>CAXHTJ010000017.1:2038788-2172024 GCA_964019445.1 Populus tremula | reverse complement strand
GTCAGGTTTATAAAGACAACAAGAATATAAAAAGATAGGTGCAAAAAATCAATTGAAGTTGTTCTATCAAATAAAGTTGATTGCATTGCATTAGTCATGTAAAGTGTTCCTGAGTTTCCTATAGCTCCAAGCTGAGAGTTCCTAGGCAGCTAAATTGGTTGGTGAAATTTGTTCCCAAGATGTGCGAAACCAACTGTATCAGTGTTGGCACCGTCATACAACTTGTTGGAAAAGACATAGTCGTACCTGTATTTGTAGCGCCGAAAACACGGTTGCTTATCACAACAACGTAACTTGAGAGAGATGTTTTTAGCACCATTGCTAATGACAAACCTCACTCAGTGATCAACATAATCAGAGGAATCAGAATGGAGACAGAAAGAGAGCTCGAAAGAAATAATCTGAGAACCCTGATACGAGTTCAACAGCTGACTGACTGCTGATAGGAACTTGTCCTTGTAATCGGCCGAAGGAGGTCGTTTGTTATCATAAAAGTCAGAGTTTCCGAATATGTTAGCTGGATCAGATTTGAGAATAGGCAACAATTTCCAGGCCGATTAACAATATGGTGGATAAAACAATGTTTGGACCGCCAACCTCAGTGGTAGGTTGGAGATGATAGAACAAGAATGTTGTCAGGATGTCCATTCACGAGATCATTATTTGTCTCAGTCGAGCTGCTTCATCTTCATTGTTTGCTTATTATCCACAACAATCGATATGATGACCCGATCAGATCAGAGAAAACCAATCAGATCAGGTCTGAAGATGTGAACATTGTGAGTTTAAGTTTTGATTGAAGATTTATGCATGTTTCCAATTTTGCTCCGCTTCAGTTTTGTACAGTTCCTCTTTGCAGGATTTGACAATGGATGTCTTTGGTTCACTTTGTTTAACCAGGTAGGATTTTGAAGTGAATGCTTTTGCTCAACATATCGTGGGAAAATCAACTCCTCGCACACATTTGAGGAACAAAATATGACGATAGCTTCATATATGAAAGCCTCACTGCCGATATATTGCATTAAGTTCAAGCATTTTACATTTTACAGAACAGGAAAATCAAGTAATGCTATGTGCTTTTAATTTCTGAAACGAACAATCTGGGGAAAATGTTCAAGTGTTTGCTGTTCAGGATGACGCAGTGATATCAAACCATATGTAACGTACAAGTTGAAACTTCCTCCAGCTGCTCAATACTTAATGATGTGGCGGCGCAGCCATAGCTCATACATAATCATGCGAAACAAATCATACTTGACAGGAAGAGAATTCCATTGGAAGTGCTTCCTAACCTGCAAACAAGAATAGAATATTTGGATAATAATCCAGGTGATGAATGGATATTTTCGGGAATACACTGGTTTGATTGAAAAGGGACAAAATTCTTATCCACCTGAAGAACATTTTGATGCATTTTCTTGTAATTTTCTTCTGGTATTCGCTTAAGAATTTTCTCTAGATTGGGAACATGTTCCTCTTTGAGAATTACAGAGAAATTATTCCAATCAAGAACGTCATTGAATGGAAAGTCATAGTAGTCGGACAAGATAACTGCAGAAACACACATGAACTGCTTAGAAGAGAAACCAGAGGCCAGACAGGTTGACGAGCAAAAAAAAGAAGTGTTTTAATGTATCCTTTATCTAAGAAATTCAAGTTCTTGCCAGATATCATCAAAAATCACTAAATAATGAATGTCAAAATGTTTTTATGGATGAAAAAATTATGAAGCATGCCAGTCTGGTTACCAAATGAATGAATACAACAGAAGGAGAAAAGAAAAGCCTTATGAGAAGCATTCTTACCAGGTACACATCCAAAAGTCATCGACTCCGTTAAGCAAACACCACCGACATGATTATTCCCACGAGGACAAATGCAAAATTTACTCCCATACAGTTCATTTTCATAAGCGTCTAGTATGGTATCCTTTTTTCATTTTGTCGAAGAAATGGAAGTTAAACTCTGGAGCACCTTTATAAAAAAGTAGAAGATTCTTTCTTACATCTGAATTAAGAGAACCAGCCCAGAAACCGAGTTTAGTCCTGCAATATTTTGGCCCAGAAGCTTAGCTGAAGCAGAACTGATTCTATGAGAAGATTCAAATATCAAATCATACATCGAAATTCAAGTTGTATAACAAGGGTTAACCACTCCAGTCCACACGATCATTGCTTAAGGATGCGACTACCAAGTCAAAAAGCCTGCCTAAAAGCCATGTGGAACTTGGGAAGCTTTAGTGCCAGATTTTACTGTGTTCAGATGAGCCAAAAGCATTCATAGAAAGTTAAATTTGGTTTTTTCACTACCTGCGAGGGAGCATAATCTCTGGGTAAATCATTAAAGGGCGAGACTGCACAGTTGACCTGGCAAGTTGCAGCAGGTTTCTGAAGTTACGTTCATGGAAAATCACAGTACTTCAAGGATATACAAGGTTTTAAACCATAGAAGATTACCTGCTCCACACGTCGTCTCCATCATGAAGAGAGAGCTCTAATGTCTGCGGGAGGGAAATATCCTTCTGCGGAATATACTTGGAGTCATAACTTGGTGAACAAACAAGTCGAATTACATTCTTCATGAGCAATGGAACTTCTTCAATAGTCCCGCTGTCAATGTCATGGCAACTGAAATAGAAATGATCAGCACCTAAAGTCCTATTCCAGTGAGGGTATGAGGAAATCAAGCTCTTGACATAATTCTCGATATCCTTCTCCTGCATTGAAAAACTATATATGTTGAAGTTGCCTTATATATCCAACATATCAAACAACTAAGGGGAAAGAGTTTCCAAATCCAAATTATAAGAAATCAATTCATCCATCATTTGGACATAATTGCATTACTAGACATATTGCTTACATTCAATTACAAAGATTAAATTTAAATAATTACTTGTGTTTCAAGTACGTACCCTGCCTCCCGTTTTCCTACAAGACAAGGGAATCAGGAAGAGATGAGCCACAGTGGGATCATCTGTGAAGAACGAACTGGGTATCAGATTCTTCAAGAAGTAATGTTCACTTGCATATTTTCTCTTGAGCTTGTCTCTTGGATCATAACACGTTGTAGGGTCTCTCCCTGGGTACACAAAGACCTTGAAATCGTTCTCCATTGTCGCATAATTTGGCAAGAAGAAGTCTCTCTGTGATAAATGCTACCAATCGAATTGCCCTTAAACACCATAAGAGGAGAGGAAGGAAAAACTGAGGAATTAAACTCACTGAAACGCCCTTTAAGACCCAAAAAGTACAACAAAGTGAAGAGGAAAAAGAAAAAGCAAGTGATCCTAGAAGAGCCTTAAATCGGAAGAAAGGGAATGATACCTTACGAGCGCGAAAGACTTCACCAGGAAGAGAATCTTTCTCCCTAAACTATAAAATGAGCATTAACATATCAGAACAACAACATCAAGGGCAATGAAACAGTAACGAGAATCCAAGAAACTAAAGAACTTGGCCTTCAAAAAACCAAAAACGAGCAGAAAAAAAACAAGTAGTTGTAACTAAAGAGCACAAGGAAGAGTGGAAAGAAAGAGAATACCAGGGGAGATCGCTGGAGCAGGATGATCCTCACGATAAAGACTATGCCCAAAGTAACGGGAATAATTTTCTTAATATTTCTTCTAGCCGTCCATGTGTTGATGGGGCTGGCGTATGGTCTCATCATTTTCTTGGAGAGAAGAGGATGAGACTGAGAGGTGGTCTAAAGAAAGAAATAACTAATTGTGGCGGTTGAAGGGGGGGAACGAATGCTTTAAGTAACTAATTCTGTTATTTCCGGTACTCCTCCTGCTACAAAATTTCATTAATAAATATTTAAAACTTTAGTGAAATATATTTGTTTAGATAAGGGTTTTTTTTTTTTTTTTTATTCTAAGTAGTATTTGGTTTACTATTCTGGAATAGAAAAGATAAAAACATTACGAACACATAGACATACCAACAATCTTTCTCAAAGATAATTTGGTAGGGGGAGGGGGAGCTTTGAGATTTGGTATGAAAATTAGGGCTCTGTTTGTTTGCTGGAAATTAATTTCCTTTTAGAAAGTGAATTCCAGGGAAAGTGAATTCCGAGAAAGTATTTTTCGATGTTTGGTAATGTAATGAAAAATGAGTTGGAAAACACTTTTCAGTGTTTGGTTATGTTATGGAAAATGAGCCAGAAAATAACTTATTAATATTTTATTTTTCTCAAGTTTATTAAAATAATGAGAAACAAATCTTACAAATTAAAAAGGTTGAATGAGAATGAAATTGAAAAAAAAAAATATAATTTCATAAATTATCTCAAATAAAATAAATAATAATCAAAATAATAGAGATCAAATCTAAAAAATTAAAAAAAAATGAAAGATGAAGAAATTAAAATAATAATAATAAATATTTCATAAATTATTTCAAATAAAATAAGTAATAATCAAAAGAATGAGGACCAAATTTGATAGATAAATTTTTTTAATAAAAATATGATAAGAAAAAAGCAAATAACAATTATAAAAATAAGAACCAAAGTTAATATAAAAATAAAATTTTAAAAGATGAAATTGAAAAATAAATATTCAAAACAAAATATATATAGCAATCAAAAGTTTGAGGATCAAATTTGATATAATTAGCAAATAATGACATTTCTAAATTTTTCACAATTTCCGGAAAGTGTTTTCCTCCCAAATTTTTCAGGAACACATTTTCCTGAAAACCAAGTCAAATTTTTCTTTGACTGAAATTGACTGGAAAGTGTTTTTCGTTGACCAACTTTTCTAATGACAAACAAACATAGAAAAGTTTGGAAAATGGTTTCCCGAAAACTACTTTCCAGGAAACAAACATGACCTAGAGGTGCGATTTAGATGTTGTGGAAAGTTACTAATAAAGAAAAACAAGATAACTTGTTGATGTTGTAAGAATTGCATAAATTGATTCCGTAGATCTTGAGTAGTGAAAAGACAACATTAATTATTTTTTGTATTTTAAAAGTGTTTTAGAAAAAAATTAATTAATTTTATTTTTTTGTTTTAAATTAATATGTTTTTGGTGTTTGTAGATCATTTTGATGTGTTAATATAAAAAATAATTTTTTAAAAATAAAAAATAATAATTTGTGAGCTGCAAAAAAATAAAAAAAATAAAATGAAATGAATATTGATAACAAAACAGTTAGACCATCTAAAAAAAAAAAAAAGGGAGGAAGAACAAAAATTAGCGTAAATGACCTGTTGTTAGAAAAATTTAAAATGAAAGATTTGGGAGCTGCAAAATAAATGGAAATCACGAGAGACGGAAGTAATAGTACCTTGAAGAACATGGTTTTCGCCTATTTTCAAGCCTTAAAGTCTCAACAATAGAATCGATGAAAATACATTAGAATCGATCAAAATACATTACCATGCGAGACCGACAAAGTAGATTGAGAACTACAATTTGAAGCTTAATCTGGTCCTTTTTACATTTAATTTTGTTGTAATTTCAACATTTCATTCTCAATTTTGCTATGGCTAGTACTCTTGTCCTTCATCGTTACAAGCAGTCTTAAATCTTGCCGGCAACAGGTACATTCTTAACAATGTTTTAATCGGCAACTGACGGGGTGAATTCTGACCTCCGTGCACCAAGACGAGATTAGGAGTTCATTCCAGACAACCTTGCTGTATCTTCTGCCGCTCGGGAACGGGTTCCAGACAGCATTCTGTTTCTAATCATACCAGATTTTCCCAAACCTAGTTTCCCTTTAGATTCGTTGGATCATAGTTATATCGAGAACCACAAGTGAAGTTGCCATTCTGGCCAGGCTTCAGGATCTTTTTCAAAGTTTTCTACCCATAGCACCATTAAAAACACAAACTGAGTGAAAAAGAACATGTGATTCTTTGATTTATATATAGATGCCAGAAATGGGCTAATTATATATATATATTTTTTTTGCCATCTACAATGAAAGAAATTACCTTCTGATGCTCAAACACCCTAATTTTCTTCAATCAACAATCTCAAACAAGAATTTTATTGTTTCTTGTCACACGCAGGCAAACCAAACCAGTCTTCTTTTATGCACCCATACG
The DNA here is from genome assembly GCA_964019445.1 of Populus tremula. Classification (NCBI taxonomy): domain Eukaryota; kingdom Viridiplantae; phylum Streptophyta; class Magnoliopsida; order Malpighiales; family Salicaceae; genus Populus; species Populus tremula. The sequence continues at coordinate 2,165,960 of CAXHTJ010000017.1, read as the reverse complement.
GATAATACACCTTGTTGATTTCTGAGACAGTTTAACGATGTTCATATCAGTAACTAACTGATGGAGTGAATTCTGAACTCTGTGCACCAATATGAAATTTGGAGCTCATTCCAGACAAACCTTGCTGTATCTTCTGCCGCTTGGTAATGGGTTCCGAACAACATTCTGTTTCTGACCAGACCAAATTTGTTGCCTAATTTCCCTTTAGGTTCATTGGAACAGAGTAATCTCTAGAACCAGAAGTGAAAATGCCAATCTGGCCTGGTTTCAGGATTTTTTTCAATGTTTTCGTTTTCGTATCCATGGCACCGTGAAAGACAAACTGAAAGGGACACAAAAAGCACTGAAAAAGTACAAGTGAAATTTTGATTTACATATACATGCCAGAAATGGGCTGTTATATATTTTTTTCGATCTACAATGAAAGAAATTAAACACAGAAACTTTCTTTAATCAACAATCTCAAACAAGAATTTTATTGCTTCCTGTCACACGGATAATACACCTCTTCTTTTATGCACCCATACGGATAATACACCTCAGGCCAGCTCCACTAAGCATGTACTCGAAAGCCTTGTTTATTTCTGAGAAAGGGACTTCATGGGTGATGAATTTCTCTAGCTCCAGCTCCTGTGTCACATTACAACTAGATTACTTAACAGTGCAGGAGATTGCATTAAAATAAAAAGAAGGAATAACTACGGATTTCTTTCCCGTGACAGAAGTTTCAAAATTCAATGCAATTGTATTAGCATTGCATTACCAAAGAAGGTTAAGGATTTTCATTTTCACAATGTAAAGATGATAATTTAAGTTGATGTCATGACCGCTTTTATCCTTAAGTTCCCTCTAAGAAATACCAACAGAGCCATAATTCTAGTCTGCTACATGTGAAAGGATGGAAATGTATGTTCATACTGCATGCTGGATAAGATTAATGGGAACTCAGATTTACCTTGTTCATGTACTTCTCGACAACAGAAGGAAGGTCGGAGCGTGGTTTGTAGTTGCCGAAGAAGGTACCCTTGAGAGTCTTCTCATTCAGGACATTCATTGGATGGGTTTTGAAAGAATCATCTTTGTTAGGCACACCAACAAGTACAGCAACACCCCATCCATCATGGACGCATTCAAATGCAGAAATCATGGCATTGACACTTCCAGTACACTCGACACTTCGATCAACTCCTCCATTGGTCATTTCAGCTATCACCTGAACACAGTAAATCAAAATTAGGACAGACGTGAAGGATTCGCTGATGCTGGTCGCTCAAAACACGACTCACTGTGTCACTTACCTCTTGAACAGGCTTGTCATGATCTTTTGGGTTCACAAACTCAGTGACACCAAACTTCTTGGCTGTTGAAAAAACACAAATGAACATCAGGGAGCAATTACTATCACCAAGAATCAACATTAAGGCTACTTCAATCTATCAGTTTTGTGATATTTGCTATTAGACAGAGCAAAGCATCAATCAATAATTTAAGAGAAATGCGCAACAGCCACAATGAACAACATTACAACTTCTCTCACCTTCATCGAATCTATTGGAATTCAAATCGACACCAATGATTCTTGAAGCACCAGCAATCCGAGCCCCTTCAGCAGCCTAGATTAGGAAAAAGCAACAAAAACAAGTTCTGCATTAGCACTGCTAGCAGCTTGAGCAGAAGAAAATTATCATGCACCTACCAGAATAAACAAACTCACCGCAAGGCCTACTGCTCCTAGTCCGAAAATGGCTACCGAAGAGCCTTTCTTTGGTTTTGCAACATTCAAGGTGGCACCAAGACCTACAAGTCAAAAAAAGAAATCACCATTACAAGAAAGCAACAAATCGCCCATTCAATGATTTTTATCAAATCGCGTAGTTCTACCAACCTGTAGAGATTCCACAGCTGAGAACACAAACTTTGTCAAGAGGAGCAGCAGGATTGATCTTGGCAACACAGCCAAATGAACCACAGTGTACTCACTAAAGGTTGAGGTGCCAACAAAATGGTAAATGGGCTGCCCTCTGATCGAAAACCTTGACTTGCCATCATTCAGCATCACACCCCTATCAGTGTTAATCCTAAGAAGATCACACATATTACTCTCTTCTGATTTGCAATGTCGGCATTCCTTACACTCTCCGGTGAAGACAGGAAGCACATGGTCACCGGGTTTGAGGTCTGTCACACCCTCCCCGACACTCTCAACAATCCTGAAAGCCAGGAGGACAAAAAACCAAATCAGTCAATTCAGTTCATCACCATTACAACAGCCAAACCACCATCTAATCATGACCAATAATGGACTAATGGTTCAAATTCATACCCTCCTGCTTCATGACCAAATATTCGAGGAAACAATGGGGTTTAACCCTGCAATTTGACAGCCCATTTTCGTAAGCATAAATCCCTACTAGTATAACTTATAAAAATACCAATGAGCAGACATAATAATCACAATTGAAAATGCAGTCACCTTGGCTTCCCAGAAGTAAACATCAGTGTGGCAGAGGGAGGTAAAGAGGATCTTCAAACGAACCTCCATAGGTTGAGGAGGAGCCACCTCCACTTCTTCTATTACCAATGGCTTCCCAGCTTCCCATGCCACAGCAGCTACAGATTAAGCAAAATGCATCCAGTCATTGCCAGACTTGAATGAGAAATCCAAAAACACAAAATGACAACAGCACAAAGAACAAATCACAGACCCCACAAAGAATCAAGAACTTTCTTGGTTAATTACCTTTGCAACATATGACTTGACCAGCAGTGCTTGACATTTTTTTCTGTCTTAAACGAACTTTAGACCCTTCTCTAAGGCTTCTTTGATTACTTTGCTCCGTTTCTTGAGTTGTGACGAGACAGGGTTATCATTGGAGGTATTTATAGTTGCAGAAGCATTATGTTGACCATAAATTTGAATATTTTTTAAAAGAAAACCATTTACGATCACTGCTGTTTCGTTTGTCCTCTATATTCTCTCTTGTTTGCAACAACGGCTCCCCCTGTTTCTGCTCTGGCTTTCTGGACGTGTCTGGTTTTGGCGAACTACAAACAAGTCCTCAAACTATTCTATACCTTTTAATGCAATCTGTAAAAACAATCTTGCAAATTTATCGTTCAAATGTCACTGATTTTCTTTACAAAAAACATTCTAAAAAAAAGGAGAGATTAGAGGGATTTGTAGTTTTGACAAACATTTGTCTGACTTCACAAATTAGTTCTTGACAATACCAAGTAGTTCTTGAGACCCAGAAGAAAAATTACATGGTATGGAATCTATTTTCAAGTGATTGATCGTTTGATGGTAGAATTGTAAAAGAGTATGTGGTCTTACATTTAATTGAAATATCTATCATAATTGAAGGATTGTTTTGCAATTAGCGTTTCTAGTTTTGTATTTCCAGTTGTGGTTTTGCTGTTTGTATCTTTTCCAAGTGGTTGTTGACATTTTAGATTCTTGTAATACAGCCGGACTGAAACTTAAAACAAATATAATATTCAAGAATAAAAAAATAATCAAATTATAGAATGCTTAAAATAATTTATTTTTTTCAATTGATATTTTTAAATCAAATTAAGTGATGCTTCCAGTGCACTCGACACTTCGATCAACTCCTTCATTGGTCATTTCAGCTATCACCTAAACACAGTAAATCAAGATTAGGACAGACGTGAAGGATTCGCCGATACTGGTCGCTCAAAACACGATTCACTGTGTCACTTTCCTCTTGAACAGGCTTGTCATGATCTTTTGGATTCACAAACTCAGCGACACCAAACTTCTTGGCTGTTGAAAAAAACAAATGAACATCAGAAAACAGTTATTATCATCAAGAATCAACATTAAAGCTACTTCAATCTATCAGTTTTGTGATATTAGCTATTAGACAGAGCAAAGCATCAATCAATAATTTAAGAGAAATGCGCAGCAGCCACAATGAACAACATTATTGCAGCTTCTCTCACCTTCATCGAATCTATTGGAATTCAAATCGACACCAATGATTCTTGAAGCACCAGCAATCCGAGCCCCTTCAGCAGCCTGAATAAAAATGTTCTTATGTTATTTTTTTAAAAAAAGAATTTGTGCATGCATATTTGGAATTAATGATAAGTTTATTAGTCATAATAAGTTTTTGTTAAAATCAAACGGCTTATTAGACCGACATACCAAATTTTAACAAAACAAACTTTAATCTTTTATTTTTCTCAAATAAAAAAATGTTTTTTGTTCTTTACTTAGTCTTCCAAAAATAATCATTTTTGTATATTCTATTATTGTAAAAAAAAAAAAAGAGCATTTGTCTTCCTAGTTTGTTTGTTAAAAAAAAAAGAAGGCAAAAAAATATTTTTTATTTTTTAACATTCTAAAAAAAGACTTGTTTTAGTATAAAAATATAAATTAAATTTTTTTTTTTTGCGTTTGCATCTTAATAAAAATGTTCTTATGTTTTTTTTTTTAAAAAATATTTATGCCTGCATATTTGGACTTAATGGCAAGTTTATTAGTCATATTAAGTTTTTGTTAAAATCAAAAGACTCATTAGACCGACATTATCAAATTTCAACAAAACAAACTTTGGTCTTTTTTTTTTCTCAAACAAAAAAATGTTTTTTGTTCTTTACTTAGTCTTCCAAAAATAATCATTTTTGTATATTCTATCATTGTAAAAAAGGACCAACATACTCAAATTTTAACAAAACAAACTTTGGTTTTTTTTTTTCTCTCAAATAAAAAAATGTTTTTTGTTCTTTACTTTTGATGCCTAAAATAAATGTACTCACAACAAGCCATTACTTTGAATATTAAGAGAAGTATAAGACGTACGTTTCTAGTTTTTGTTTTTTTAAAAAGATGTTTTTATGGGTTCAATATTTATTGACATTACATTAGAGTTGGAAGTGTTGATCTGAGTTGGGTTCACTAAGCTTAATATAGGCTCACTAGTATATTCATAGATATAACTTGAGTTGTGATTTGGATTGATCAACTTAGAGTTGTCAATTCACTAATTAAAAGTGACAAAATTAACCAACTAGACTTTAAAATGGTTAGGTTGAACTCTCAACAAAGAGTTTAATCTATTGTGATGAACTCACCATCACCTTGTAAATAAATCATAATAGTATATAGCATACCAAATTATTAGCAATTAAGATAAGACTGGCAATGCAATCTATTTCAGGTAGGATGTTTTAGGGATGATATTATCTTTTCTTAGACATTACATGTCCCTTATCATAAATCTCTAAAGACCAGTTAAATTTTTTAATAACTATACGAGGATTTCACAAGTTTAGAAAATTTCCCAAAAAAACACACCCAATAAGTATTTTTTTTTTATTTTCCATAGTTTCCGTGATCTTAGGTAGCGACACCCATCAACGCAGAGAGTTATTTTGCACATGATTCGTAACTCCATTCATTACTTCATCTAGAATTAGAGAAAAATCACAAGGAAAAAAAAAGCCTATAAAAGTATTGTGCTAGGATTGCCTTCGCCTATATAGGGTCATATAAAATCAATGCTCTAATTTTCAAAAACTCTAGCCTCTAAAGGCCCCAAGGTCTTACTCATCATCACTCCTTTTTTTGTCAAGTCTATGGAAGATCAAGCAAGCTATACACTCAATGTAGAATCTTTTTTCTATAGATCCACTGAAGGACAAATAGAAGCGAACATTGATAAATATTTTGAGCATTACAAGGCCACGATGCCTCACAACTTATCAGAGCTCATATTTGAGCTAAGTTGAAATTCTTGGTGTCATTGCCAAGGTCGCATCGACTCTCACTAATAAAATCACATCAAGCTTAAAACCATGAAAACTCAAACCTATATGACAAAATATCACGGACATAGAACATATTAATTATATTTTCTAGCAAATTAAAAAAGATCCACGCATATGATAAATCAAGTTTAAACGATAAAAGTCAACTCTAACCATGGCATAGGAATATTATTAGACATAGAATTATAATATGCAGAGCCATTTTGCAAGCAGAAGTATCCTCAACAAAAAATGGAGGATTCCATATTGGATTTACGCAAGTTATGAAAATTAATATAAAAATACCTATTCACCAAATAACTTACATACCTTTCCAGATTTTTAATAAATAAAATAAAATAAAAGGAAACAATGTCATAATGAAGCAAACATTAAGTAATTTTAGAAATTCATATTTCAATGTGAGAACGATACATTGACTAGTGTATATTGGATGCTTTGTAAGCTAGTTAATTGCAAGTTTTAACAAACACGACTATCATCAAAATTCAGGTAGTTAAGGCATACAAAATTAACATATTACTTAAATAAACAAACATACAAAAATATTTCTATCAACGACCAAATTGATATGAAGAATCGATACTACAAACATTCGACGAATCTCTTAAACTTGTTACTTAAATAAACAAACACGACTATCATCAAAATTCAGGTAGTTAAGGCATACAAAATTAACATATTACTTAAATAAACAAACATACAAAAGTATTTCTATCAACGACCAAATTGATATGAAGAATCGATGCTACAAACATTCGACGAATCTCTTAAACTTGTTGGATTAGCCATATTGATCCTATCATCATTTGATGTCTGTTGTGGAACGAGAAAAGGCTTAGGAGGCATTTGTAGAGATTCAATATCTGCTTCAAGCATCTGTACAACTCTATGCATCGAGGGACGATCAATAGGCTTCAATTGTATGCACCATAATGCCACTATAGTCATCTTTTTTATTGTGTTCTTTTCATGCTCTGTCGCTTGATCTTCAAGTATATCCTTTCCTTCATTAACCTGGTCATAAATCCATGAAGGGAAGTACATCTGACTTGAATGATCTGCCAATGCATTCAGATTTTTCCTTCTCCCAACCATTTCCATCAATAACATCCCAAAACTATAGACATCGGCTTTATAAGAGACGCCTCCGATACTTTTGTAAAATAACTCAGGAGCCATGTATCCTATTGTTCCTCTAGCCATAGTAAGGGACACAATGCTATTATTAGTTGGATACAATTTTGCAAGTCCAAAATCTGAGACTTTTGGAGTGAAATTTTCATCGAGAAGAATGTTATGAGGCTTGATGTCAAAATGCAAAATTTGCATGTCACAACCTTCATGTAGATATTCAATGCCACGAGCCACCCCAAGAGAAATTTCATATATTTTCTGGTTACTCAACGGTATGCTACCTTGCCTAGAAAAAATATATTTTTCAAGAGATCCATTAGGCATGAACTCATATATAAGAGCACGCTTTGAGCCCTCAACAGTAAAGCCTATGAGCAGCACCACATTGCAATGGTGAATTCTTCCAATGGTGGCAACTTCATTGATAAAATCTTGCCCATTAGCCTTTTCTTTGCGCAAAATTTTTACAGCCACAAAACGGCCACTACGAAGCTTTCCTTTGTACACCGAGCCATAACCTCCTTCACCTAACTTGTCATTGAATCCGCGAGTTATCTTCTTAATCTCCGAGTAAGAGTACCTTATAAGCGTGAGATTATGATCATGACTTTGCAAGAATTCTTCAATGTTACCATACATTGATAAATGCCTTTTTCGCCATTTGTAGATCAATAAGGTTATGAGACATGGAAGCCCACAAGGAAATAATAATATATGATATATCCCTGCATATAGACATTATAAAAACATTAATCAATTATGGAAATATATATTATTTATTATTAGATTGCCATGTAAATATTTTTTTTTAAATGAAATTATGATTCTTAATTCAAACATGTATCCACAAAAGCATCAAAGTTTTTCAAATTTGAAATTCTTATCACCAAATAAAATTTAAGTGAGATTTCATTGATTTTAGGGAAAATTCAAGACAAAAACATTAAAAAATATATATCGAGTTTTTCTTGCCTATATATGTTGTTTTCAAATTTTGTAATTTTATTATTACCTTATAAAATATCTCTCTTTATTTGTTAGAACAGTCATTAAAATGAGTCCTCAAACTTTATTTTTTTTTTAAAATTCCATCCTTATCCTCTAATTTTACACTTAGAGCTCTAATAAACAATGAAATAATTGTATATTTCACACTTCTATTCTTGATATTTTTTAATATTATTTTATTTATTTATATAGTCCCTTTACTCTAGATATTTTTTAATATGATCCCTTTATTGTGATTTGATCAATACTTCCATTAAATGTCAACGCATGCCAAGAATATAGAATTTTACACCTATAATTTAAAAAAAAACAACAATTGAGAAATTAATATTAGAAAAAAATAAAAATTCAAATAAATTTGAATTAAAAAATTAGATTGAAAACTGAAATTGACAAACCATTAGAAAAAAAACACCATGGTGTAATTCTTTTTTATTTGAATTAAAAAATATTATCTTGTCATAAAAGAGAAAAATAAAATATGTTAAGTCAAATTCTTTTTTATTTACATTTCTTATTTTTTTATATATTTAATAACTTTTTAAATACTCCATTTCTTTTGTTTACTAGATGCTTTTTAATTTATTTTTTCTATTTTTAATTGATATTTTGTTTAGATAAGCAAAAGATAATGGATGGAAACCATTGAAGTTCATTACTTAGAGATAATATCGCACCTAATGGTTTCACATCTTAATATACATTCATTGTCCATTTTAAAATTTTAATGAAGTGTCACAATTTATTTTTTTCAATTTAATCTAGTATTTAATTTGTTTATAAGAGTTTTAGAGATTTTAAGTTTGATATTTTTCCTAATGTTTCCCATTTGTTATTTTTTATAATTTCTTTTATCTTCACATTTTATTTTTGGTAAAATTCGAGCTTGCATTTCTACATTTTTGACACTTCTCCATATTTAATGGAAAAATTGATATCGGTTGCAAGAAAAGAAGTAATTAGAATTGAATTGAGGAATTTAAATTTGAAAGACTTATTTTTAACAATTTAAATGATGAAAATAAGCAAAAGGTAATGCTTTATAGTGTAATGAGCAAAAGGTAATGCTATTGTCTTCTAGAGATAATATCGCCCTTAATGGTTTTGCATCTTAATAAATACATTTAATGACATGAGAGGATAAGTTATTCCAAAAAAAGCAAAAGAAAACACTTACCGATGAGCACAAGTAGCACAAGTAGTGTAATGAGCAAAACTATGAAAATGCTTAGCGCATCCGAAGAGATGGTCTTCGTGCTATAATGATTATTTTTAGGTCCTGCCAAATAAATACATGAAGAGGAATGAAAACAAATAGAAACTAAAAAACACAAACAATATTACATAAATGCAATGCTCTTGACAGTTGTTTTGGATAGTTGCCTTGGACACTCCCCTCCTCTATGAGTCAAGAAAGTTCAACAAAATCCTAATTTGAAGAGAGAAACTAAAATTGTAATTTTAACCAAGAATAGATAAGGATTAAAATAAGATTATATGGATAAACTTGCTCACTTTTGCTAATAATCTCTGTTAAATTCAAAACAACTTTCTATCTCAATGCTCTTATGTGCTAAACAATGCATGTATAATCATATGGAAATGTAGTTTATACATCATATTTTAGCAATAGTAAGATTCTTAATTAAATTATAATAACCTCTTATTAGGAAAATAAAATATTTAAAAAATCTCTATTTATTCCCAATATGCATTAAACTTTTTTAAAACCATCCCTTCAAGAAAAATTATAAAGGAATTTTGAATTGTAATAATTTTAAACTTCTGTATGGTTTTTGTAATGATTTTATGATACTTATAATTAAAATAATATATAATTAATTTTAATTATCTAAATCAACACCAAATATATAGATTAAATCTTTGAACCGAATGAAAGAAAACTTTCACATCCATTTTTGTAAGAGGAAGATTGTAATTTAGCCTAAATAAGACATACATGAACTAATCCTCACCGTTTTTATAATAGTGGAATTCCAATCGCGGTTCCCCCTACATTAACTGAAAATTAAAGAGCAAAGCAAATATGTGAAATATTATAGGATATATATAGAATAAGTGAAAAGGCTAGCATGAACAAAAAGGTCAGTCTTTAAATCCTCTAGGATATATATGTTTTGTTTTCATATATCACAATTCAAGGATAAATTTATTAGTTTTTTTTTATTAGTAGAATATTAGTATATATTAGTACTCTTCTTAGAAAGTGTTACAATAAGATAAAATAAAGTAACTCACTCGAGGTTCGATATGTTATCCAATCGCCAACTATATTCACCAAAAAAGAAAAGAAAAGAAAAGAAAAGAAAAGAAAAGGTATTGTTAGTGTCTAAGATTTTAGTATACAAAAAAATAAAGAAAATGCCTATGAGTTAAATGTATCAAATCCAATCCATATATTCTTTTTGCAAAATTGAGCCATAATAAATAAAGAGTACTCCTCACCTCGTAAATACTTGTTTAGCGGCCATACAACTACATTTCAAGGAAAAGAAAATATTGCGTCAATGTTTAGAATTTTATAATTCATAAATTTAACTGAAGGAAAGAGCACGTAAGTGTGTTTTGGTATTCAAATAACCTGATAGCTAAAAATAGACTTTGAGAGTTTGAAGCAAAATTTAGAAGAAATGTACTAAAAACTTATCGAATTGAATTCATTATTGATAGAGTGAATTATCATTTTGAGAGCTAACCATTTCAACCGATTCATATATTTTTAATGGCAAAACTTCTTAAATTTACTCCTTGTATTCCTAATCGTACCTCGTGTTTTTGCTATGATGTGATTTTTTATATCACTGTTGACATTCAACATAATATTTTCAATCAGCCATGAGTAATTGGGTTAAATTGTAAGGCTTTTTTAGTTCAAGGATTAAGTTAGAGATGGGTTAAATTCCATATGTTCTTGAATGAATATTTTCAATCAGCCATATTTTCAATTGGGTTAAATTCATAATAATAGGTATCTATTGAGATGGGTAGAGTGGATATCCGTACTTGACCTATGATCACCATCTTACATGCAATTTCTCAAGATCTTAAGTAGAAAAGTTAGAGAGTTCACATGTAATAGCAAAGTTTCTAAAGATCTTTCTCTTCAATCCATTTTTTTAATGTCTTGAACCTTATTTAGGTTTTATATTCAAGAATTTAGATAAATAGAAAAATTCTTACCAAGGTAGCTGAGCATATTATTAGTCAGAAAACCTGCAAGAAAAACAACAAACAAATAATAAAGAGACTAAGTGACATCGATATTACTTTTTACTGGGGAATATAGAATAATTATACATGGTGCATTTGATGTAAAAAAATTGAGGAATTGTATATAATATTTTTAATTATTATTACAAGGTGAAAGTCAATTTTATATAATATATGGGGTGTAAAATTTAAATTATGATAGAGAAAATATATATTTTTTAAAAATTTACTAAGGTTGTAAGAAAGAGGTATAAGATTTTAAAATTTGAGAGAAAGAGAGAAAGATTTCATATATGGGGTGTTTAAAAATCAAGCCAAGTACAAGAGTATTTGAGTGATTTGCAACCCCATTAACTAGAGACCTACTCTGGTCATTGCCCATTGGATAATATATGTTAATTTTCGGTGTAGTAGTAATAATAATAACAATTAATTAGTATTATTATTATTAATTGTTATTATTAAAATAAATATGACAATCTTTTTTCTATGAAAGTTATTCACAGATTGATTTTTAAAAAATAACTGTGATATGAAAGAGCTACTTACCTATTACAACTCGGATTGGAGCAACGCTTAATCGTACATCTATATATAAAAAAGAAAGAGTTAAATTAATAAAATTAATTAAAATCCTTTTAAGAGAATAATTATGCAGCTGATATGAATGCAAGAGCTAATAAGAGCTTAAGACAAACAGTAACGCATAATTTTTCTCTTTTTATCAGCAAACTTTGTTGTTAAGATATTTATATATTTCTAATATATTCAAATTAAGGTAAGCTCTGTGTGTGTGTGTGTGATCAGAGAGAGAGAGAGAGAGAGAGTAACGTACCGCAAAGCAGGCTTATGTTGGCTTTATCAAGTTTGCAGGGGTTCTCTTTCACAAAATCACAACAGAACCCAGACCATGAAAGATCAAACCCATATACAATACTATCGTGTACATCTATATAGGAAATAGTATTGGTCCAATTTTTCGGCTGATCAAAAGTGGAAGACGGGAGATACATCAAATTTACACGGCACAAGTCCGGTATGTCCCTCAAGGAATAAGAATCAGTTAAGACAGAAGAAGAAGGAACAATTAAGACATAGGAATAACCCTCCATATTGTGGGAACTCGGAGAAGAAATATTAGACGCAGAATTAAAAAGTGTACTACCATTTTTGCATGAAGAAGCATCCACAATATAGTTTGGAGGACTCAGAATTGGATTTTGGCAACTCATAAAAACAAAAATTGATGTATAGAATCTATAGGAAATACTATTGTTATTGAACCAGCTGTAACGATTATATGGAAAATAATAACCCTTCTGGCCGGAAAATAAATAATCTATGAGTAAAGAATGATGAGGGATAGAGAAGCAATCATCCTTCTGAACATCAGCATCCACAAGTCGAATCGTGAGGTTGCTGTAATGGATTGCCTGAACGTAATATTTTACCCCGTTATTCAAGTATAAAGCTGGGCGGTTGTTTTCACAAGTAAGTTCATATTTTTTGTTGCCGCAGCTATTATTGGGATCGGTACTTAGTCGAAAAGGGAAGCTAATATTATGGATGTTGCCACAAGAAGATGGAGCACAGTTCTTGATAGCACTGCAACTATGGTGGCGGGCAAGGATGACTAGAAGAAGAAGGGCTGGATATGCACCGAAATGGTGCTTTGATATTCCACTCAACATCGAGAAAAAAAACTTGCAGGGAAATAAAAATAATGGTTTTGTTTTGTTACTGGATATTTATATAAACTGGGTCCGTCCTCATACAATACGAAAGTGATCGATCATGGGTCAACGAATTAATTTTGGCATGGTTACCGAAGCATTAGGAAATTACATGGGGAGTTCCCACCAAAGAAAAGGGGAAGCTAACTTTGAATTTTATAAAACTAGAAAAATTAATTGCCTCACACAAAATTTATGAAACTTTTTATTTATCTTAATTATTATATTTAAGAGAAAAAAGAAAATCACTTTCAAAATAAAGAAAAAAAATAATTATTATTTGAGCCACTTTTTAGAAATGATACTTTTTGTTTTTTGTGTTTTATTTTGACGATGAAAGTTTAATAATGATAATTGTTTCATTTAAACATCTTTCAAAAAATTGATCGGGTTCGTTTGAAGAATTTTAATTCCTGTGCGCTATTGTTTTAGATCTGAGGTGTAAATTGACCCCAACAGAGGATACATTCATCAATTTTAGGGTATTTTTTTAACCTATTACCCTAGAAATGATCAAAACTGGAATATATCTTAATGTTATTAAGGCCTAATCAAAAAACAAATGAGAAGAGACTATAATCCTTGCATTGATGATGATCATCAGTAGTAAATTATTTTCTCTTTCTTATATTATTATCTTGGGTTTAAATAAATCTAAAAATAAAGGTTGCAATGATGTATTATTGCGATAGTAAATATGATTAGAAAAAAAAACAAAAAAACAAACTACTGATGATCATCTTATTGGTTGATATCAGCTGGCATTCAATCAACAGAGAACTAATCCACCAAACCTTTAGGCTGATATATTAGCTTAGCCATGGCGTGATCTGTGGTGAAGTTTAAGCATTAATGGACAATAACTTAGGTCTCTTCTGTTAAGCCACTATCTTTCCTGTAATCATGGCTGTAAGGTTTGGTTTCAGCCATGAAAAGATGATTGATAACAACTTAAACAAGTTCTGCATGGTGCTTGAAATGTCAAGGATAAATTATGATTATTTGCTTCCAGAAATTATAGTTCTTTATAATTCATAGAGAATTAATGAGTTTTTATTTTTATTTTTGTTTATTATTTGTTATTATTTTTATTATGGAGTTGAAGGGTTTGGTTGAGAAAATAAATATATATAAATATACTGGTAATTACATATCCAATGTATTAACAATAATTAAGAATTCAAATTGTTTCCATCAATTCAGATTAAGAGGTTATAGCCACTTTAAAATTCAGATTAATTAAGAATCCAACAATAATTAATCTGGAAGTAAATCAGCCTAATATATATTTCTTTCTTCAACCAAATTAGCAACAATTGATGATATTGTTCTTCACAAGTCTACGAAGAAAAAGAAGTGCAAGTGGTCCCAGTGGATGATGAAACTGTCGGCAAATCATTTTAATCCATTAAAAAAGTTAATGAAGAAAAAGAAGTGCAAGTGGTCCCAGTGGATGATGAAACTGTCGGCAAATCACTTCAATCCATTAAAAAAGTTAATGAAGAAAAAGAAGTGCAAGTGGATGATGAAGTTTTTTTAGTGCAAGTAAATTAAATTGCAAGTATTAAAGAATCGCATTCTTGTCATCTTGATCGCGCCTTACTAGCAGGATAATTATATGATAAAATTCGTAGAGGAAAAGGAAAACCGGAAAAAAAAAAAAAACCTATTCGATTGGCAAGCAATGATCGGGCTTGTTTGAATTGTTTGGTTGAAGCAAGCACCACCTGGAGGATTAGTCTGGATTTCTTGGTTGGTAATAAACAATTTATATTTTTCCCGCTGTTATATTGTTTAGTTAGTGCTAGACAAAGGATAAAAACTGGGATCATTATATGTTAAAGAAATAAAATATGAAGGTAAAAGCTTTAAGGAAGTAGACGAGGGGTTAATCAAGCTTTTGCTTTTTGAATTGAAAAAAAAAGGTTGAAAAAACATTGTCTTGATCCATGCTTTTCAACTAAAAAATAAAAAAAGAAGAAACTGGCTCTTGAGATTAAGGAATGAACTTCTTACGTAGTTATTAATATTCTTGTTTGACTAAGGCGAAGAAATGTGTGGCTGCCCTTTGCTTCTAATGTGAAGTTGCATTATTGCAAAGGTCATGGGATGGAAGCAATCGAAAGGAAGATTCTTCGTATATGCCATGGATTAGCGGAAAGAAAACAAAAAATTGTTATTTCAGAAGAACACCATCCCTAGATAGCACCATGCACATACATTTGCCCTTACAAGGTGATTGTAGTTTATCCCTCTAATTATTGTCCTGTAAAATTTCAAATGCAGAGAAAGCTCCATTATTTGGGGCAACGATGATGACTTAGATAACTTAATTAACGAACATGATCAAACCTTGAATTGTTTGCTTGATATTTTGGTCTGAAAATGGCCCACAGCCATTTTTACTCCAAAGTCTGAAGGTTGGCATTTTGGCTGCCATCGATTCTCTTGAAAAATATTTCCTCTTTTTTTTTTTTCCAAGCAAAGGTTACATACATCTAATTATTATATCGAGATAGGAAAAACAAGATAATATTGAGCTTATATTTTGAATAATAAAAATTCACTTTAAAACTGTTTTAGAGGGAAATTTGTTTTATTTTTATTTTTATATATTTAACCAACCAAAGTTTTATCTATTTTATATCTATCATTTAAAATCTAAATTAAGCATATATAACATCCATAATCTGAACCAAGAAATTAGAACAAGCAATGACAAACACTATTTATTGAATAATATATAATAACAAAAACAAAAAACGATGCCAGCTGGGCCGCTTCTCTCTCTCTCTCTTTTTTAACTATTATTATTTTCTAAAGGTAAATTATACTCTTTTAAAAATAAAGAATTTTTTATTTGCTTTGCCACATGAAAACTCTTCCATTAATTAAGACTAAAAAATATCTCGTGTAACTTTCGAAATGTAAAATAAAGAATTATATTCTTGTTTGGGCGAAGGGATTGCATTTGTTCAATCATTGGAGATTTTAAAAGCCAAGAACTTAAAATGCTTGAAGTTTAACCGCGTTCCATCAAATTTAATATATATATATATATATATATATATATAAAATTGAGAATGATTTGTACTTTTTGGATCGTTTTGATGTGTTGATGTCAAAAATAATTTTTAAAAAATAAAAAAATATTATTAACATATATTTTAGCACGAAAAATTATTTAAAAATTAATCATTATCATATTTCCAAACACACTTAATAGCAGAATTATGCCTAACAATTATTTTGGAAAATTGGTAATAGACCGTGTTTCGAGTTTTGTATCAGAAGAATGTATTGCCTTTGGCCTTGCCCACAATTTAAAAACGACTATCTGTAGACAAGTCGATACTGCTATAGGATATCCCACAATTTAAAAAATCATAAAAATCATGCTAGGACTAGTTACACTTATAATTATAGAGATCATGATGATCATGCTAGGATCTAGGATATCTCACAATCGAACATTATGCTAAAGATTGTGAAGATAATGCTAGTATGTGTGTGTATATATATCGATTCATGATATATTGAATGATTATGGCAAGTATATTTTATCTATAAAAGTAGGAGATGAAAAGATTGAATTTAATTTTTATTTTTTTATCAATAAAAAAAACAATGGAGTCGCCACTTGATTTTTTTATCACTAAAAATCCTTATTAGTCTCAGAGTCTGAATAAAAGAACTAGTTGTATATAGGGAGAACATATCACCCCTAGTACACTTTATTTAAAGTAAGTTGTATTGTTTGTTTGTCTAATATAAACTAACTTATTATTTTGTTTTTTAACCATTGATCTGTCTAAGGTTTAAGAAAAATCTTTATCGGTAAGAAAATATATATCTTATCAAGCTAAAACTCAACTATTCTAATGCGATTTTTTTTTATTTTTTTATATCTGGAATATGTCCTTACATATAAGTTCGTGATCCTTGATTTTTGAACAATTAAAATATTTTTTTTTTGTTATTTTTAAAATACAGGTTAAGTTCTCATATATTTCATAAACTAGTTATTAAATAAAAAAATACTTGTAAATATATCAACAAAACCATTTTCTTGAATTTTTGTATTTAAAGATGCTAAATCATGCCTTGTATATTTTTTTTATTTACACAAATATAATTTTTTATTTTTATTTTCGAGAGACTTTGCCGTACGTAATTAAAAATATAAGGAAAGATTTATTTGTTGTTTGTATATAATTTGTTTTTGAATAAAACCAAATAAACTGTGCAACCCATGTAAACAAAATTATATACACTCAGCCCATGGCATGAATTAATACGGCCCAAACAAAACAAGGAAACAAATCGTGTTCGGCCCATATAATCAAATCGAAAGCAAACCATGTTCCACCGAGCCCTTATAGCTAAGAGTTCACAAATAAAATAAAGTCTGGCCCATGTATTCAACAAGTAAGAACCCCAATGTTCTTCCACATTTCTTATCCACCATCATGGTGAACTTTTGAAAACGGTGTACCCAAAATTTAAATCGACAAAAAAAATGCTAGAAAAAAAAACAGAGTATGACACTATTGCGCAACATTAGAGGCATGTACATGCTAGCTGGATACCTAATTTATACAAGCTGAAGTGGAAGCTTGTTAAGAATTTAGCTATAAAAAGGCCGCAGGTTCAGGGGGCAGCTCAATTCTTATGAGCAAGTTATGAGTTAACTCTGTTGAATGCATGTTGAACCCTTCAATTCTTATGAGCAAGTTATGAGTTAACTCTGCCGCAGGCTCAGGGGGCAGCTCAACAGAAAAATCTGAGATTATTTGCAGGAGAAAATCACGATCACTAGCCCATGCAACAGAGCTGGACTCTATGCCATCTTCATCTTCATGCATAAATTCTTTAGGACATGGACTCTTAAACTCACCCACTAGTTTGTACTTGTCAAGGAGTTCCCAATGATGATGGAGTCAACGAGTTGCCAAAGATTATGGAGAAACTCCAGGTCAACAACTTTTGGAAAGGTGTGCTGAGTGTTTGTGACTGAGGTTGAATCTGTTTTTTTGTTATAATTTGATTTTTTTTTGTTTTAAATTAAATTTTTTAGTATTTTTAGATAATTTTGATTTGTTGATAGCAAAGTGGTTCTTGGTTTTGGATTTTTTCAATGTGGTCTTCAATTGAAGTTTATACTTCAAATTTCTTTCAATTAACCCCTAATTTCACCAATTCAGCATTTCAAAGTTTCAATTGTGTCCCTATTCTTTCAATCTTTGTGAATTGATCCAAATTAGGCCTTCAAACTTGATTTTTTTTCAATTGAGTCCTTGATTGAATCCACAAAATGCATTAGAAGTTTAATTAAGTCCTTGAACTTAATTAATTCTTCTAATTTTTTCCCAATAGACTTTCAAACTTATTTTTTGTTTAATTAAGTCCTTAAATTAGTTAATTAAACCTGTTAGAAGTTTAATTAAGTCCTTAAACGTAATTAATTCTTTCAATTTCGGTCAAGTTTGGATTTCAACCTCAATTTTCTTCTTTTCTCCATCATATCTTGTCAAAGCATCCTAATCTGTTTTTTTTTTTTTGGTATTTTGATCTTTTGCAGCTCGAAGACTTATCTTCTTATGCCTCAAAATTGTTTTTGGATTTTATATTTTATATTTTTTTGGATTTTTTCAATAAAAAGAAAAATACACTCTTTTTTATAAAACAAATTTAGAGGGTTTAAAATTGAATTATGATACTTAGCAATGGCATTCATAGTTACAAAACTTTATTAGGTTTATATGCTTCTTAAAGAATCCCATATCACTCTCCACACAACACCTTGCCTATAGGTTAATAACTTTAGAGCCCTTTCCTAGTCTTCCAATCTAGTTGAAGTGAATTATCACTTTATCTGAAAGAAATTTTTTAATAAGAACATACAAGCTCATTACATTTCTAACAAATTTAGAAGTGAATTATCATTTCCTTCGAGTTCTTAAGTCCATCTGACAAGCTTATGGTTCATTCTCTAACCATTAGCTCGAAGATATCCTCCAATCTTGAAGATCATGCCTGAAAATCATGATATCATATCTTCCTTCAAGCTCTCTTTCCTTTTTAGATCTTCAGATTTGATTTTTATTTTTTTGATTATTTTTTTATTTTTAATAATTTATAGAATTGAATTTCTTTTTTAACTTCACCCCTTTCAATTTTTTATTTTTTACTTTTAACTTTTTTTTAAATTAATATTTTTTTATTTGATTTCATTATTCAACATTAAATTGATTGGAGTTTGAGCTTTTTGGTTGTGCCCGAGTATAGGATTTCATAAGTAGTGGATTTTAAAGGGTAACAAAGGTTCGTTTAGGTTTGTATTTTTTTTTCTTTTCTTTAAGCTCATGTTTATTTAGCTTTATTTTTAGCATTTATTTAATTAGAGACCGAGCTCTTTTTTTTTTATAGATTTTTTAAAACACACTCGTGTTGCTTGAACTTTATTTTTACTAATAAAAAATATTCTAGTTTACGGTATGGCAAATAGCCACAAATCTAGTCATAAATTACTAATAAATTCTTGTGAATATTTAGAAGAATATGATTACTAATAAAACACAAAACAAAATATATGAGATTGATTATTATAGGATATTAAAATTTTTATTTCATTGATATCAATCTAGCCTTTCAATTCTAGTTAAAATTCATAATAGTGTAGCAATCAATCCAGTCAATCTTGAGCTTGAAATGACTTGGTTGGAGAAAAATAAAGAAAAATTAATCTAATGTAATTTGATTAAAAACTCGAATCGACTCGAGTAAAAACTTAATTATCAATAGGTTGATTTTTTTTTAATTAAAACAAAATCATTTCAATTATCGATTTTATTACTGAACTTGTGACCACATCCGGTTTTATAAGTAAGCCATCAATCTAATAATTAAAATGTGCAAGTTCGAAGAATGTACTATAAGCTGCAGTATATGTCATCGTTGACAACGTGGAGAGTTCCTTACCATCCACTCACTTCCAAACGACTCTTATCACCATTGAAATGAATCAATAATGAGCCCTACGGAAAGGGTGAGAGAGATGGAAAAGATGGTCACTAGGAGCCATGTGCTAGTAGTTCCGCTGCCAGGCGCAAGCCACATAAATCCCATGCTGCAATTATCTAAGCGTTCGGTCTCCAAAGGGCGCAAAGTCACCTTCATAATCACCGAATTCATATCCAAGTCTAGGCAACATGACCCTCCATTCAAGAACTGTAATGTGCCTTTTTTCTTTTTTTATTTTTCTTGTGTATTTTGGCTACTGGAGGCGCATATACATTGTATAATTTCTGATAGGTTTGGGATGAAATGAATAAAATTAATTTGATAGGGATGGATTTGAGAATCAAACAATATTATCTTAGAATCAAAATCTACTATTTTTCTTTCCATATCTATCTCCATAAAAATAGAAAATAGTTTGAGAATAAAATTAAAAATTAAAAAAATAAAATTTATGAAAAAAAAACATGTGATTCAACTCTTTATCTAATTTAGATTTAAAATTAAATTAAAGAGTTATCTCAACATTATATAAACACTTGATTAGTTAAAAAATAACTCAAACTACTACTGAAAAAAGGCTATAAAAAAGAAATTAAAAAAATAATGAAATTGAATGAAAAAAATAATAATAATGAAAAAAAAAGATGGTATTGAAAAAAAACAGAGTGAGAAGCTTTTAAATTATGGAACTTCATAGCTCGTATGAGCAGTGAAGGTAGATAAAAAAATCCAAGTTTTTCATATGCTTAGGCTTAGGGTAATTTCCACCTAGCATTTGAATACTAGTGAGACATAGTAGTACATATGGCATTATATGCCAAAAAGTTATATCTTGTTGCGATGTTGCGGTCGTACAAATTAATTACTCTAGCTTAAAAAACACAATACACAAGATAGTATAGAGCAAGCAAATGGTCGATCACACGAGGAAGGTTCAAGTCAGATTTTTATGCTAGATGACATGCAATTTGGGGGGGGGGGTTTGGACGTTATCTATGCTAAAGCAAAAAAAATAGAAAATTATCAAGCGACATTAAATAAAATCAGAAAATTATCAAGAGAACAAACCTTGGTCGCAAACACACATCTACCTATAGAAATCAAAACTGATCATGGAAATGAAACATCAATTTATATTCTGAATATTTATCTCTTCTTAACATTGGTTACTTAATGAATCCGCCGTATAACTAACCCTAACCATCAAACAACCACAGTGTCTGCACTAGTAATTTAATTCAATGGTAGTCTTAAAAACTAGATAAGTTGATTAATCAAGAAAACATAATTGTCTACAACATAATTGTCTACAGTTTATGTTTGATATGATTGAATGTTCTCTCTAATATTACCTTCTGATGCTCAAACACCCTCATGTCTTCAATCAACAATCTCAAACAAGAATTTTATTGTTTCCTGTCACGCAGGCAAACCAGATCAGTCTTCTTTTATGCACCCATACGGATAATACACCTCAGGCCAGCTCCACTAAGCATGTACTCGAAAGCCTTGTTTATTTCTGAGAAAGTTTAACGATGTTCGTATCAGTAACTAACTGATTGAGTGAATTCTGAACTCTGTGCACCAATACGAAATTTGAAGTTCATTTCGGACAAACCTTGCTGTATCTTGGTAATGGGTTCCAAACAACATTCTGTTTCTGACCAGACCACATTTGGCCATGCCTAATTTCCTTTTAGGTTCATTGGAACAGAGTAATCTCTAGAACCAGAAGTGAAAATGCCAATCTGGCCCGGCTTCAGGATCTTTTTCAATGTTTTCGTATCCATAGCACCGTGAAAGACAAACTGAAAGGGACACAAAAAGCACTGAAAAAGTACAAGTGAGATTTTGATTTACATATACATGCCAGAAATGGGCTGTAATATATTTTTTTCGATCTACAATGAAAGAAATTAAACACAGAAACTTTCTTTAATCAACAATCTCAAACAAGAATTTTATTGCTTCCTGTCACACGGATAATACACCTCTTCTTTTATGCACCCATACGGATAATACACCTCAGGCCAGCTCCACTAAGCATGTACTCGAAAGCCTTGTTTATTTCTGAGAAAGGGACTTCATGGGTGATGAATTTCTCTAGCTCCAGCTCCTGTCACATTACAACTAGATTAGTTAACAGTGCAGGAGATTGCATTAAAATAAAAAGAAGGAATAACTACCGATTTCTTTCCCGTGATAGAAGTTTCAAAATTCAATGGAATTGTATTAGCATTGCACTACCAAAGAAGGTTAAGGATTTTCATTTTCACAATGTAAAGATGATAATTTAAGTTGATGTCTTGACAACTTTTATCTTTAAGTTCACTCTAAGAAATACCAACAGAGCCATAATTCTAGTCTACTACATGTGTAAGGATGGAAATGTATGTTCATACTGCATGCTGGATAAGATTAATGGGAACTCAGATTTACCTTGTTCATGTACTTCTCGACAACAGAAGGAAGGTCGGAGCGTGGTTTGTAGTTGCCGAAGAAGGTACCCTTGAGAGTCTTCTCATTCAGGACATTCATTGGATGGGTTTTGAAAGAATCATCTTTGTTAGGCACACCAACAAGTACAGCAACACCCCATCCATCATGGACGCATTCAAATGCAGAAATCATGGCATTGATGCTTCCAGTACACTCGACACTTCGATCAACTCCTCCATTGGTCATTTCACCTATCACCTGAACACAGTAGATCAAATTTAGGACAGACGTGAAGGATTCTCCGATGCTGGTCGCTCAAAACACGACTCACTGTGTCACTTACCTCTTGAACAGGCTTGTCATGATCTTTTGGGTTCACAAACTCAGTGACACCAAACTTCTTGGCTGTTGAAAAAACACAAATGAACATCAGGGAGCAATTACTATCACCAAGAATCAACATTAAGGCTACTTCAATCTATCAGTTTTGTGATATTTGCTATTAGACAGAGCAAAGCATCAATCAATAATTTAAGAGAAATGCGCAACAGCCACAATGAACAACATTACAGCTTCTCTCACCTTCATCGAATCTATTGGAATTCAAATCGACACCAATGATTCTTGAAGCACCAGCAATCCGAGCCCCTTCAGCAGCCTAGATTAGGAAAAAGCAACAAAAACAAGTTTTGCATTAGCACTACCAGCAGCTTGAGCAGAAGAAAATTATCATGTACCTACTAGAATAAAAAACTCACCGCAAGACCTACTGCTCCTAGTCCGAAAATGGCTATCGAAGAGCCTTTCTTTGGTTTTGCAACATTCAAGGTGGCACCAAGACCTACAAGTCAAAAAAAGAAATCACCATTACAAGAAAGCAACAAATCGCCCATTCAATGATTTTTATCAAATCGCGTAGTTCTCCCAACCTGTAGAGATTCCACAGCTGAGAACACAAACTTTGTCAAGAGGAGCAGCAGGATTGATCTTGGCAACACAGCCAACATGAACCACAGTGTACTCACTAAAGGTTGAGGTGCCAACAAAATGGTAAATGGGTTGCCCTCTGATCGAAAACCTTGACTTGCCATCATTCAGCATCACACCCCTGTCAGTGTTAATCCTAAGAAGATCACACATATTACTCTCTTCTGATTTGCAATGTCGGCATTCCTTACACTCTCCGGTGAAGACAGGAAGCACATGGTCACCGGGTTTGAGGTTTGTCACACCCTCCCCGACACTCTCAACAATCCTAAAAGCCAGGATGACAAAAAATCAAATTAGTCACCTCAATTCATCACCATTACAACAGCCAAAACCTCCATCTAATCATGACCAATAATGGACTAACGGTTCAAATTCATACCCTCCTGCTTCATGACCAAATATTCGAGGAAACAATGGGGTTTGACCCTGCAATTTGACAGCCCATTTTCGTAAGCATAAATCTCTACTAGTATAACTTATAAAAAGACCAATGAGCAGACACAATAATCACAATTGAAAATGCCGTCACCTTGGCTTCCCAGAAGTAAACAACAGTGTGGCAGAGGGAGGTAAAGAGGATCTTCAAACGAACCTCCATAGCTTGAGGAGGAGCCACCTCCACTTCTTCTATTACCAGTGGCTTCCCAGCTTCCCATGCCACAGCAGCTACAGATTAAGCAAAATGCATCCAGTCATTGCCAGACTTAAATGAGAAATCCAAAGACACAAAATGACAGCAGTACAAAGAACAAATCACAGACCCCACAAGGAATCATGAACTTTCTTGGTTACCTTTGCAACATATGACTTGACCAGCAGTGGTTGACATTTTTTTTCTGTCTTAAACGAACTTTAGACCCTTCTCTAAGGCTTCTTTGATTACTTTGCTCTGTTTCTTGAGTTGTGACAAGACAGGGTTGTCAGTGTAGGTATTTATAGTTGCAGAAGCATTATGTTGACCATAAATTTGAATATTTTTAAAAAGAAAACCACTTATGATCACTGCTGTTTCGTTTGTCCACTGTATTCGCTCTCTTGTTTGCAACAACGGCTCCCCCTGTTTCTACTCTGGCTTTCTGGTTGTGTCTGGTTTTGGCAAACTACAAACCAGTCCTCAAACTATTTTATACCTTTTAATGCAGTCTGCAAAAACAATTTTGCAAATTTATCGTTCAAATGTCACTGGTTTCTTTACAAAAAACATTCTAAGAAAAATAAGACTAGAGAGATTTGTAGTTTTGACAAACATTTGTCTGAGTTCACAAATTCTCAAACTCTAAGTTTTATTTTATTTATGTTATACAAAAATTCTCTAGTGTAGTGTTTTTTTTTAATTAATATTACAATACCAAGTAGTTCTTGACACCCAAAAGAAAAATTACATGGTATGGAAACTATTTTCAAGTGATTGATTGTTTGATGGTAGAATTGTAAAAGAGTATATAGTCTTACATTTAATTGAAATATCTATCATAATTGAAGGATTGTTTTGCAATTAGTGTTTCTAGTTTTGTATTTCCAGTTGTGGTTTTGCTGTTTGTGTCTTTCCAAGTGGTTGTTGACCTTTTAGATTCTTGTAATACAGCCGGACTGACACTTATCTTTATTAATTTTAAATGAATTGTTTAGGCTGCCAAAAGAATTTCTTTTATAGAGAGAGAACCATAGCCATTTTTCCAATGTCTCTGGAAAATTCAAAGAATATCTAATTTAAAATGATCTGAGAAATTCTTTTTGTTTATTTTGCAAACGTTTTATTCTCATTTTTTTTCCTAAAAAAAAATGGTTGTAAATTACGAGTAATTGGAGGCATCTACAATTAAAAAGTAAAAAAGTGTCTTGTTATTTTATAATTATGGTTTTAAAACTCTATCCTATTGTGATTTGAAAGTTTAGATTAGGTAAAGTAAAAATAAAAATAAAAATAAAAATAAAATTAATTGTGTAACCCGGTAAAAATCTCAAGTTAAATCACACTTTTAAAGGCAAGTAACACTTTACATCCTCAGGAATTTGTGTCAGAAAAAAAAGTTAATAAAAAATATTTATTTATTTACAAGACTTTATTATATTTGATATAATGAATAAAGAGTTCTAAAGCTTAAAAATAACAAAAACAAGCTAAATAACCAATCATCAATCCACTTTGCAAGATAATTTCCCATTTAGAATATAAAATTAAAATCATTTTACATCATTCATTGAGAGAAGATCCAATTCAAACCAAAAATGCCTTTGTGTGTCAAATTATAAATATTCAATTTATTCCACCATTAACATGTATGCCTTTGTTTTTTTTTTGGTTGATTTTCAAAATCTGTTTTGACTAAGATTGCAAAGTATAATATTCAAAAACTTGATTGTAAAGTAAAAATATAATCAAACCATAGAATGCTTAAAATAATTTTTTTTAAAAATAATATTATTTTTATTATTTTATAAAATTAAAAAATTAAATTGATCTGAGTCACTATCCCGGACCTTGCTGTAAATTAGGATATCTACCATGTTGTGGTTTCAAATCTCTTGAGAGAATTATGAGTTTTTCTTAAGTTACATTGTTTAGATTGAAAGTAAATGATATTGTATTGATCACTTTGAGGCTGCTGTAATTGCGTTATAAGCAATGTTTTTAAAGATTTTGAAAATAATCCTTCTGTTTTAAATTATTTTTTATATGTAAAAATATTTTAAAAATAAAAAAATACTATTTTAATATATTTACAGGTAAAAAACATATTTAAAAATAATGTTTATTGCTTTTACTATGATGGTCATGTCTTTTACCACCGCAAGGTATTTGCACCACTGGTAACAGGTAAGCTGAGTGATTTCGCAGGGTAACATTAGAACCTAAAACTGTACTAATCTCAGACCTTAGGTTGCAAATTTACTATGCCAGTAGCTAGTCAAGGTTTAATAACTGTACTAATCTCAGACCTTAGATTGCAAAGAACCTTGAAATCCTCATTGAAAGAAAAAAAACTTTAACAGAAACTATGAAAAAATGTATTGAAATCCCCATTTTTGACAAGAAATTGGAATAAAGAATAAATGAGCCTTATGAGGATCATCAGTACTCAAACATGAAGAAGTAATGTTCACTTGCATATTTGCTCTTGAGCTTGTGATCAGTTAAGTGATAACATGTTGATGCGTTTGCACCAGGTACACAAACACCTTAAAATCCCTCTCCATTGCTGCATAATTCCGCAAGAAAGATGCTTCTCTTTGATAGATGTCACCAACTTGAATGGAAGCTTTTCATCTAGACGCTTCGTTTCGGCTCTTTTAAACTCGAGAAACAGTAAAAAGATTATTAAAAAAGGAGGTAAAAAAGAGGGGAAGATACCAGAAAAGATAGCAAGAAAATGATCAAAACAGGAACAAGAAATGGCAAGAAAGTCAAAGAGCAAGGTTACCACATGTCAAAGAAAAAG
This sequence comes from Populus tremula, assembly GCA_964019445.1. Taxonomy (NCBI): domain Eukaryota; kingdom Viridiplantae; phylum Streptophyta; class Magnoliopsida; order Malpighiales; family Salicaceae; genus Populus; species Populus tremula. The sequence continues at coordinate 2,139,163 of CAXHTJ010000017.1, read as the reverse complement.
CTGATCACAAAGAATACCAGTGAAAAGAATACGACAGCTAAAAGTGCAATTCCTACGATATTACCACAGCAAAAAGCGCAAATCTTAACATAAAGGATTAAGACAGCAAGAAGGACAGCTCCTAGAAAATTCATGTTTCCAGGGTTATGATTAGCGGTTTGTTGGACATCAATGGCTTCTTCTTGGGGATCTTGTGCAGCGTGTTGGTCGATTTCAATGCCTCCTTGGGGATCATCAGTTTGATGGACATGAATGGCTTCATCACGGGGATCATATGCAGCGTGTATGTCGACGTCATTGCTGCCTCCTTCTTGGGGATCGGCAGTTTGGTGGAAAACAATGGCTTCTTCTTGGTGATCATGTGCAGCATGTTGGTGGACGTCCCTGCCTCCTCCTTGGGGACCATCATTAGTTTTTTGGACAACAATGGCTTCTTCTTGGTGGTCATGTGCATCGTGTTGGTGGACGCCACGGCCTCCTCCTTGGGGATCTTTTGAGGATTGGTTGTTAACGCTGCTGTCTTCAGAATCATCCGAGGATTGGTTCACAATGAAATGAACTTCATCTTGGAGATCGTCCGAGGGATAATCGGAGGGCAGCTCTTCAACGACAAAGTTATTTATACGTTCTTCTTCGGAATCGTCTGAGCTCGGGCCGTACCCTGGGAGGTGGTGGTTGAAACCGTTTCCGTTGTTCATTTCTTGAATTTTCCTTTATTTTCTTTAGAGCTAGCTAGAGGAAAGGAGAGGAGATTCTTTGTTGTTTAGTTGAAAGAGAAGAGGATGAGAGGTCAAAAGGGTAAGCCTCAGATTATATAGTCAGCTAACGACTTATAATTTCTTGATTAAGTCCTGAAATTATTGATTTTACCAATTAGGTCCCTATCTATCTCCTTTCCTCAACCTGTTCCTTGTGCTAAAATAATTAGAGATGGTGTTGAATGATGAATAGTGAATATGATATGATAAGTGTTTTGACATAAGGATCAGATTGATTAAAGGTAGGTAGTTGAGGGACTAATACGAGGGAATTAAATTAATATCTGTTGTGTTGTTTTGGCGGTTAGAGAGGGAGGGAGGGAGGGAGGGAGAAAACGTTATAACTAACTAATATTTCAGTTAGTGTTTGTTATTTCTTCCGGCAACTTTTGCCACGTCACAAGCAGTAGTTTGTTCACAACACAAAATTGAATTGTTCAGTTTTTTTTAATTACTATAATTTTTTTAAATATAAAATATTGTTTCTAAATTCTATATATATATATATATATATATATATATATGATAAACTAGACATGCATGTGGAGCTTCAAGATACCTTTAAATTACATTAAAATATTTTTTTTGTTAAACTTTTTTATATATTCATGTACTTGAATTTTCATTTTTAAGTTTGATTTATCTATTTATCTAACATGGAATATTAAAAAAAAATAATCATTTTTAATCTTATAACTAAAAAGTAAACCCCAAAACAAAATATTCAAACTTTATATATCATTTTAAAAAAATAGTGAAAGAAAAGAAATATGTGATTGAGACGAAACAAGGTACAATAAAATCAATTGTTATAGGTTAAAACTCTTAAATTAATTATAGAGAGATATTCAAAATATTTAATTTTTATTTATTAAATTCTTTGCTAAAATAATAGTCTTAGGCATAAATTGAATAAGAAAAAAAACTAAGTGAAATAAATCCTCAAACAGAATAATTCTTAAACTAAATAAAAAAGGAAAAACTTGTGTATTAGTCTATTTGTCTTTACTTCAAGTGTATTAAAATTTTAAATACCAGCTTAATTCCCTTTATAATAAATTTTATATAAGAAACACAAATTATCAAATTATTTCTCTTTCTTTTATCTTATATCGTAATGAATTGCAAACGGTACCTTTTTTTTTATCAACACGTGTTATATCTATATAATCCTTCAACTGATCTATTTTTGCAGAGCTGAATTATCAACAGATTGCAAAACAGTTGTTTACATCAACATGATAGTTAACCATGTTTAAGACAATATGGATCTGCTAAACATGCTCAAAATCATCTTGCACAATGAGGTTAATTACATCAACATGAAAAACAGATTCATAGCATAAAAAAAATATTAAATGTTAATATTTCTCCAACAAGCTCAAAAGCTAAAACTCCCTTATATACATCGATCTTAGTTCTTATTGTTTTCATAAATGGTATGCCTAACAATACATGAGTTGAATTTAAAGCAAATTCATTATCCATGTCTATAATGTAAAATTTCATAGGTAAAATTAGTTCATTTACTCTAATTAAAACATTCTCATCAACACCTTCAGAGTATGAATTAGATCTATCTGCTTATTGAATTATTACCCTTGTTTCCTTTAAATGTCTTAAATTCAAAACCTTGTAAGTTAAAAGTGACATAACATTGATTAATACTCCTAAATCAAGCATAGCTTTTTCTACCTTATGATTTCCAATTACACATGGTATAGTGAACATGCTTGGGTTTTTGCATTTCTGAGGCAATTTTCTTTGTATGATTGTGAACACATTCTTTCCAACTCTTATTTTCTCAACAGTGTTCAACTTCTTTTGGTTGGTTGATTGCATCCAACAATGAAATATTAACTTCAACCTTTTAAAAGATTTCAAAAATATCATGCTCAGTCTTTTTCTTCCTTGCTTTCGCTAATCTGCTAGGAAATGAAAGTGTAACAAGATTCTTAGTAATAAGAAAGATGATTTTATTACTTACCTCATCAGCTAATGCATATATCGTTTCAAGGGTTGTATGTTTTACTCCTTTATTGCTATTCTTTGTTGCTATTAAACTTGACATTGAATCTGGCATGGTAGTTGGCACCATGGTTGCTGTTAAATCTGACAGGGTGGTCTCGATTCATGTTGAATTTGATGTTGTGCTCTGCACCTTAGTTATACTAGAATATGAAATTGAAGCTGATAGTTAGGTCAACACCTCTTTTTCATTTCTGAAAGTCATATCACTTGTGTTTCCTCTTGGATTAATCTCAATTTGGGATGACAACTTCTTTTTATTAGCTTTAATACTCCTCATAGACAATTTAAGTTAAAAAATCTAAACCAAATAAAATGGGTTTGATAAATACATTAGACTCAAAGAACTTAGACTTGATAATTAGCCAAACCCAAGATAGCATGGGTCTGATAAACATGCTTAATCCAAAAGGCTTGGACTTGACAGTCAACCAAGTCCAAGATAGTAAAAATAGTTATTACTTTGCAAGAAAACAAGAATCTTGTTTATAATAGACAAACAAAAAAGAGTGGTATTTGCTAGCAATAACATAATGGAGACAGTCAATCAATATGGATTGATCCAAAACCTGATTCAAATTCAATATAACACCTATAGGTACATAAAAAATGTATTGAATTGATTTTTTTAAATGAATATATCCATTTGCAACTTTGAATATGGAATTCAAAAGGATCAAATGAGAAATGATACTCTGAATGATAGAACTCTAATGAAAAATAAGATTAACCAACATTTATTGAATTTAAAACAGAGTCAGAAGAAATGGTTTGATTGTCTTATTTTTGTTTCTTGAACCGAGAGATCCATGAATTGGGATCCTAATTCATATAGATACAAATGGTCTAATGGGAGCAAAATTTCCAGGAACATTTCATTTCTGAGCAGAAGAGCCGTTTTCTTTTTCAAGTAGTGTTCGATCGATTACGTATTAATCAATATTCGATTGATTGGTCTGAGGTTATCGACAAAAAAGATTTGTCTAAGTCACTTCCTTTTTTTTGTCCAAGTTACTTCTTTTTTTCCAAGTTTATTCTCTTTTTGTCTAACTCACTTCCTTTTTTTTTTGAGTTTCGGAATATCCCATTCATAGGTCCGAGATCATATCTATAGTTGAAAGGTCCGAATGATCAACTCTGCAATCAGCTGTTAGAACCAATAGGTCTTCAAATCGTTCATTTGAAAAAATGGAAACCCTTTTTATTGGATGATCATGATACTTCCAAAAATAAATTATCAATGGAGGAACAATATCACCATTTTTGTTTAATAAGATACCAAAATGGATGATTGACTCATTCCATACTAAAATAATTGCAGGAAATCTTTTGATAACACGGATTCCTCTTTCTCAATGATATCCCACGATCAAGACAATTGGCTGAATCCCGTGAAACCATTCATAGAAGTTCATTGATATCTCTTTTTATAAAGCAAATCGACCGATTCTTAATAATCTACATTATTTTGCTTTATTGTAACAAAAATTCTTTTTATGTGAAAAAGGCCCGTATCAAGAATTATAATTTTATATATGGACAATTCTTCTTCATTATAATGTTCATTTACAACAAAATATTTTCTTTGTATGGTGGTAAAAAAAACATATTTTTTTTTTAGAAAAATACTATTTCACTAATTGAGGCACATGTAATGATTTTCAACGAAGTGGTGATGAAGGCATGCAAACAGGATATTATTAGTGCAGTGGTTTCTTAACTTCAATGAAAGAGCAATATTAGGCAGTAAACGTATTTAATACTTTGCAAAGAAAACAAGAATCTTGCAAGGCAGGAATACAAGGTTTCGCGATAAAAGTAGTGACTGTGGCAGGCATACATAGAACCTTAGAATTATACACAGCACCTTAGAACTATAGAAGAAATTTGAGTTATACACAACACTTTTCTGAGAATTGAAAAGGCAAAGGTTCATCTTTGTGGCATGAAAGTTTCAGCAAACTCAGTCAGTAATACTTGGTAAAATGGTTGCGCAGCCACAAGTCATACATGGTCATATGAAACGCGTCATATTTGGCTGGAACTAGATTCCACTGAAAGTGCTTCCGGACCTGATTCAGGTGCAGGGAACTAAAGCAATCAGGCAGCAGACAATGAAGTTTTACTACATTCAAAGAGAGCAATATAAAGGAAACTAATCTTCAGAAGCATTTTCAAGAGAAAACTTCACAGACAATTGGAGGAGTAGAGGGCTGGTGAGAGGGGAAAAAAAAATTTGTACCATGACGGTGTTGGTCTTCATGGCTCGATATTCATGCTCTAACATCTCCTCAAGGTGTTCCCTTAGGTAATAGACTTGACTTTCCTCGAGTATTATGGAGAATTTCCTCCAGTCAAGAATGTCTTTGAATGGTAAATCATAGTAGTCAGACATGATAACTGCACAAAGTTACACTCTTCTTAGAAAACAACAAAAAGCTATAAAGATACGTATGAAAGAAGAATTTAGTCAAGAGAAGGTATGAACTGTCTATCACCTGGAACACATCCATAATGAATTGCTAATGCTATAGTACGATCGAGCTCTGGGCCTCCAGGACAAATGCAATACTTAGAGTTATTGAAAGCCTCATGGTACACCAAATCTCCTTCTTCTATACTAGGGTCCCTTCCTCTCTGTATGAAAAGTTCTAAATCATTCTCCCAAGCCTCAAGCAGCTTCTGTCTTGTATCAGAATTATTGAGACCTCTCCAGAAAGCTAGAGTAATCCTGCAACATATAAGACATTGTAAATGATATGAAATTCTAAAGTTACACACACACACACACACACATATCCCTTATAAGATAGAATTCATTAGGCAAAAAATAAAAAATTTCAGCAGAGTATTCTAAGTAATTACCTGTTCGTTATGTTATTTGCAGCAGGAGGAAGAGCAAGTGGCGGCACGCGTTGTGGGAGGGAAACATCCTTATGAGGAACATATTCATCATTATAACTTGGAGTACACATGACTTTAATTGAGTTCTTCATAAGATTAGCAATTCGTGCAGTAGCAGTCACATTAATGTCTGCGCAAGTTACGAAGAAGTGATCGGCACCTAAAGTTCTGTTCCAATAAGGGTACTTGGAAATGAGGCTCTTGACAAAATCCTCAACAGCAATAGCCCTTTCATCCTCTGATCTCTGAAAATAACATCATCAACGTAGTATCAATGCATTAGAACAGTGACTTTCTAAAATCTTTAAAACTTTTCATGCACAGCAATTGCAAGGACCCGTGTAGAATTCAACTAACACATCAATATCAGTAAAGATTATACCCCTGCAGGCAGTGAATGGCAAGAAATAGGAATGAGGAAGAGGTGAGCCTTCTCAGGATCTTTGGTCAAGAAGCGACTCAGATTGAGATTCAGATAGAACAATCCTTCATTCCCATACTAGCCATCAAGCGTCCTTGGATTGCTACAGGAACTAGTATTATGTGGATACACGAAGATCTTGAATTTTCTCTCCATTTCCTCATAATCAGGATCAAAAGCCTCAGGAACGTGAAAGACTTCGCCAAAAAATCCAGCTTCTTGAGCATAAGCTTGAAATGATCCCTACATCAAAAACAATATGCATGAAAAAGGGCTCAAAAGTCAAAAGTGAAAGAAACAAGAAACAGTGCCAGTAATCCTTAATTAAAGAACTGAAGTTGACGCTTGAAAAGGGAACAGTACTCGCATTCAAGAAGGTGGGGATATTGGTTCATAAATGGAAAATTGCATGAAAGGAAACAATACTGAAAGAAAGTGAGTGCACCTGAAAAGTTGGGAATCCAGGTGGATAGATGGAGAAGCAGATGGAAACAATAACAAAAAAACAGGCAAGCCCTCCTCGTTTGAGATTCTTCATGGCTTTTTCAGGGAGAATGGAAGAGAGAAAGTGGCTTTTGCTTTGAGAGAGAGGGGGCGGTTGTGTCAGTTAGTTAAGTAGGGAAACTCTGGAGTAGCTTTACTTATTTTACTGATCCATAAAATCATTTATAAATTCTCATTTAGTTAAGAAAAAAAGGGATTGAAAGAATCACAAAACGTTGAAGAAAGAAATAGTAAATCTCGACTATTAAATATAACAATATAACCTAAAATTAACAAGTCACTTGGCTGAATTATTTAAGTGATATATACATAAAATAAAAATAAATTCTCTAAATTAAAAAAAAACAAATTTAGAGATGTGAAAACATAAAGATGTAATTTATTTTTCTAAGAGGTTAAGGGAAATTTATGAAGCAAAACCTTATTCTTAGAAATTTTTTTAAATAGTTGATGGAAATCTATAAAAGATAAACCTATACTTAAAAAATATTATAAAGGACTAAGTGTGAGAGGTATGTAAAGCATGGGGTTCCGTAGCCTTGAAAGGTATGTAACCTTCTTTGTGATGGCATGGGGGCTTGGAAGCCCTCACTAAAAAATAATTAATGGTGTGTAAGAAATATATAATCTCTTTATGATGGCATGATACAAGAGAGTCTCCCACTAGAGAGTGGTGCTAATCAGAGACTACATTGGAGAATGACGATCTGAGATCAACCCCTAATAAATTAGCGAGAGACTCTTTGATATCACATGAAGAATGTGCTAGTTTGATATTTCATTAGAGAGTGGAGAATCTGAGATCAACCCCTAAAGAATTGGTGAGAGACTCTTTGACATCACCTGGAGAATATGCTAGTCTGATATTGCACTGGAGAGTGGGAGGATCTGAGATCAACCTTTGATGATTGCAAGGATATTTATCTTGAGAGACTAAGTCAATTCACTTTAAGGAGAATGGCTGGAAGCCCACACTATAGATATAACATTAGGGAATATATGTCAAAGATACATTATTTTTATTTAAAAAATAAACTTACATTCTTATGGAGGATTATGCATCCTAAGAAGATCTGAGTGATAGGTACATGGGAGGTTCTTAAGAGTAACATGTCTTGGAGACGGCGCCAAGATGTTTGCTTTGACTACCTTAATAAATTCAAATGAGTTATCCTTAGGATACACCGAATGGTCATGGGTTGATCATTTAGGGTTTTTTCTCGAGCTTTCATTTCTACTTGGAGAACGATTTCACTTGGAAAGTCTTTGGTTGTCCATGTAATAAGGAAAGGGGGCATGTCGTAGCAAATTAGTCTCTTCCACCTGTATGTGATTTTCCATAACTTGTTTCACCTTCAGTAAACTTTTGTCTAGTAAGGCATAAAGTTTTTTTCAGAAGGCATATATTCCTTTACCCCTAGGGTGTAGACTCACTCTCTTGTTAGGTAACACCAAATAATTTTGTGGAGCTTTTATTGGTGGATATATTGGTGATGAAACGTGTCACTAGCTTAGCACATAAGTTATTAAACCCATCAATGGGGCTTGACTTGAAATTATTGTACTATACATGCGCAAACCCCTGGAAGGTTATTGAGGGGATTTTACACATGGAGTCATTGTCTTGTATAACCAACTCTAAGTTACCGTGTTTATTATTTACATGCTCTATTGAGTCGGTCAGACCATCACTTTTAATGGTCATCCTGGTGAGGTACTTGCAAGCTTGGAGAGTTTCATCTAACAACACAAGGCTATGTTCACTAAAAGAAAAGTATTTTTCTTCTCTAGATTTTATTTTCAAATTGAAAAAATAAATGTGTTTATTTGTTAAGAATAAAGATGCATTTTTTTAATAAAAAAAAATAAAACGAAGAAGATTACAACTATTTTTCATAGAAATCAAAACCATAATTTAGTCACTTTAATTTTATATTTGTGATAATCTTATTGTATAATTTTAATTTTATTTCATCCAAATTGAAAATCATCATGAAAAGTTTATAAAATACTAGTTTTTCCTTTTTGCTGTATCATCTATATAGTAACATTTTCTTAATTAAGTTTGAATTTAGATTGGATTTTAAAAAAAATCTATTTAATATTTGAAATAACATGTCAAGAATTTAACTCTATTATTATACACATTGTTACAGTGTTGCAAGATTTTAAAGGCACTGAACCAAAAGATATCAACTCTCGTGTTGATAAATAGAAAAAGATATTTGATTCTTGAAACCACACCATACATTGATAGATTAGGCATAACTAATTTCTTGCTTGTGCTATAGATTGACCACTACCAATTTAGTTTCTTGGTGTGGGTCACGGGCTTGGAAAAGGTATCTGGTAGGGAAGAGCGTCGCCCAGGGAATGTGCATTAATCCCAGGATTTCCCCGATCTGGAAAGTCAAAATGATAAAATCTCGATTATTCAATAAAATAAAAACATGGTCTGGAATAAGTCAGCAGGCTAAATCAAGGAAAATCAAAATAAAAATTATCACAAATTTAAGCCCTGAAAAGCTACCAAAAATAGTTTTTTAAAAAAAAACAACAACACAGATCCAGGAAGATGGAGACTTAAACGATGGAATTTGCAGCCTAAAACAAGCGTTGTTGGTTGCCAACAGCGTGCGTCCTGGAACAAGCTATCTCAAACAGAATAGGTACCAGTATCAACTATCATGATTGCTTGCAGTGAACTTCTTACTGACCGACGAACAAAAAGTTCTATCCTGTTATCTAAATTCGGCGTTTCCTTGGGAGTCGGCATCCATTATGCGGACGCCGAGTATTATCTTCTATATGTTTGATAGGACTTAGACCACCCTTACCATAACCTTCTGCAAAGCTCGTGATGGCTAGCCTTTTCTTCTTGAAGTATGTAAAACCGTTCACCCTCATCACAAATGATTTCAACCCCAGCTGTCTTGCCGCTTGCCCAACATGTTCTGCAGTTGCTTCAGCAGCATACCGAGAGAGTTTTGCTCCCCCTTGCAGTTTTTGCAACCATCCTGCTGTCATCGAAGCATTTTTCTTTTTATTTCCCTTAGAATCTGTCACCGCAACAAAGGTATTGTTACGTTTTAGCTTCATGAACACAAAATCATCATTCAGCTCAACATGGTACTGAGGAAATCGGGAACCCTCTTGCCCTATTACTCCTCTCACAAAGTCCATTGGCCTGGAATTTCTCCCTCCTGCATAGAAGTCTGGCCGGGGACCTCTCTCCATTTCAAAGTCTCTCTGACCTGCAGAGAAGTTCATAGACCTGGGATTTCTCCCCATCTCAAGGTTGGAATTCTGCATGGAACTTCTCCCCATCTCAAAGTCTCTCCGACCTGCAGAGAAGTTCATAGACCTGGGATTTCTCTCCATCTCAAGGTTAGAATTCTGCATGGTACTTCTCTCCATCTCAAAGTCTTCCCGACCTGCAGCAAAGTCTTTGGGGTTGGAATCTCTCCCAGTTTCAAAGTCTTTATGACTCGTGGAGTGGATGAAACTTTGAAAACTCAAAGCATATGGAACGGTAACATCTTCCTTGGAAGCCAACAAACCAAAACTCATCCCAAAATTTCCAGAAGCGTGTCTCACATTTTCTCCTCTGGCAACATTATGAATAGACCAAAAACTACCTCCAAGTCTCTCTAAACAGCCTGCATGATTGAACAACCTTTCAATTGCTTAATAACATCATTAAAAACATGTTGGGCAGTGGAATTCTAAATATGCATCTTTCTAAACTATGTAAGGGTTGTTCATAACATTTTTGTCCAGCTGTTGCCTCCCAGAGACCATTTTATAGTCACCAACCCTGTTTTTTCAATCGACCCATAGTTACATAGGTTCCACAAACAATTACTTCAAACACAGAATCTATGGCATAGATCCAAGGTTAATAATGTTGTTCAGCCACCAACGATTATTGGATTGGCAGTTGCTTCACACCAACTGTAAACCTTCTTGGGTTCTTTCACTAGATCATTTATCTTCACTAGACCATTTATCTTCACTAGACCATTAATTCTAAGTTTTGAGAAGAAAAAAACACACATACAATCAGTACATGAAAATGCATAATGAAATGAAATAATTTTTGCAAATCAAGGTCATTAGGTGATCGCCAAGTTGACAAACTAAGGACAGCCCGTATGCTCATCCACATCCGAGGCACTCAAAAACTCTAAATTTAAGATCAAAGCAACAAACTTGGGCTTAAGAGATCAAATTAAATCTAAATTTAAGATCAAATATAACAAATAAAAGAAACCCAAATGAGAAAAGCTCAAGGAAAGACTAACTAAATCAGAAAGCTTACCAATCATTTCATACAAAACATTAAGTATCTGGTCCAAGTATACTTCATTAAGACACAATTATGCAAATGATCTGTTCAAATCAAGTAAACCAACAAACTAATAGGGTGGAAGAGAGAGAGAGAGAGCTTGAACTTGCCTGGAGGGGTGGCGTGTCTGGAGATGGAGTTGAAAGTTCCACGAGGAAATGAAGCAGAAATAGAACCAAGCGCGCTTCGAAGGGGAGATAGAGATTGCATTTCTTTCTTTCCTTCTCTTCGAATTCGTTTTTCTCTGGTGTCTGTGTTCTTGTAGGGTTTTGATGGTTTCAGTGATGAGAGGGGGTCGCTGTTTAATGATGGCCCAGCCCATTTCATTTTCTTTTCAGGGGTTGGCCCAGCTGTGCTCTTCTCTTCTCTTCCATTGCTTTTCTTTCTTTTTTCAGGTTTTCATTTTTTTCTCAAAACAATAAAATAAAAAACCATTTGTTTTCTCTCTCTTAATAAGAATAAATAAATGATGAGTCCAAATTCAAAACAAATAGATGATTTTATTTTTAAAAAATGAAAATTATTAAAATGATATAACGTCCAAGTGACAAAGATGAGAAAAAAAAAATCACATCCTGTCCTATAAAAAGAATTTCTCTCTTTATTTTATCTATATATTTATTTTCTAATATTATAAATATTGATAGTTACAGTTTGAGTTTTATAGAATTTCTTGATAAACTTAGTCTCTAAAATGGAAAAACCTTAACTTAGTCCCAAACCTGTATAATTGTAATAGTTAGATCCTCAAGGTTTCCTGAATTTCTCAATTGGATCCTTTCATTAATTGCACAATCCTTACGGAAAATATTTTACAAGTTTTGCTTCTGTGAAAAAACAGATGAAAATTCACAGCACCGAGGCTGCTCTCATCCAGCAAGGTTCGCATTTCAGAAGATAGGATCAGTAAACAACCTCGTTTTTTGCCAGAAAATCTCATCTAATAGCTATTTGAAAGGATACAACACATTTCTCAAGCATATCAAGAGCAATTGCTCATCTTTATGGCTAGTACCGGTACTTGGTAACATGGTGGCGCAGCCACAGGTCATACATGACCATATGAAATGCATCATATTTTACTGGAGATAAGTTCCACTGAAAGTGCTTCTGGACCTGATTCCGTGAATTCAAGAAATTTACAAGCAAAGTTTAATACAATTCTCAGAAGCATTTTCCAGAGTGAATTTTACAGACAAGTGAAGTAGATATACCATGAATGTGTGATTCTGCAGAGATTCATATGTTTGCTTTGGTATGTCCTGAAGGATTTTCTTTAGCGAATAGACATCATTCTCCTTTAGTATCACAGAAAATTTCCTCCAATCAAGAATGTCGTTGAATGGTAAATCATAGTAGTCAGATAAGATAACTGCAGAGAGATCCACATAAAACCATCAAGCTGCAAATTCAGAAAATCCACATAACTGCTGAGAAGAGATGAAAGAAGAACTGATCTATCACCTGGAATGCATCCATAATGAATTGCGAATGCTATAAAACCATCAAGCTGAGGGCCTCCAGGACAGATGCAAAACTTGGAATTGTAGAAATCCTCACGGGCTTGCCAATGTCCTTGTTCAATACTAGTAGGCCAATCTCTGGCTTCAATGTAAAGTTCTGAGTCATACTCCCAGGTGAGGTACAGCTGCTCTCTTATATAAGAATCTTCAACACCACTCCAGAAACCCAGCATAGTCCTGAAACATATGCATGCTGTTTAGCTTTAAGGTAGTAATGTTCCTGGTATGACATCATTCATCGGGTTAAGAAATAAAAGTTGCCTGTTCTTTTCTATATTTCTGGCTTCAGTATAAGCATATGGCTGTACACTTTGGGGGAGGGAAACATCCTTATGAGGAACATATTTACTATTATAACTAGGAGAACACATGAGTCCAATTGAGTTCTTCAAACGGTCAGCAATCCGTGCAGTAGCAGCCACATCAACTTCTGAGCAGCTTACATAGAAGTGATCGGCACCTACAGTTCGGTTCCAATAAGGGTACTTGGAAATAAGGAACTTGACAAAATCCTGGACAGCAAAAGCCCTTTCTTTCTTGGATTTTTCCTGGACATAGAAATATGAATATCAGAGGCATTGTGCAACGAATCAGAGAAGCATGCCAATGTACGGACAGCGATGCTTAAGAAAATGAATTAAGAAAGCAATCTGATACTGCGAAAGAAAATGTAATTAATCTTCTTTTTTCAACTAGATTCATCATCGAGAGTTCAAAAGCCTCCCTAAAACGCAATTTAATTAGTAATAAAGAAAAATACTACAGCACAAGGAAAACCATCATCACCAAAATTTGTCCATTCAAGATAACTTCTTGTAATCAGAATTGAAGAACCACATCTGCTAAAATCTCATTTTTAATCATATTGATATACCTCAGGGGACATCGAATGACAATATATGGGAATGAAGAAAAGGTGAGCCTTTTCAGGATCTTTGGTCAAGAACCGACTGTGATTGAGATTGTGATAGAAGTATCCTTCACTCCTAAAACAGCCAAGCACCGTTGGCTTATTACAGGCGGTAGAATGCTTGTCTGTGTTATGGGGATAAACAAAGATCTTGAAGTTCTTCTCCATTTCCTTATAATCCTTTTTGAAAGAGTCAGGAGTATGGAAGAGTTCAGAAAAGATTTCTGGATCCGTAGCATTTTCTTTCAATGACCGCGCCAGCACCTATATATGAAAAGGCCTAATCTTTAAAGAAAATATAAATGAATAGTGTAGAAAATGAGGGAAAGCACACGAAGAGAGAATACGAGAAAGTGAGCACCTGAAAAGAATTTGGGAATTGAGGGTGATATATTGAGAAGCAGATTGAAAGAATAACCAAAAAACAGGAAAGTCCTCGTTGAAGATTCTTCATGATGGTTTTTCTTGGGAAAATTTGAAGAATGAAACTTGCCAAATATTTTATTAGGCTCGGGTAGTAATAGTTTCAAGGCTTATGGTCTATTTATTGTGCTTTTATCTGGAGAAATGGAGGGGGAGATAGAGAAGAGGATTGGGAAAACAGTGGCAGTTGGATTAGTTAGTTGAAAGATACTCCTTTTATGGAGGCAGGGTTGTTGCTTTGTACTGTATTCAACACATAACGAATGCTGTATTTATTCATGTCATCAAATAGTTAGAGACCATCACAAGATGGATAGTATATTCTCTGATAGAGTAAACTAATTTGTTCACAAATAAATGGTTCTTTCCCTCCTCCATAGTACAGGCTGATCTTGGATAACCACCGTGTTCTATAAGAGATTGTTGAAGTTTTTTGTTGTTACACTGCTTGCCATCGTATCTCATGTTAGGTATAAGATTTAAGAGTAAAATCTTCATGAATATACCTTATCAAAGCAATGGATGACATTAAAACTGGTCCACTTAACAGAAAAAACTGAAATCTTAATCGAATCCCACCAAGAAAAATATGAAACATGAACTCAAATTATTCTGTAATTTTCATGGGTATTGCCATTGGGGCTTTTCTGAGAAAGCAAAACCAAGGGCTTAAGCCTAATGAGGGACAACAAGTTTGCTGGTTCAAGCACATTCTGCTTTGATCACCTCTCAAATCATTCTGGTATTTGATATAACGCATAAGAAGAAGGTTATCGAGAGAAATGTCAAGTAAAATGACCACGTTGGGAGATTTATCTCTATATATAGTATTCCCAAGTACTCTGCCAAAAAGGTTAAAATCCACAGCACCGAACCTTCCAAGTTTCAGAAAATAAAAAAAAAATTCAGAAAATAGAATTTGTAAAAATGATTAGAAAAACAAGAGCCCTGGGAAAAGTTCATTTGGCACCTGTTTGGAAAGAAGTTATTGCGGTAGGCATATCGCCTCGGAGATACAGAGTTTATTAACAATGAAAACTTGAATGGATCAAAGGCAAAGCTGCATCTTTATGGCACAAAAGTTTCAGTAACTCAGTATTACTTGGTAACATGGTGGCGCTGCCAAAGCTCATACATGACCATATGAAATGCATCAAGTCTGACTGGAGGTAGATTCCACTGGAAGTGCTTCTGGACCTGATTCAGGAGTAGGGAATTCCATCCTATCAAGTTACCTTGATTGTGTTGGTATACAGTGCTTCATATTCTTGCTGTTTTATGTCTTTAAGGGTACCCCATGGATCAAAGATAACATTCTCCTCGAGTATTACAGCGAACTTATGCCAGTCAAGAACGTCTTTGAATGGTAAATCATAGTGTTCAGACAAGATAACTGCACAAAGTTATACGAACTTCTTAGGAAACAACGGAAACAAAACACTCTAAGATACCATACCAGAGAAGAGATGAAAGAAGAACTTGTATATCACCTGGAACACATCCATAAATTGCAACTGCTGTATCTCCATCGAGCTGAGGGCCTCCAGCTACTTTGATGTCCATTTCTGTACCAACGTCCTTTTTCAGTACTGGCTTTTAGTCCTACTTTGATGTCCATTTCTGTACCAAAACCCCCCCAAGCGTGGACCAGCCTCTCTCTAACAAAAGAATCAGTAAGACCTCTCCAGAAAGCTAGTTTAGTTTAGTTCTGCAACATATACATGCCATTCAGCTAGTGTTGTGTAATTGATATGAAACTATGTAGTTATATTCCTGATATCAAATGGCCTTTTCGAAGTCTTAATTTCCAGCAGAAGAAACATCAAATGGCTGCACATTTTGTGGGAGGGATACATCCTTATGAGGAACATATTCATGATTATAAGCTGGAGAACACACGAGTCTAATTGAATTCTTCACAAGATTAGCAATTCGTGCAGTAGCAGTCACATCAATGTCTGCACAGCTTATGAAGAAGTGATCCAATAAGGGTACTGGGAAATAATGCTCTTGACAAAATCCTCGACAGCAGTAGCCCTTTCATCCTCGGATTTCCCCTGCACATAACAACATCAGTGGCTTAGGACAACAAAAGTAGTGAACTGCTGAAGATGTTCCAGCTTGTACGTTTCAACTTAACCATAAAATTGACAAAACAATAATTGGTACTCGTTAAAATAAATCTATCACACCTAAGTTACAAAATCACTATCAACACATTAAATCTATTAATTTTTCTCTATTCTCAAAAAACAAGTATAGATAACTAAAAGCTTTCTGGAATCAGATATGTCTTCTTGCTGTTACTCATCTCCTGCATGTTGAGAAAATGACAATGTGCATGCAAAGAGTATGGTAATGAGCAGTTTCTATGTTGAGAAGGACTTAAAGAACAGTTTCCAAGCTGAACAGCATCCTTCACATTTCTATATTATTTCATAATTGCGTGTGCATTGAGCGTTTTGCTTAGATTTATAGTTATGTTGAAACAAGATATACCGAACATGGGATCTTGAAAATTGACAGATACAGTATCATTCAAAATTGATGTAGTTCGATCTAGCCTTCATCATATCTACTTTTTTCGGTTCCCATGTGACCTTTCATTCTCGGGCTTTTATAGCAAGAGGACAAACTATTTCTTCCAACCACTGATTGCAGGTGTAATGGTGGCGATGGGCGTCTGTTGAAGAAGATGAACAGCGCATCCACAGACGGCGCCGTTTTGATGTTTAATGATTATTTGCGTTTCGGCCCTTGAAGGTTTAACAGTTTTGTAATTAAGCCCCTGGTTTAAACTATAATTGCCCCCCTTAAGTTGCGAGATATTTTCAATGTAATCCTTATATTTTAAGTTTCCAATTTTGACCCCAAACTTTAATATTTATTCAATTACCTCCCTGATTTATTAGTTAAATTAAATCCAAGTCCAATTAAGTCCCAAACTTATCTATTCTCCAATTAAATCCTTGATTGGATTAATTAAATCAATTTCAAGCTTAATCAAGTCTCAAAACTTATCAATGTTTCAATTAAACTCTTGATTGGATTAATTAAATTAATTTCAAGTTCAATTAAGTCTCAAAACTTATCAATTCTTCAATTAAACCCTTGATTTAATTAATTAAACTAGTCAAGAGTTTAATTAAATCTTTAAGTTTTCATGCCTTCAACTCAAATTTTAATTTATTTTATTTTTACTTGTTTTTTATTATTTTTTTAATAAATAAAATAATTAAAATAAAAATATTAAAAATTAAGTTATGACAATTCTCTAATGATTCTCTTAGTTTGACATAAATTTTTTATTCCTATGCCTCCAATATGTTTTAATATTCAAATAGGCCCATGCAGTGGACGTTAAAAGATTGCGTTGGAATTAAATGCTGCCTTATCTATAGATAATGATCATCAGGAATTAATTAACCTCGTCAATTCAGCTAGCCGACCGTTGAGAATTACTTAAGGAATCCGGAATCCTTTTCTAACCAGGAAAACATATGCCTATAAATCAACAAACAAAGACTCGTATATTTCCACAAACCCTAGCTGCTAGATTCGCTGTCCTCATTAGCTTCTTCGTTTTCTCACAAACCCCACTGCCCTTCTTCCTCTCTCAACTCAATCATGGAGACTCCCATCGATTACGACTTTACTGTCAGAGTAAAAGCCAAAACAATTAGAAACTCACAACACCTCAATATTGACCAACCACTACAAGAGGTACCAACAACATTCCCTGTGAACTTCTTTCTCTACAAGCGAGAGATCTCCTCTCTTCATGGAGTGTATAGAAGGCCCGAGGCCATAAGCAGCAAAATTATTCACATGCCGGTTGGAGATTCACCGATTCATTACATTAATGATTTCAGAGAGATCTTGACCGACATGGGCATCCCTGATATCAAGATATCACAAATAATATTCGAAGTTGCATCCAAGGCGCCTGGCATTGAAACTTGCAACGTCGTATCCATGCTTGTCGCAATAAGGAAGACAGTCTATCAAGAAACCAGACCTCGTAATGAAGAAGATGATATTGCTAGAGCTGAGAGGGAGTCAATGGAGGTTGCGGCAAAGCCAATCCCGCCACCAAAGTCCTCTATGATGCATTGGATAGGGTTTTTGACGCCCGACGTCAGCGAGAGACTGCACTGTTTGTATGGAAGAGATTGATGCAGGGAGAGAAGCCAATCCGGATGCCGTGCTCGCATGTCTATCACTCCGATTGCATTGTTAAGTGTTGCAATAGTCACATGTGTCCTCTTTGCCGCTATCATATGCCCTGTGACTACTTGTGAACTTTGTCCTGTTTATTTTAGCCAACTTTAAAATACTCCAGGGATTGGATTGTATGTATAACGCATCTGGTTGAAACAATTTTACCAGTTATTAAGCTTTTGATTTCATCACTTTTTTTCTTTTGTAAATCGCAAAGTTGGCTAAAACATGCTCATTGCAGCTTTACCTGAGAATAGCTAACGAGAAGCCAGGAACTCATAAATGAATGGATGAATCCAGGCACAGGCAGCTGTCAAAAGAAAGAAAAATCCCAATAATATTACTTTGATTGATTTTTGTTTGCTGTTGAAGAAAAAACCAAGCAATCCCCGTTCCATTAAAACCAAGGACCACATGTACTTATCAAAACAAAGGACGAGAGAAAAACACCACTCCGTCCTGGTAAACTTCGATTTTCCTTACTAACAGAAAAATATTTATTTCTAGAGTTTTTTTTTTCTAAAGAGAATTGTTTGATATTAACTTAATCATTAAAGAATTGTTTTTAGAATGAACTTTTTATAGGTAATAAGCATAATTATTTTTTAATTTCATTAAAAAAATAATTCAGATTGACAGAATTAAAAAATTTAATATTCTTATCTCAATTTCAGCTTC
The DNA here is from genome assembly GCA_964019445.1 of Populus tremula. Taxonomy (NCBI): domain Eukaryota; kingdom Viridiplantae; phylum Streptophyta; class Magnoliopsida; order Malpighiales; family Salicaceae; genus Populus; species Populus tremula. The sequence goes on along the minus strand of CAXHTJ010000017.1, from coordinate 2,120,445 downwards.
GCCTTCATGCCCATGTAATAAAATCATACCACATCACAGGTATACAATCACTGTATGTTCTTGGAGATTTCATTCCATTTCTCTAATCTCACTCATTGGTTTTCCTTGAAGATTTCATTCCATTTCTCTGTTTCTTTCTTCTTTTTTTCCCTTCCTTCTTCCCCTCTACGTTCTATTGTTTGTCTGCTTGGCCATCTGATCTAGGTTGCTCTTTGGAGTTACTTTTCCAGCTACGTTTGGGTTGCTTTTTAAAGACTGTTTCTTTTTCTTTTTTTTTGCTTGAGGTAATCCCATTGATACTTGTGGCAATCTTTTTAAAAGTTTTAGGAGTAAAACCAAAGCTAAACCACGAGGCCCATGTCTCAGTTTAACTTCATTGGGAATAAAAAAAAGAAAAAAAGCAAAAAGGTAGAAACAAATCATGCAACAGTCCCTGAATTTATTTTCCTCACCTGGTGAATTCTCTAATACAATATTAGGGTTCCTCTGCCATAAAGTTTTCAGAATTTCAAGTTGCCATTTACCAACTGCACATTTCTCTTATTATTGTCACCCTCTTCTTATAAAACGACAGTAAAAGGATGATTAGAGATCTTACTTGAAGGTTCGTGATTGTTGTTGCTCAAGGTTCGTGATTTTTACCTATTTTATGTCAAAATCGATGGGAACTTAATTGGATCTTCTGGAGATTTATGAAGGACCGAGTCTTAAGAAGAAAGCGAGTTGAAGTGTCTTGAAAAGGTTACTTTAGGCTTCAGACATTCCATTCATTAACTTTATATATTCCATAAAATTGCAGCCCTATGAATTACGTATTGGCTGAGCTTTGATTTTCCTATTAACTCTTTCCCTTTTTTGTGCTTTTTTCCCGGCTTAAATACATGCTTGAAGCGCAAAGAGCACACCTCATGGGCATCTGTTGATACGAACATCAAATATGAAAACAAAAAAGCTGAAGTGTTATGAGGAAATGCAACAATTCATTAGATAGAAAATGAATCAAGGGTTCATCTGACATCTATTTGAAAATTGAAATATGTTCATGAAAAATGGAATGGATCAAACAAACAAAGATTCATCTTTATGTTGGTACTTCCAGACAGGTTTTCAACTGTGATTCTGCTGGATCAAGCTTCACCAACTCAACTCATACTGTAACATAACGGCGGAGCCAAAGTCATACATAAACCATATGAAATGCATCAAGTCTGACGGGAGGTAGATTCCACTGAAAGTGATCCTGGACCTGATTCAGAGTAGAGACAATTAAGGAAATGAGACAGTTCATAATCAAAAATGTTTAATTCAATCAAGGAAAACAATATGAAGAAAACTAATCCTCAGGAGAGGCATTTTGCAGAGTGAATTTCACAAGTGAAGTACCATGACTGTATTGCTCTGACTTTATAGTCTTGATCTGGTGTTTTAAAAGGATTCGCTTCAGTCCATCCACATCACTCTCCTTGAGGATTACAGAGAATTTCTTCCAATCAAGAATGTCGTTGAATGGTAAATCAAAAGTAATCAGACATGATAACTGCAGAAAGGTTCACAGACTGCTTAGGAAACAAATTATAAAAAAAGGCTTTAGTATACAATACAAGAGAGATATGAGAGAAGAATTGATCTATCACCTGGAACGCATCCATAATGAATTGCAACTGCTATAGCACCATCGATCTGAGGGCCTCCAGGACAGATGCAAAACTTTGAGCTGTAGAACTTCTCATGGTACAGCCGACGTATTCTGTAGTATTAGCTTCGTTTGGATTTCTTTTATTCAAGTTCGGAGTCATTCTCCCAGGCATTGACCAAACTCTTTCTTATGTAATTTTCTTTAAGACCTCTCCAGAAACCTAGAATAGCCCTGCAACATATTCATGCCCTTTAAATGTTATGCTAAATCGATAAGTAGTCCTCAATTTTTACTATATTCCTGCTCTAGTAAATTGGCGGCATGATTTGTGAGACAGAAACATTAAATGGCTGCACACTTTGTGGGAGAGAAACATCCTTATGAGGAACATATTCCACATTATAACTTGGAGAGCACGTAACTCTAATTGAGTTCTTCATAAGATTCCAAATTCGTTCACTAGCAGTCACATGAATGTCTGCACAGGTTATGAAGAAGTGATCAGCACCTAAGGTTCTGTTCCAATAAGGATACTCAGAAATAAGGCTGTTGACAAAATGCTGGACAGCAATAGCCCTTTCATCCACCGATCTTCCCTGTACAAACAATATGAACATCAGATCCTTCATTAATGATACAATCTGTCCTTGAGATCGTATAGATATCACTATAAGACACTCAAAATTCCTTGATCAGTTGCAATCAAACTTCCAAGAACCATATCAACATGCATGAAAGGTATACCTCAGCAGGAAGAGAATGACAAGAAGTGGGAATGAGGAAAAGGTTAGCTTTATCAGGATCTCTGGTCAAGAACCTACTCTGATTGAGATTCTGATAGAAGAATCCTTCACTCCCATACCTGCCATCAATCTTCCTTGTTTTATCACAGGCAGTGGTCTTATGTGGTACACAAAGACCTTGAAGCTCCTCTCCATTTCAATAGTCCATCCTGAAAGCCTTCGGAATGTGAGGGAGCTCGGCAGCATCAGAATATCGAGGATAATCGCGCAATGGCTCGCCAGCACCTATATCAAAAACCAATGCAAGAAAAGGTATAATTATTAAAGAACCAAAATTGATCTCCAAAACCCATAAAACGATCAAAGAAAGAAAGTGAACGAAAGTTGTATCACTTTAATAGTAATCCTTACAGAACTGAAGTTGACCTTCAAAACCCAAAATGATCAGAGAGAAAATGCAAGAAAGTGAACGAAAATTGTATCACTCTAATGGTAATCCTTAAAAGAACTAAAGTTGACCTTCAAAACCCATAAGTGATCAGAGAAAGAGAATGCAAGAACCTGAAAGGAAGTTGTATCACTCTAATAGTGACTGAAGTTGACCTTCAAATCCATGAAATTGCATGAAAAGAAAGTGAAGGAAAATGCAATAAAGTGAGGGAAGAAAGGAAAATGCGAGAAAGATGAGAAAGTGAGTACCTGAAGATGAAATGGGGATTGAGGAGGCAGATTGAGAAGCAGATTGAAAGAACTACAGCAGAAAGGTAGGAAAGTGTTCGTCTGAGAGTCAGAAATTCGTTGCTGGAATTTGAGGGGGGTTTGAGCTCTGCATGGTTGATTTCTTGTATAGATTCTTTTCTTTTCCTTTTGTTTTTCTCGGGAAAAATGAAGAGAGAAAGTAAGAGGGTGAGAGTGGCTTCTTGAGTTTTATAGAGGAACAGAGAGTATAACTGCCCGTAGCTAGTTAAAATTCACCAAAATAACTACTTAAAAGCCTTAAAGCATTGTTCCCTCTCTGCAGCCTCCAAAACATTAGAGAATACATTCTCTCCTTTCTCTTCAAGAAAAGACCACATCATCTCCAAACATTCCCTCAAGAACTTAAAGAAGAATTCCAGAAGATGTGCCGAATTCGTTTTCCATCTTTAATAGATCGTTTTTTTCTTATTCGTTGAGCTGCTCTTCATTCGGGCCGCATGGCAGAGTCGGTCTCCTCCTCAGGTTCTCTTAATTTCTTAATTTGCTCTGTATAATTTCTTCTTCTTTCTTGCATGCTTGTTTGCTTTCTTACATATTCTTTGTACTCTTAATTTCTTATGGTATTTTTGAAGGATGGTTCGTCTTTGGAGAACTATTCGACCGAAGGTTCCATTTGATATCTATCACTCAAAAGAATATTTCTTGCGGAATTATGAGGCAATGCAGGGATTTTAAGGTCTTTGTGTACCCAGGTGGAAACCCAACAGCATGTTATGATCCAAAGACAAGCTCAAGAGCAAATACGCAAGTGAGCACTACTTCATGAATCTGATAGACAGTCAGTTCTTGACTGATGATCCTCAGAAGGCTCAGAGCACTTTTAATTCCTTTCTCTACACATTCCAGAGTGAGTTTTTCCTTGCTCTGTTGAGCTTATTCATTATTCTTCAACTTGTGATCATAGATAGTAAATCAAAGAAAGAGGATGCTTTCTAAGCAGTTGATATGTCTTTCTGCAGTTATCTTGTCTGACTACTATGACTTGCCATTCAATGATTAATTTCTCTGGAATTCTGAAAGAGGATGATGTTCTCTATCTAGAACAAATTCTTGAACGCATTCCAGAAGAAAAGTTCAAGAAAATGCGTCAAAATGTTTCTCAGGTAGATAAAAGCTTTTATCCTTTTTTGGATTTTGTCATTGTGCTCCCATAAACTTCATTTTTTCCATGGTTAGAGTGGCATTCTATTAATTTTCTTAATTTGCAGGCCGGAGAGCACTTCAAGTGGCATTCTACTCGGGTCGGGTCATATAGGACGAGTTTCACATGGTTATGTATGAGCTATGGAAGCGTCGACACATCATTAAGTACTGAATTACTGGGATGTTTTTGAGCTGTACATATACATGGTTCCACATCTCTGCAGCCTGCACAAACCTGAACAGCCATAGATTTCTTCCGGTTACTGCTTTCTGAAGCTAAAAGCACATAGCAATGTTTGATGTATTTGTTCCTCGAATTTCCTTAATCTTAAGGAGATATCTGCCATAAGACTTACATATGCAATTGTGGGGAAAGATTGCATAAATGTTGTTTTCATTTTTCTAGCACATAGAACAAGTTGTAGATAATGAAAATCGAAACATATATCAGCCAGCAACATATTGTATGACTCTCACTCAATTTCCAACAAGCCTCTCCTATCAGGACATTGAATGCTGACACCGACAACTTAGTATCAGAACATCACCATCATCAACATTAATGAAATTAATTTTGAAGAGTTTTGTCCACGCTCCTAACATCCTAATGGAATCCATTTCCATCAGTCAGCCAATAATGACAGGAAACTTTGTTGGGATCGGTTCCATCTTCACCCAGGGGAGGAACACAACATTTGGCTAGGTTTTATAATTTGCCTACGTCCACGGGGCAGTCGGTGTCATTATGTAGAGAGAAAGATACAAATCTACAACAGCGGAGGGGGAAGACCCTCAACTCCACTCCCCCGCTCACAAAGGCAGCTTCTTCTTTTACATTTTCCTGCACTTCTTGCTGCTTGCTTTTGATCATGTTCGTACCCTCTATTTATAGTTGAAAATGGGAGGGGGGGGGGGTGTGGGGACAATATTTCTGCCAATAATCGCAGAAATTCAGACATAATTTCCAGCATATTTGAAGCTCATTTTTCAGCCACCATCTTTGACATTCATCAGCCATTAACTTTAAGGAGATATCTCCCATAAGACTTGCATATGAAATTGTGGCGAACTTTAACGACCATGCCTCAAAATCAGTTGGAAAGTGTTTTATTTAACTATCGAATCCTTGTCAATTAGATTCTTCACCTTCTTTTGACTAGAAATCCCAAATATAAGGATCGAGGGTTTTTTGGTTCAACAACCAAAGACGGTGGAATTTGAGAGTTCAAAACGAAGACAGACAGACTCGCAAACTAAATGTTGCAGATTCAAAAAATTTCACTATTAACACAATTATTATCTTTCCAAATCTGTGAAAACACGCGAGAAAAATGAGGCAACAAGGAAGCAGCTATCAACATCAAATCCCTAGAGAATTCCACTCTATCATAGTAAATCCCAGCACATACATGGATACCATACTCTGTATAATGGCACTCAACACCTGGAAAATCAAAGAAATGCGAACCTAAATTACAAGTGTTTGAAAGCTCAATAATGCTGCCGACTAGCAAGCACCACAGGACACTCTCAGTGCTCCTTCAAAGTTTTATTTGATCAAAATGATACGGACTGGCAATCCTGACTGGAAATTGGACATCAATTTTCATAATAGCACATAGGTCAAAAAATATATATATATTAAGGGCTGCTGCTGATAGAAGCACCCCCCCTGTTACTCTTCATGGAGCCTCATAAAAAAATGCAATTATAACCCTATACTATATCAGAGAAACAGAATATGGAGGGGAGCAACACAACTTCCGGTTTGCTTATGTCTTTCTAAGCCATCTTTGAAACTGGGATTTCAATAATATGGAAGTTGCATGCGTAAGGTGACTTAGAAATTCAAAGAAACATAGTATGCCTGGACACTTTTAAAGTGACCAATATGCTCGATCAAATGGCTTAATAGTCTACTGTTGGATAGAGGACCTGGCATGTAAGCATGTCCACTTCCATTAGAGTCAGCATATGGATGTGGCTGTAGCTCCCTGAGGGATGACTTCCGGGACTTCGGGTTCTTAGGAGAAGCTGTGTAGGAATCACTGGAACCACTGCTATACATTGTTGATGTTGGCAGTCCATGGATCTTTGGCAATCCTGTGGAATCAGAACTCAAACTGTATCCTCTTTCAACAGTTTCAGCTTCCAAAGGCAATTCATCCAATGTCTGAAAAGAAAGAATACAGCGAATTAGATGCCAGAAATTTCTCAGCACATCTACATTTGCAATGCAGAAGCAGCTAAAGAACCTCATGACAACAGAGCAATTGAATTTCATATCCACATCTGGTGACAAAAGCCTACTGATGCATGCTAGCTTTTGGGTAGCAAATAAGTTCTCCAAGAGAGGGTAATTAGGGTCACCATGGACAAGATAAACAGCGAGCTAAGCAAGAAAGATTAAAATCTTAAAGGTCACCCAATTGAACGAAACACTTATGTTCTTTACCTACTCATCCGAGTTCTGACAGTAAGCCTGTTAAATGCTTGCATAAATATGCAGATACCAATCGCCATATACATGTGCAGTTCAAAGAAAATTAACTCCAGTCCCAACACCAAAGAGCTTAAGGAAAATTAATACTTCTAGAGAACCATAATAGAACATGAGGACAGTGTGAAGGTATATGGTCTTTGCTGATTAGAGTCGTGAAAAGCCTACCCTAAATGCCTGTTGGAGAACTCTAAGTTGTTCTCGTGTCTGCTTTCTCTTCATTGCTATCTCATCAGGTTCCTGCAACATCTCCTCAAACAAATTCTCCCTGTTTCAGGAAGACACAAAAATCCAGGTTTAACACATATGACTAGTTTACATTACACGAGTGATAATTGGAAGGATGAAATCAGGACCAATGACTATAATCAATGTAAAATATTATCGTACCTGTAAAGTTTTCTAATGAAGACATTGTGCAGTTCACGCTTTGTATGGTTTACCTACATAATGAATCCAAGTGACATCAGAACTTATCGAATATGACAAATTACATCCAACTATCCTAGCCGAGATGACCCAAAATGTTTTTTCATTTTGAATTTTAGCAGTACAATACTTTAAACATTAGAGAACTTGTCCAAACTTCCATTCCATCATGGTAGTTTTTTTAATGATGGTGGTGGGTGTGGAAACAAGAGAGTATTGGAACATTTTGAAAATATAAACATTATGCAGTTGCAGACAATGTTTGGATAAGATTGATACGGGTCCTATAGGCCATGCTGTCATACCAATAGATTGATACGGGTCCTATATAGGCCATGCTCCATACTCTGTTTCTTTAGTTGAACTTTTAAGAAGAGAAGAGTTACAAAAAATCTTGCAAGTATAAATTTTTTCTTTTATTTTGGAGAACAGAAGTTCATGTTATTAACACAAAAATTACAGAGGAACAAGATGACCACAAAGATGGTAGATAACATACCCAAAACGAGAGCAGATATGAATAAAAACAATAAAAAAAATAGTGAAAAACCAATACAAAGGCCCAAAACAAGATGAGATCACATAACAGCCACGTGTAAGTGTAATAGTAATTATACAAAGGCCACAAGAAAGTAACAGGTAAACCGACATTGATTAAGAATTACCAGAAAGTGCATAATGCTTTTGGTATGGAGTCCTCAATATTTTTCCGAACAATGTCGTAGTATATCTCAACAGCAATTTTGTGACTGCAATTTCTATAGACTCATGCTCTGAATGGTTTTCTGAAGGCCTCAAGAGTTGGGGCTAAAAAACCAAAAAATATTCTTGTTAGGATAAAATGCATTGGAATAAAAAATTAAAAACAAAAAGGGAAATTTGTTAGAATAAAATGAATTGAGAATTAAAAAAAAAAAAAGGAAATCAGATTATGCTCATAAGCTGATCAGGACTGGTATTAGAGACAACATACCTCTCTTAAATGAATCAGAGACAAGCTTTGTTCCAAGGGTTCTATGCTCTGTGCAGGTTCATTGTATGACTTGCTTGTTGAATTTTCTTTAGTATACATTCGAGAATGATCACCTCCACCAAAAATTGATGAGATGCCCCAACTTGAAACATTTGTATTGCCTGATAAAACAATTTAAGCATCTAAAAAAAGATTTGTATATCCAATGGAGTTTCTGAGTAGAAAATTACCAGAAGGTGGGACCCTTTCAACTTCTGCCCCCGGACGTACTCCCTGTAAGTCATACAAAGACCAGTTTTTCTAATTAAACAAGCTCCATAACAGTATGCACTACAATAAAATTAAAGATTTAAGAATAAACTAGAAAGCAAAAACTGTCATGCCTGATCAGGCATGATCCCATTTACTTGTCTAGCCAGAATACCACGAGTCTTCATACTCCTTTCAGAAGCAGGAGCCTTTTCAGGCTCTATGCCATCCTAATTGACAATAAAAATGAAAAGAATAAGGACCAAAAGAAAAGAATATGGGATCTAACAAGCAGTGCTGTCAAAGGCACCAAGCTTGTAAAAGCCCAAGGTGCTAGGCGCTTGCCCGAATGAACCAAGGCAATATGCTATAAATTAAAAAAAAAAATGTAATATATATATCTATATATATATATATATATATATATATATATATATATCTTCTCAATTAAGATTAGATCATTAGAAAATTAAAAGAAAATATAAAATACCATAACATAGTCATATAAAGTTATATTTTTCACCCTTTAAAAAAAAGTTAATTTAAAATAGAAGTAGCCAAATAGATTAAAAAGCAAATTAAATATCAATTAAAAAAAAGACAAATAGGTCAAAACAAAATCAGTTAAAAAAAATCCAACAAAAAAAAGAACTTCAAGCAGACGCTAGCCTTAACACCTTCCACCCACACACAAGGCGCTCGCCTAGGCGGCGCTTCATTGAAACCCAACGCCTGAGGCTAAATAAAGGCGATGGGCCTCACCTCACCTTGCCTAGAGTGCCTAGACGAGCGTCTCAGTGCCTCTTGACAACACTGCTAACAAGTAAGAAATCAAATAGTGGATACAACAGTGCTGAGGATCATTTGCATAGCAGGCAACCTTTTGCCTGGGCATAGCAAGAGAACCCTTTGACGACTTGATCTGCTGCTGCGCAATCTCCACAGCCTTACCCACCAACAAAATTTGGGTGGGAAGTATTTATGTAGTCCATCTGTAAAGGGAAGTAAATGTTATGCAATATCGGAGATGGGCTCAACAACACAATTGCTTGTACTGACATGGTAAATAAACCAAAGAACAAGAAAGCAAACAGGTTGGAACTTCCAGGCATATGCGTAACTATCTTTTCGCTATCCAGTAAAAACTCAACCACATAGGACAGTAAGGGCCATCATTGGGAAGTGACCAAAGAGTTGCAGGTTCAAGGTCTAAAATTTACAAAGTTTGGCAGGGAGGTAGGGGGGAAAATGCTCAAAGGTAGCACAGTCTAACACTCCCAAAACCAGCAGAAAGTTCGATCAAAACAAATACAACAGAAAACAAGTCAACAAAATGAATGCACAAGGATTGAAAGGAGAATGGAGATATAAAGCATTATTAACCAGAAAACTTTACCAAAAAGATTTTGAAAAAATAGTATGAACATACCTCCATTTCAATAATATGTCCAATCATTGTCTCTGATGGTTCAAGACCATCTCGCAAAAAGTTTCCAATAAACTTCATCCATGCGCTTCTTAGAACAGGAAACCGCTGAAGTTCATTCACTAGACAGTGATGGCTAATCTGGAGAGAAATTTCATTTTGAAGATTCAACAGTGCAAATGCTAATTATAAAAAAGCCTCAATCACAACATCCCTACCTTTATTAATTCATTGTATATAAACCTGGCACACTGAAGGCTTGGATCTAATAAACGAGCTATTTGCTTCCTGATTAGAACTTCAAATGCACCTATAAAATGAAAACCAAAATCATTACACTGCTTGTTTAGAAATAGAAGCCTTTATAAGATGCAAAAGTTAAAACACACAAAAAAAAGCACTTTTAAAAAAAAAGTAACACTTTTTATTTGAGAAAAAGAAATAATAAACCAACCTCTGGTACAAACAGTGGAGTTCTAGGACCAGTGGCATTCTGAATGATAGTTTGAATGTCACCATCAGTCAAGTCCTCACAAGGATCGACCTCCTGAATAGCAAATCATGTAACATCAGATTCAGTCAATTCAGTAATGAGCAGCAAATTACAGTCAGTTTTTGCCCAAAAGTACTTGTCACGCTGCCCGCAGGATGGTAGCTAAGTCACCCAAGCAACTGGATTTTATTGAACAGAACAAGCTTATTGTACTAGAAATATCATTTTTACCTCTCATTGTTTAAAATGAAAGAAGCAAAGGCTTTTTAAACCTGTAACTGGTGACTGTCATTCAAAGATCTAAAAATATTAGTTATTTAAAAGCACAAAAGTAGCAGAATGGTATGACCATACCTTAAGTAAATCATTTAAGTATGAGAGTAGCTAAATTTTTGGAAATTAAGAGTAGCTAAATTTTTGGAAATTGTAAATTAAAACCATAGAAACTACTTATTTTGGAACTCCATGAATAAAAAAGATAAGATAAAAGAAATTGTCAAAATATACAAAGGAACCCTAAACATGAGAGTAACAATTTTTTTACTATTATTTAAATGAATTCATTAACTTTAATGGGTGAAAGAACAGAGCAGATCTCTTGGCAGATATGTGTAAAATGCCATAATGGCAGGATAGCAGAGCGCATGCAAGCATAGCCATGTGGGCTATTGTACAATTTTCCATAGTCTAGTTACATTATAGTTTCTATGGCACCACAGAGTAAAAATTCTTAACTATAAAAATAGATGCACAAAAACACTTGTAAACAACCGTCTCTATCTCTCCATGGTTTCATGACAACCTAGAAACTCCATTCCATGTATAAAGTGATACTCAGGTCTGCACCACAAATGAATAGTTCCATTTAATTTCTGAGAGAAGAACCAAGAAAGTTAAAGCCAATTTAACAAACCAATGAAACATTGGTCCTGAGGTTAAAGATTCAAACGTAAGGCTCTAGAACTTGGAGTGCCCACGTCCAAATCCCCTCCCCAAAAAAAATATATTATCCCCAAAAAAAGGGCTTGTTTTCCTAGATTTACAATAGGTAATCAGGCTTCACTCTATTCAAATGAACCAGATGGAACATTACTCTCATGAAGGAGAAAATGTCAAGCATGCACATGGAACTGATAGAAATTTGTTACATCAATCCTATTAAATGACCACTGTTCACAAGAAAATATTAACATACACACCTCTAAACTCTTCACAAAGATTGATTGAAAAATATAGTGAATTCGTGCTCCTCCGGCAAGCTCAGATGTTGACATTTCTTCATTTCTGCCCTCTATCATTGAAGAAAATGCTGTTTCCAACAAGAAATTGGCACATATTAATGATCTTAAGCATGAATAAGAAACGATAGAATATCTATGAAGAAGACATAATTCAAAATGTGAGTGAAAAGAATAAGAAGAATTACCTTCAGAATATTTTGAAAGAATGTTCAGAATAAGAGTTCCTTGTCCAGCCTATTATTTACAAAAAGTAGTATAACAAGTTAACTAAAACAATAATATAAAAACATACTTTGGCAAGAGTGGACTACTAGAATCTTCTGAAAACACAAGGAACAGTCACAAAATAAGAACTCAAGTGTAATAAAATTATGAATGTCAAGCATTAACAACCAATAACACTACAAAAAAAAATTGGGACACTTATCAAGGCAAAGCATCAGCTCAGACAAGTAAAATAATCAGATACCAGAAATCATAAAATTATTTGAAAATAATCTCAATCAAGTTGCAGGGACACTCAGAAAAAAAAAAAATTAAGTAAACAATACATGCCTTTGATTCCGTAATTTCTCCATAGCTTGCATGTTCTTTTGCTACAGAAACCAAAGCAGAGCTTATGCGTGATTTCAGCCCTGGAAGTATTGATTTTATATGCTGCACTAGAATCTGGAGGGAAAAGTAACACAATAAGGTTCATAGGAGGGGGAAAAAATCCTATGGAAGTCCTAGCAACAAATGCAGAACACAAGGAATCTACTTTGAAATGATGTGCCTTAAGGTATTCTGAAAGTAAATAATGCTGCAAAAATTCTACCTGATTCAGCTTCTTCGCCAGCTGAGGAACGCCACAGCGATCAGCTAGACCATTATATACCTATAGAACAGCATGTGAGTAAATAAAGCAATAGATTACTGTAATTGATTTTGCAACAAATTAGGTATAACAATAAGGAGATAGGGCAGTCATACTGGACGACTACGGAAGAACTTCTCCTCCGCAGCAAGTGCATCCTTGATGCTCCGATTGAGTATGATATCCTGCATCAGCATCAGGATAGCCATTCAAAAGATTAGTCCATGAGTGGTCTAGAATGTCATGGTTTGTATTTCAACAGGAAGCCACATCATGTGCAATATATTATGGTCCTAATATGGACAGCCAGGAAAATTTCATATAAGTTGAAAAGGCTTGTCAGATAGGTTGATATGTCTTCAAAATGTATCCCATGCCATAAGAATATTGAAAATCAAACGATCAAGAACAAGAAAAGATTTTAAAATACTGAAAACGAAAACGAACCATATAGAAAATCTTATTTTTAATGATTACCAGTACTGGATATTAGTTTCTACATTCAACCAGTAAAGTGTCAGAAAATAAAACAATACCAACACGATTCCTTATGGGAAAAACAGGTGCAATGAGCAAAACAAGTAAAGCATATTAAAAAACAAAAACAACTGCCAAAATAATTTATCAACCACTTCACCAAGTATCAGCAAAGCAATAAAATAGGAGGAGGAATAAGAAGAAGAAAAAAAGAATGAGGTAACAAGGCAGGGACCAGAAAAATAAGATGCAGAAGGATGTGCCATTAAACCACTAGCATGCACTATTCCTACGTAGTTACATGATTACCTCTTGACTACGATTCACAACACCGACATAACCAAGTCTAAGGGGAATCACTTTTCCAAGCAAAAGATTACGAGCATCAGTGCCTCTGTCCATAATGTCCAACTGAGTCAAAGAAAAAACATGAAAATCCTTCTAAGGTGCAACCAAGATGCTGTAGATGTTAAAACACACAAGAAACATGATGTTAAAGTTGCAAGCTCACCTTTGTGATTATTCCGATGGTTCTATAACCTGTCAAAAAAGATGAGCATAAGTTCAACAAAATAAGCATGACAAAGTCACTCAGACAGGATATCAAAGGCACACTTACCATCAGGATCTGCATTTCCTGCAATCTGAAGAGCATCTGAGTTTGCTAAATCTGAATTTGCTGCTGTAACAGCTAGAATCAGACAGCTTGGTTTTTTAATATATGACATGATCATAGTTCTAATTCGTGCTTCAATATCGGAGGGTTGATCACCCACAGGAACCTTTGTTATACCAGGTAGATCAACAAGTGTAATATCAAGAACATTTGGTGAAAAAATCTTCAAACGAATTTGCTTGTCAGAGACACCTTTGTTGCCTCCTGCTTCCTTAGCAGTCTCAGCCTGCAATCAAATCAATATTATTGAATAATGAGCTGACTGACTGATCATTGAAAGTGAAATTTATTAAGTGGATATCAACAATAACAATCAATGAACCAAAACCTGATGTACAGTAAAATATTTCTAAGTTGAGAAAATCTATTAGAGCCACGCATGTAACAAACACTTGATTAAACATGAATATTACCCTATTCAATACAAAGCTAAAAGATCAGTTAAATTAAAAAAAAAAAGGTTTTCAATGGTTCCCAATAACAAAATCACTTAACCATTCAACTACCAAAATCAACTAAATACATCATTTAGTACACTCGATAAAATCACTCAAGCAAAATTACACTAACAAACCAAAACAAATCACAGTATAACTATTAATTAATTCAAATTACCTCCCCATTCATACATTCCTAAACACTAACTAAAAACTTCGTCAATTTTTTTCCTTTACACTTTTCCTTCAACTATTAGCAATTGAATTGCTAAAAGAAACTCTGAATTTAACTAAACCTTGAAATTCTCCCAATTTTTACACCTCAGTTCAACTATTACAAAACAGAAGACCTGCAAGCCCACACACAAAGAAATAATAATAAGAAGAAAATCAAAATTGATCTCTTAAGACATTTACAATACAGGAACAAAACACAAATACTCTTTCATGCAATCCAGACCTTAATTTCTCCATATTTTTGTTCAACTTTTACTAATAAAAACAACACGCGCGCCATGATATATACATACACCTACTCATTCAACAAAACCATTCTTTAATTTCTAAAAACTCTCTCCAATCATCAATGGTTCCAAACACACAAACATCTCAGGAATTACTATTAAACTCTTACACGGTTATAATAACCTAACCTGACAGCAAACGAATTTCCATGATATAATTTCTCTAGCGAAATGAACAGTAATTTTGATTGCTTGGGAGTTGTAGGGCCTTATTTTCTATAAAATATCTTCAACAATCACAAATTACAGAAACACCACAAAATAAAACTCGAAAACTGAATTCACAAACACACAAAATCTACTACAAAAAGTCATAATCCACCAACTCCGCACCTGAATTTCGCTCCGGATCTCGGAAAAATCATAAAACCGTTTCCCAGGCAAATGCAGAAACTCTCCCCACTCATCTTCACCACTACCGTCACCTTTACTTTTAGTCTGCAATAACTGCAAGACCAGCGGTCGCCGAGTACAAATTTCGTTTCCACGTGGCAAGAAATCTCTCCCAACAAGTGCTTCTAAAACACTCGATTTACCACTGCTTTGACTGCCTACAACTGCCACTTGCGGCAACTCAATCGTCGATTGACTACCTAACTGAGCAAATATATCTTGTAACTTGTTCACTATCGGTATCACCGATGATCCTAGCGGCGCCGCCGATGATAGCGACGGTGATGCTGGTTCCTCCGCCATAGGTTCTGGATCCAGAGAAAAAGAGATGGAATGTGATTGAAACCCTAGCCCTAGGGTTTTGGAGATTTCTAGAGACAGAAAGTTATTTTTTAGAGAGAGAAAGTGATGGTGGTGGAAGTGTTGGGTGTGATTGGATTTTGGTTGGGAGGTGGAGCGTGGTGTGGTGTTTGAGTTTTTTTTTTTTTTTGTGTTTGAATAAGGCTAAAATGAACGGTGGGTGTCAATGGGAGTTAACCTGCGCTCCTCTGTGATGTTTTGTAAGGAAGTTTAAAATTTTAAATAGAGTTGGGTATTATTTATTTAACTATATAGTCTTTGTATTTGCGGAATAATATGTTTTTCAAATTAATTTTTAAGTTTTTTTTTAATGTTTTGAGGAGATTTTTATAGTGATGGAAGAAAAATTAAATATATTTTATTATTTATTTTTAGAGTTTATTTTTTAAAAAAAAATCACTCTGCAAAATTAATAAAAATATTTTTATTTAAAATTTATTTCTCTTTATTTATTTAAAGTGACCTTAGAAATAACTAATAGAATCTTTAAACACCATAAAATTATTTTTATTTTGATATATTAATATAAAAAAAATAAAAAAATAATATATTTTCAAATAAAATATATTTTACACTATAGTATCAATCACATATACATATAGTGGAGTTTGATTTTAAAATTATATTTAGTGGAGATGGACAACAAAATGGTTTGGCTTATTGATTTGCTAATCAATACGTTAATTTAAATTAATTTTTTATTAAAATAATATTTTTTATTTTCTTATAATATTTCTCGAATTGAATTTTAACAAGCCAATCAAATTAATAAAAAGATAATTAAAACAATCAAGTTTTGGTTAGATTAATTTTTTATTCTATTAACTAAAAATTTAATTGAAATCTCGAACTTTGACCAATTAAATTTAACAAAAATATTTGAAATTATTTAAAAATATATTCTATGGTGAGCTAGAAAAAGAAAAAGGTTTTTGGTTTTGCAAGTATAGGTGATCAAAGCAATTGTAATTTTGTAAATGACCAGTTTATTGTGACCAAAAGTTAAAAAACTTGTGTTCAAATTTATTCCAAATTTGTAATTAAAAAAAAGTCTTTTATAAAGCATAATAACAGTCAAGTATCATGGACTAGCTTTTTTTATCACGTTGGTCATGAAATAGTTTAGTTAAAAGTATGATTTCGTTTGTGGTTATTTTTTAAAATATATTTTATTTAAAAATATATTAAAATAATATTTTTTTTATTTTTAATATTAGCGTATCAAATTGATCTAAAATCACCAAAAAATATTAATTTGAAGTAAAAAAATAAAAATTAAATTGAATTTTTAAAAAAATATTTTTAAAACGCAAAAATAAACATAATTATTTGTATGATTAAGTTTTCAATAAGTAATTTAGATTAAAATTTGTGCATAGAAAACATTGCATTAACATAATATAATGTGGCATTGGGAATAAACTATTGTTAAAGCTCTGTTTGTTTGCTAGAAAGTAGTTTTCTTTTGGAAAGTGAATTCCGAGAAAATATTTTCTGATGTTTGGTAGTGTAATGAAAAATGAATTGGAAAACACTTTCTAGTGTTTGGTTATGTCATGGAAAATGAGCTGGAAAATAACTTATTAATATTTTATTTTTTTCAAGTTTATTAAAATAATAAGGAACAAATCTTACAAATTAAAAAGTTGAATGAGAATGAAATTGAAAAAAAAATATAATTTCATAAATTATCTCAAATAAGATAAATAATAATCAAAATAATAGAGATCAAATCTAAAAAATTAAAAACAAATGAAAGATGAAGAAATTAAAATAATAATAATCAACATTTCATAAAATATTTCAAATAAAATAAGCAACAATCAAAAGAATGATGACCAAATTTGATAGATAAAAAATTTCAATAAAAATATAATAAGAAAAAAGCAAATAACAATTATAAAAATAAAAACCAAAGTTAATATAAAAATAAAATTTTAAGAGATGAAATTGAAAAATAAATATTTAAAACAATATATATATATATATATAGCAATCAAAAGTTTGAGAATCAAATTTGATATAATCAGCAAATAATGACATTTTTAAATTTTTCACAACTTCCGGAAAATGTTTTTCCCCCAAATTTTTCAGGAAAACACTTTTCTGAAAACCAAGCCAAATTTTCCTTTTACTAAAAAGTGTTTTTCATTAACCAACTTTTCTACTGGTAAACAAACATAAGAAACAAACACAGCTAAAAAGAAAACATTTTCCTGAAAACCAAGTTAAATTTTTCTTTGACTGAAATTGACTGGAAAGTGTTTTCTGTTGACCGGAAAGTATTTTTCGTTGACCAATTTTTTTAATAACAAACAAACACAAGAAAATTTAAAAAATAGTTTTTCAGAAATAACTTTTCGAGAAACAAACATGGCCTGAAAATTAAATGAGGAAGAAAACATTTTTTTGTGACCTTCCGACTTATTCATTAAGATGAATGTAATATGGTGTACTTTTTTAAAACAAAGAACTTGTTTATAAAAAATATAATTATTTTAATATATTTTTAATTAAAAATGTAAAATCATGTTACTAAACACACTTTGAGTAATTATGACAAAAAAATATTGACAAATTAAAAAATTGTTTGAAAATGATATCACGAACCCAAACTACTAATTTATCATCCCTGGTTCACGCTGGATCTCTCTACCAATTGGGAAATCAAAGGGATCAATACGTTGGAGAATGATTAAGGACTATACTTTTTTCCATAACCAAGATTTTAAAAAATAGTTTTTAACAGGATACACAAACCTTTTTTCTTACACGGCTCCGTGTACTGTTAGAGAAACCGTTGTTGTAATTAAAAATATTTTTACAAAATAATATAAAGATATTTAGAAATATAATAGTGGTTATTTTTTTATTTTTTATTTTAAGATATATCAAAATAATATTTTTTTTATTTATAAAAAATTATTTTTGATATCAATATATCAAAATGATATAAAAATATCAAAAATATATTAATTTAAAAAATTTTAATTTTTTTAAAAATATTTTTCGATAACAATAAGATTACTTAAAAACAGTTTATTTTGAAGCTTTTATAGGTTGTGGTTGTTTTTTAAAATGTTTTTTGTGTTGAAATATATAAAATTTATTTTTATTTTTAAAAAATTATTTTTGATATGATATATTAAAACTATTTAAAATATAAAAAGATTTAGTATTTTTTTTAAAAAAATTACAAAACATGATTTGTACTACGATTGGCAAACAATACGTGACTTTCCAAGTATTTCTGCTTTAACAGCTCTTTTGAGTCTTTGACCAAACATTATTTTTTTTAAAAAATGATCACTACATTTATTACTATGATCATAAATCTTTAATCATCGAGTCAACCCCGCATGACGGTATCACACAACGATTGATGGAGCAATCGGGGCTACGTCGAGCATAATCTTTGAAGGTTTGTCGGGCAAAGGGCATTTGTGGGGACAAGAATTCTGAATAGAAAGTTTGCCTTTGGTTGGTAACCGATCACGATATTTTTATTATTAAATAATATCAAGGTCCTCGCTGCTGTTGTGTTTTTCTATTAAATAATTAAATAAAACAAATTAATTGAATTCAATTGAGTATATGATCTAAGTTATATATATATATATTTTAAAAAAATTATTAACAACTGAATATTAAATAGATTAATATTAAAAATAAATTTTAAAATATAAAATAATTATTTTAATATATTTCTAAATAAAATATATTTTTAAAAGCAGTCCAATATAATATTAAAAAGGCTCTTAAAAGCTTAGGGACCGATAATATCTTCTTTTGAAAGATTTTCTGGTGTTGAATGTGTGTGTGTGTATTCCGGATTCCGCAAGCATCAGTAAGTGGTAGAAAATCCGAAAGGAAGACCTCTGGGATTTGGCACTTTGCAAGCCTCTAATGAAAAGTATAGCTTCAACTGAACATTCCAGGCCAAATATTGTTGATTTCCAACGATTCTGACAACAGAATAAAACTTCACCCATTACCACAATCCGTGGTGAGCATGATGCCATGTAATGAACAGAAGAAACTCTATCCAATCCATGTATCTGATTAGCAGGATCTGGAATTGTAGATCCTACAAGAGTACATTTCTTGTATTGCCGATTTGAGGGACAAGCTTCGAGAAAACAAGGAAAGAAAGAATTTATGTTGGTGTTTCCATTACTGAGCATGTCAGTTCAACAGAAACAGAAACCAGAAGGTCTGCCCATTATGAACCAAATAGTGAAGAAAATAATTGGATAAGACCTCGGCAAACAGGTGAATCATGCATTGGAGCTTCCATTCAGGACGCGAAGACTAGAAGCTGTATGGAGTATTCGAATCATACAGTAACAAGGAAGATGCAAATCAAGTACTGCTAGAACTTCCTATACTGGAAAGAGATCTTCGCGAGACATCAAGGTCACTCCAAGACCAAAATTTCTTGTTCTTACCAAGGTCTAGGAAACAATAAATCAAGAGGAGAACATAAAAAAAAGATGCATCAAGGCCTCTTCAACTAGTTTTTGCCACTTTTGCAGGAAGTAAGAACATAAAAAAAGAGGAGATTGAGAACTTACAAAAGTATATATCATGATATCATCAGTTGGCCTTCCTACATCTTTCGTCTTTGCAGCGATTTGGCTTTAGCAAAAACTAGATTACTATGTGTCCATTCTCTAATTTTTAGGACAATGGTCTCCCTACGCAGCCAAAAACTAGATTGATTAGAATTAAAGCAAGGGTGACCAGGCTATGATGTGAGAAAGAGCTCCATCAATTTCCATAAGCTATAGACACTACAGAGTTGTTTTTGACTGTGGGATCCTAGAAGCTGTACTCGGGCTTTAAGTTCACCAAAACTGGGCTTAGTGTAGGCAACTGGTTCACTTACATTCGGATCTTCATTTTGAAAATCCAAACTGCTTAGATTGTTTCAAGACTGAGATTATCATAAAATCATCGCTGTTTAATTTTCAAGTCGAGATGGTTTTTCAACGGAAGAAAACCTGTTAGCATGGGCTTAAGAGCTTCTTGTTTTTTAAATATTGTGCTTGCCAGGTTCATTCTCCTTGACGACTCAGAAATTGTACAGAAATCCTTCAACAAGAATCCTCCATGGCACCCCCAATGACTCTGCAGGTCGAATGTGCAGCAATAGTAAGCACAGAAAGTGCTACCGCCGATCAGCTGGAATTATGATTACTTACCGTCAATAGAAAGTGATCAAGCTGCATGCACATGTTCACTCCATCGAACAACTGGAATCAAGATACAGAGACACGATGGAGTAATACAGTTTCACAACACAGTAGAAGCCTAGTTGTTGGTGTTGGATTCTAATAATACTTCAATTTCTAATCTAATAAGATATAATCCATCACAACAGCAAATTTACTTATTGAATTCTAAATATTAGTAATATAGTTGTTCATTTATATAACAATTATAATAAGTTTATAATACAGCCTTTTCAAAACATGAAAAATAATTATAACAAATATCATCCACTCCATTATAGTTTGTTTCTTTTCCTAATTAATGAGCATGGACGCTAAACTTTATTTTTTATTTTACTTCAAATATTTTTTATGCACAACTTTACTTTAAAATAGTTTCAATTATAATTTCAGCAGGCAGTAACTAGTAATTGACCAAAATTAAAAAAATAAAATAAAAATTCAAGGACCAAAACTAAAGTTTCATGGAATGCCTGAAAGAGGACATCAGGGACATTCTAAGTTTATATGAAGCTCCATTTCTTGCCTTGGAAGGAGAAAATCTTTTGGAGGAGGCCAAGGCATTAATAAGATGACCTCAACAGTAGAAATCTGGTAAAACAAGCGAAGCACGCATTGCAGCTTCCGTTGCATCGTAGCACAGACAGACTAACAGCTGCGTGGAGTATTGAGGCACCATTATGTTTGATCCTGTCGTTAAGTTGCTGAATCATAGAGTTTTTGCTCTTGTTAATTGGTTACTATCTCAGATGGGATGTCAAGGCAATCAATGATCTTCCGGATTATACGGAGCTTTGCTTCCTTACTGATCTCTATAACACTATCAATGAGATATATAGTCTCGTACCTGACAAAAGCGGTACAGTCTCGTACAGTTCCGTTTGATTATCTCTAACTTTCTGACAACTCAGCTGAAAAAACTATTACCAATGCCATTTTCTTTTGCTAACCAATCTGTTGTAATCTCTATTCAGTTATCTTCCTAAGAGAAGAAAAATGGTTTTACAACAAGTCCACACCGGCATTTGAGGACTATCTCGAAAATGCATGAAGATCATCCTCAGGGCCTCTTCTACTGGTTCATTATCATGTTTTACTGAGTAAAAACACCAAAAGATGAGCTTGAAAACTTAGAAATACATCAGGGTTTGGTTTCATTGATTATCAGTATGTTTTTCACTTGCCTTAGTTCTCTCCTTTATATTCTCTGAGATGGGTGCATCACCTCTAGTGAGAGACATCAGGAAAAATGCACAGAAATTATGGTTTCTCGCATCAACATTCTTGTTTGTGCACACAGGCGGATATTCAGAGAGGAGAAACTGCAGATTCTGTATCATGCTACATGCACAGAGCTGGTCTTTCGGAGGAACTTGCTCTTGAACATGCATGTAAGGAATTTGATTGATGAAAACAGGAAGAAGCTGAACAAAGAAAGACTTGACGACTCTTTGTTTACAAAACCATTTATTGAATCAGCTTTTAACTTCGCTCGGCAAGCCCCAGTGTTATTGAATCAGCTTTTAACAACTCTGTAGAATATACTGAAGGTCTAGTTTTGTCGGTAATCAATCAGTATTATTTTAAAATTATATATATTTTAAAAAATATATTAAACATAATTAGAAAATAATAAAAATAAATTTATTTTATAATTTTAAAATAAATTAGTGTGAAACTAAAATATTTATTATAAATTTAAATATTTATACGTTCAAATATAATAAATCTAAAATAAAAATAACATTAAAAAAAAAGGTTGGTCGTTGTTGAGATTATAATACCAATTAAGATATAAAAAAAAAGATTATATATTAAATATAAAAAAATCCTAGCATGCACACTATCATATATATTATCAAAATTAAAAATAAAAATAAAACCAATACAAATGTAAGATATATACTTGTTGAGGATCTAATAACTATAAATAGATATTTATTTGTTGTTGTTAATAATAAATTCTATGTACTTAAAATTTTATTCTCATGATACTTATACAATTAACTTCCTCTCCTTCTTTAGATGTATTACTAAACATAAACCCAAAAAAAAAAAAAACTCAAAATCTCTCTACGAGAACTTAAGCCTAAACTCTAGGATTAAAAAAAAGGAAGCAAAAGAAGGCAAAAGTAGTGGAGAGAAGGCAAGAGATATTTTGCCAAAAAAAAATACCGAACATCTTCCTTCCCACCCTTATTTATATTGATTTTTGAAACTAAAATTGATGAATAATCAATTTATGTCATTTTACTTAATTATTTTCCATACAAAATTAAAACCTGGTAATGTTTAGCCTTAAAAATGAGATATTTTTCCCTTGAAGAAAAAAAAATATTAAGAAAGAATAAAACTATTTAGATTTTTTATTCATGTTATGAATATATATAAATGGGTTCAAAAAAAATATTTTTGTATGGGCCAAATAATTATTTTATAAAAAACTTAAATACAAGTCCAAACTAAATTAGTAAAAAACAAGCCCAAAACCCCATGTCCTGTGACCCATGCTTGAGCTAGAGCCCAAGCCAAGCTGAACGAAGCCTGGGTATGATAGTTAAAACTTAAAATACTACTACTTTGTTAAGACTTATTTATAACTATCCAGCTCTCAATTAAATAAAATACAAGAGAATCTTGTTTTTTTTTTTTTATGAGGATAGAAAATTATGAGTATAACAAGAACCAATTTTTTTATAGATCAATTTAATATTTACTTCTAACTTATATTAATCATATTAATATTTCATGATAAAAAATTTACAAATTTTTAATTTTAAAAGTGAATGACATTTTAGAAAACAAAGATCTCATGTGTTTTCCCATTAATTAAAGGTACAATTGACATTTTAGAAATTAACCTTCTTTAATTTTGAAATATACATTAAGAGGACGGCTACGAGCTGGTATTAACTGATGTTTAAAAAATTGTAGCGACGTGCTAGTTTTTTGAAGTAGTTTCTTGTGTATATAAGATTTTACCTAACCGTGATCTTTAGAAAGACAAGGGTGCGGCAAAACTTTGGCAGCCAAAGTGATGATATAAAAAATGCTTCTATAAAAAAGTTTTAAATTAAAAATATATTAAAATAATATTTTTTAGATTTTTTATATCAATACATGAAAACCATAAAAAATACACATGAAAAATATTAATTTAATAATTTTTTTTATAAAATAATTTGAAAAAAAAAAACAGAGAGTAAGTAGTTGATACAAGTAAAATCCAATAATATCATTGCTTTGTGTAATGATTTACACTATAATTATTATACTGTTACACAACTCTATCCAAAATTTAGTTAGCAAGTTGACTATATCAATTCATGAACCAATCTAGTTTTATTCTAAAATGACGTTAATTTTTTTTAAATTAAAAAACTAAAACAATAATGTTTTGAATAAAAATAAAAATAATAATTCTTGAATTTAATTCTATTGAGCTAGGGTTTGGCCAGCCTGAGCTAGGGTTTGGAATACTTAAATTTGAAAATTCAACTTTTTCCAAATGGTATCTTCACGACAAAAAAAATTACGTGTTTTTTTAAAATAAAATTCTAACTAGGTATAAAACATTAACATACCGTTTGTTTATGCAGTTAAATTATTTTTTTATTTTAAATTATTTTGATAAGATGATGTTAAAAATAAAAAAAATATTAATGTTTAAAAATATAGTAATGATAACTTTTTAAAATATTTTTCTTGAAAATGCATGCCAACCTTATTGAAAAAGGTTTTTTTGTAAAAAAGAAAACAAAAACTACAGAAGGTTTAATTTGCAATGGAAACTTGCCACTAATTAACACAAGTGGTCACAAATTACTTGTATTTTTTTATCTTTTAATTTTTCTTAATGTTCGTTACATTGCTAATAATTTTTTAATTATTTTTGACAATATTCAATTGTCATTAACAATCCACTATTGTAGCTTTTAATAATAGCAACCATATTCTGGAGTAGGGCTGCAAATGCTGTTATTTTAATAGCAACATCCCAACAAATACCTTAACATGTTTGTAAAAGAAGGGAAAAAACGAGAGTGTATGAAATGAAAGAACACAAAACCCACAGGAAGGTAACAAAGAGCCACGTATCATACCATAATGAATGTAACGTACAAGGAAAAAGAAACCTGCTCGTCCACTCTATTATTGGATTATTAGTGGGTTAACGGAATGCCGGTTGAAGATTTCGTCATATTTGTTTTTATATTTTAATTTTTTTTAATATAAAATAATTTTAAAAAAATAAAAAAATATTGTTTTAGTATATTTTTAAATTAAAAACATTTTAAAAAATAATTATATTTATATTTTCAAAAACAACAATAACAACAACAAAAAATGATAAAATAATGAAAACAAGGAGAGAAAAGCAGCATTTTCTTTCTTGCCGTCACTATTTGATGCTTGATGGGATTGACTGATAACTAACTGTCGGCAACCCTCATGAAAAAAATGGGACCAAATATAATAAATGAAAAAAATTAAAGAATAATAAAATCAAAAAATAATTTTAATTTTATAAATAATTTTAAATAAATAGATAAGGTTATTTTTTATTTTTTTATATAAAAATTATTTTTCAAAATATTGTTTTAAAATGGAATAAAAATATTGTTTAAGGCCTTGTTTGTTTGCTGGAAAATAGTTTTCTTTTGGAAAGTGAATTCCAGGGAAAGTGAATTCTGAGAAAGTGAATTCCGAGAAAGTATTTTCCGATGTTTGGTAGTGTAATGGAAAATAAGCTAGAAAACACCTTC
Source organism: Populus tremula (assembly GCA_964019445.1). NCBI lineage: Eukaryota > Viridiplantae > Streptophyta > Magnoliopsida > Malpighiales > Salicaceae > Populus > Populus tremula. The sequence goes on along the minus strand of CAXHTJ010000017.1, from coordinate 2,095,130 downwards.
CAGTGTTTGATTATGTCATGGAAAATGAGCTGGAAAATAACTTATTAACATTTTATTCTTTTCAAGTTTATTAAAATAATAAGAAACAAATCTTACAAATTAAAAAGTTGAATGAGAATGAAATTGAAAAAAAAATATAATTTCATAAATTATCTTAAATAAAATAAATAATAATCAAAATAATAGATATCAAATCTAAAAAAATAAAAAAATAAAAGATAAAAAAATTAAAATAATAATAATCAACATTTCATAAATGATTTCAAATAAAATAAGTAACAATCAAAAGAATGAGGATCAAATCTGATAGATAAAAATTTTCAATAAAAAAATAATAAGAAAAAAGCAAATAACAATTATAAAAATAAGAACCAAAATTAATATAAAAATAAAATTTTAAGAGATGAAATTGAAAATAAATATTAAAAACAAAATATATATAGCGATCAAAAGTTTGAGGATCAAATTTAATATAATCAGCAAATAATGACATTTCTAAATTTTTCACAACTTCCGGAAAGTATTTTCCCCCAAATTTTTTAGGAAAATACTTTCCTGAAAACCAAGCCAAATTTTCCTTTTACTGGAAAGTGTTTTCCATTGACCAACTTTTCTAATGGCAAACAAACACAAGAAAGTTTGGAAAGTGATTTCCCGGAAACCACTTTCCGAAAAACAAACACAGCTAAAGGGAAAACATTTTCCTGAAAACCAAACCAAATTTTTCATTGACTAAAATTGACTGGAAAGTGTTTTTCGTTAACCGGAAAGTGTTTTCCGTTGACCGAAAAATATTTTATATTAACCAACTTTTCTAATGACAAACAAACACAAAAAAATTTGGAAACTAGTTTCTAAAAATCAGTTTCCAAGAAACATACAAGGCCTAAGAGTTTGGTTCCCCATGGCTATTATGAACATAGGAAGGACTCGCAAGCCCAGCTTGTGCCAAAAAATCTTAGTTCTCGTGGTTCTTGTACATTTACACATTCTACAGGTCATGATCATTGTTCTACGCACGTGCTTGACTATCTGTTATATATATATATATGAAGAAGTTAATTTTGGGTAAAAGAAAAAAGAAAAAAAAACATGTAAAAAAAATAAGGAAGAAACAAAAGTGGAAAAAAAAAGCTTCAGAAAAAAAAAGAAAAAAAAGGCCAAAGAAAAAAAAAAACAAAAGCAGAAAAAAAACAGAAAAAAAGGAAAAAAATATTATAATATTATATTATAATATAATTATAATATATAATTATTATTATTATTATTATATTAAATATAATTAAAAGGCGTGGGGAAGCTACAGTGCTTTCCCCACGTGTTTTAGAGTTTTGTTAAATATACAAGCAATGATAGAATGGCTAGTCTTCTGTGTTAGGTGAGTCGCATGTGTTACTTGTTCTGTAAGCTGTGAAGGGTGCATATCTTCTATATATGTATATATGTATGGATAGTATGCGCTAGGTTCCAATAGTATGGCTGCAAATGCTATTATTTTGATAGCAACATCCCAACAAATACCTTAACATGTTTGTAAAAGAAGGGGAAAAAGAAGAGTGTATGAAATGAAAGAACACAAAACCCACAAGAACGTAACAAAGAGCCACGTGTTATACATAATGAATGTAACGTACAAGGAAAAAGAAAGCTGCTCGTCCACTCTATTATTGGATTATTAGTGGGTTAACGGAATACCGGTTGAAGATTTCGTCATGTTTTATATTTTAAATTTTTTTTAGAAAAATTTAAAAATTTTTAAAATTATTTTAATATACTGATATTAAAAATAATTTTTTAAAAATAAAAAAATATATTTTTAATATATTTTTAAATTAAAAATATTTTAAAAAATAATTATATTTATATTTTCAAACATCACAACAATAATAATAATAAAAATGATAAAATAATGAAAACAAGGAGAGAAAAGCAGCATTTACTTTCTTGCCATCACTATTTGATGCTTGATGGGATTGACTGATAGCTAAATGTCGGCAACCCTCATGACAAAAATTGGTACCAAATATAATAAATGAAAATAATTAAAGAATAATAAAATCAAAAATAATTTTAATTTTATAAATAATTTTAAATAAATAGATAAGGTTATTTTTTTTATTTTTTTCTATAAAATTATTTCAGATGATCCGAATTATAAGTTTGGTGAATTAATTTATGTTGTTTTTATGTTATTTTTTTTAATTTTATCAAAAGAATATTAGGTTAGTTAAGGATTAAAATTTGTATTTTTAATTTATTTTTTATAAAATTATCTTAATTTTATAATTTAAATTGTAAATTTCACATGTCAGGATAGTATTTTAATTTATTTTTTTTGCTGATTGTCAAATTTAAATGGTTTGAGGGCACCAAATGCATTTTCCAACACTGGCGTAATTTCCTGGATGTGTTGTTCTCCAAGCATTCATCAAATGAAAGGAAGTCAGCTAATTACCAGCAAACCCCATGGAGTTTAAACTTTCTGCAGTCTCTAAATAGTGTTTACTCGGTATGAATATTGCATGCATAAAAAATATAATTAATCAAGATATATAGCTCCCAAATTTTTCTCTAAAAAAATGGAGAACACTTCTTTTTTAATAGTGTTATTGGTTAAACCATCATCAAAGATGTTCAAGAGTCTCTCTTTAGAAATATGATAAAAATTCTTTTTCAAAATATATTTTTAAAATGGTATAAAAATAATGTTTTTTAAAATTTAATTTTATATAAATACATGAAAATAATTTAAAAATATATATAAAAAATAATTAAAAATTAAAACAAATATTCAAAAACCTGCAATGCTTGAGAACAAGAGTAAGGACCCACAAGCCCACAAATATCTTAACAAGCATAGCTATCAAAGAAAAAATAAAAACAAACCACAAAGGTACAATTCGTCGGGCAGGGAGTTTGGTCCCCCATGGCTATTATGAACATAGGAGGGACCCGCAAGCCCCTCCTGTGCCGAAAAATCTTAGATCTCGTGGTTCTTGAACATTTACATTCTATAGGTCATGATCATTGTTCTACGTATGTGCTTGACTATCTGTTTTATATTTATATATATTTTTTTATTATAAAGTACGGTAATGATTACTTTTTAATTAAAAATATATTAAAATAATATATATATATATATATATCTCAATAACAAAATCCTATGTTTGTACGTGTTAGATTCTATAAATAGCTAGTACCGGTATCTCCGTGACTATAACAAGTGTCCTATATTAATCAATCGAATGAGAAAAGTCGGGTAGATACTTGCAGATAAAATGGATTTATAGCATGATATAACCACCGCATTCAAACAATTACGAGATTTTCATTAAAGAAATAAAAATAAAAGGAAAAAAATATATATGAGATTAATTTACTTATTTAACGTCAACTAAATAATCAATGTTAACATAGTTAGTAATTAAAAAAAACTTATTTAAATCTTAGGAAGTAAAATATTTATTAATTCTATTTAAAATCAACTAAATATATAGTCAATGTTAATATAGTTAGTAATTAGCGAGACAAAAGAGAGACAACATAGACTGAAATTAAAAATAATAATAAAAATGAGGCATTACTCTAACCTCCTGATCATACATTAATAAGCACCTTTTAAACTCAAAAATCAAGATAAAATGCGAGGAACACACTGTATACAAGATACGTGTGTGTGTACATATATATATATATATATATATATATATATATAGAGAGAGAGAGAGAGAGAGAGAGAGATTAATGAAATGAAATGGGTTCAATTATCAAGGACGAGATTCTATTCTTGGATCTGCTATCTGGTGCTCCATGACCATCTCCATGTTGGTATGTGCAGTGGGCAATCCTAGCAAGATTAATTGCTGTTCCTGCAAAGCTTCTAGCAAAAGGAGTTTCGTTATCAATTTGACATTTGTTCATGTTCCTCCATGCCTTCTGAATCAGTTTCTCTACGTGTTTTCGTGCCTCAGCCTCAGAAGCACCGGTTTCGTACATGTAGCAAGAGATTGAATTAGCTGTTTCCCCTCTGGCTATCTCTGCCTGAAAAATTAACCACAGCAAGAATGTTAATTCGTACAATCTATTAATTTCTTGAGCAAATCTTGGCGGTAGAATCTAGTATTCATATATAGTACGTACTGATGAAGTGGCTAAATCATTACAGAGTCGAAAAATAACGGATGGCCATCTGAGTAATTCATCGTAGTTTACTAGGTAATCAAGAGCTTGCTTGGAGATGTTTTCTCCCAAAAGAAAATAGGCATGGATGAGGATGACAGTTCCTGATACCGATCGCCATGCATTTTCAAGATATTCCTCAAATGATGGTGTGATATTGTTGTAGCTCCATTTTGCTTCTTGCAAGAATGCTTTGCATAAATCAGCCCACTGTATTTAATACAACTTGTGAAATTGTAACTTCGGTGGATAAAGCATATATAGGTTATCACTATCAGGACAGAAGCCATTAAATTAGATGAACATACTGCTTTGGTTAGACAAGGAATGGCATCTTCTCCATGTTCTTTAAGGTGGTCATATGCCATTTCATTAACTGTGTTGAAAAGGGCTAGGAAGCATAGCTTCATATAGTCTGGAAGATTTCTCACAGCACTGACATCCCACCTGAAGAAAAACAATTGGGATTTCTCAACAATATCTTTAGGGATCAGGAAAAAATAAAAACAATTTATGATCATTGATTTATTATACTGCTGATACAAACCTTTCAACAGCCTCTGTGAATAATTCCAATTCATCCAAAGCACCATAAACATCATAGACATCATCTATGGTGGTTATGAATGACGTCACTTTTGTCAGTCCTTTGCGACACGAGCTAAATTCAGGTTCAAAGGCCATTCCAACAGTCCAAAAAAAGCACTCCATTAGTCTGTCTCTGCTAAATCTCAGCTTGTTCTTCAAGCCCAGGTCATGCCACCACCTTGATCATCGATCGACACCAGGGAGGTCAATTATAAAACCAACACCGAAGCCTAGCTCGATTTCCTTATTGGTAAGTTAATCATACGTACCTTGACATGGCTTGGAGATCTCTTTGCAAGACTGATTGAACCATGTTGAAATCCAACTTAGAAAGTTGGAGGAGCGTGGGATTCGCATCTTCCCTCTTACCGTATGATTCAATATGCCATCGAGCTTCTAACATGGTCATCTTGTGATGCAATGGTACCTCCAGAGCATGACTGACTCTTTCAGCAGTTATTATAGAGCTGTCTGAGTTTCCTAGATGGTTTCTTAAGTATATGCTTGTCTGTTTATTCGCCTTGTCTAAAATTTCCTCTCCTTCACAGGCAAGATGTGAAGCTTCATACAAACTAAGCATTCCTTCGATATCGTTGTGGAGGGAGGCCATGAAATTGCCTTGATCATCTATAAAGCCATCAAAAACATCTGTAGATCACATAAACAACATGGTTAATCAAATCACGGCGCATGGTCCTTGTGAACATGTGAAAAAAACATATGGACCCTGTACGTGCCTTGAGAGATCTCATAACCATGTTGTCTCAGTAGCCTGAAGCAAAGAGCAGTCGCACGGAGAGATTTCTCTGCTTCAAAGTAACTTCGTTCTGAAGTAGAAATTCTATCAAGTTTTCTCTTTATGTCCTTTTCAAACCGACGCCCCAAGCCTAACCGTTGAATGTCATCAATCATTTCAAGCATGGTTAACATCTCCATGTCTCCACTGTTAATCATGCACCTCACCTCCTCTTCTAGCTCCCTCGCCTTGTCTTCGTATATCTTGTCCTACAATATGAAGATTTTACACCATGCTTCATATATATATATGAGAAACAAAAAGCTAAAAATAATATAGCATTTGCTTACTGCGTTATCATTCTTTAAAGACTGCAAGAAATCGGAGCTCCAACTTGTTGGCTGGTAATTGGCCAATCGTCTTTTGCTTACTTCGTGGGATTCTTTCAAGCTTACTGAACAAGTGAACTGCAAGTTAATGCAAGTTCTATGAGCTGCTCTTGGCAGAGGATGCCTCGGTATATCTTTCCAATTCATGGAGTTCACGCTAGGTAAGTTGGTAGAGAGACAAAGTGCCATTGCAGAGAGGCTAGAAATCAGACTGCTGTACTAACTTGGTCCCGAAGATGCCTCAGGCAACCTTGCTCCGATGAATACTTGTTCAAGTGAATTAAGGTCTATATATATGAAAAACCCAAAAATTAAATGTCGATTTTTATTCCAAGTCAAATAAAATGGTTTTCGAAAGTTACGATGTTTTATTGTTTTTGTTTTGGTTTTGGTTTTCATGGAAAAATTCCTTGGTCCTGAACAAAGAGTCTACAAATTATAAAAGTTCATGATGGGCTTTGGATTATTTTCCTTTTTTTAAAAAAAAAACATGTTTTATATTTATATTTTAAGAGAAGAAATGAGATCGAATTTACTATAGCTTGATTAATTTTTTATTTTGCTTTTATATTTTAAAAATTTTCATTTTACATACTTATTTTTCATGACCTTCCAACATTTTACATCTTTCGGTTTCAGTGTCCAAACAAAAATATTAAAATATTTATATGACTGCTATTGTTTTTAATTTAATAATTTATATTATTTAAAATTAACACAATCACACAAACGTGGAATTCTAGAAAAATCACAAGCAAGAAGAAGCACAGGAAAGAAGAAGAGAGCCCCATAAACCGCATTTTCAAACAAAAAGTTGGATAATCTGGCCCACAGCACCGGTAGGTGGCGTCCTCTCAAATTTATGGGCCATGAATCCAGTTGCAACTTGCATGTCATGTTAAATTATACTATATAATACTCCAAAAGCACTGTGGATTACAAACAGTAATCCACAGTGCAATTTACTTTTTAAATATTAAGCTGATTTTGTAATTGTTTTTTAAATATTGTGGGTTTTTATGGTATTTTCTGATATAGTTTTTTTATTTTTCAAAATTATATTTGATATATTTTTTAATATTTTAATTTTGTAATTTTTTTTTAAAACGTTATTCATTGCTACAGTGTTTCTTCATTTTTATGATTTTCTCTTAGATTATCTTTCTTATTTTATTTTTTAATATTGAGCTGGTTAAAAATTATAGTTATAATATATGACGAAAGTACTGTAATTTTCCTCGCAAATTACTATGGATTGCTATAGTGTTTTTCCCACATGATTTTTTTTTTCTATTTTGTTATGTTTTTTTTTTTCTAAAATTATCTTTATTAATTTATTTTAAAATATTAAGCTGGTTAAGAATTGCAATTACAAGTAAATACAAGTTTTTCCTCACAAAACACTATGGATTGATACAATTTTTTCTCACATAGTTTTTTTCAGTTTCTTTTATGTTTTCATTTTTTGTAATATTTTTTTACAAAATTATCTTTGTCGATTTTTTTTTTTTAATATTGAGTTGGTTAGAATTTAACTTTGTAATAAATCTTAATCATGTAGGGAAAACACTATAACTTTGCTTACAAAATATTATGGATTGTTACAGTATCTCTTTACATGGTTTTTTTTATATAAATTTTTTCAAATTATCTTTGTGAATTTTATTATTAACAAATATTAATTATTAATAAAAATAAATTTAATTTTTTTTTTATGAAATATGATGCGTTCACATACTTAACTTCCTAATTATTTCTGTTTAAACTTTCCAAGTATTTCCGCTTTAACAGCTCTTTTGACCAAACATTATATATATATATTGTTTTTTTAAAAAAGGATCACGACAATTATTGCTATGATCATAAATCTTTAATCATCGAGTCAACCCCGCATGACGGTATCACACAACGATTGATGGAGCAATCGGGGCTACGTCGAGCATAATCTTTGAAGATTTGTCGGGCATAGGGAATTTGTGGGGACAAGAATTCTAAATAGAAAGTTTGCCTTTGGTTGGTAACCGATCACGATATTTTTATTATTAAATAATATCAAGGTTTGTAGGGCTACCTCGCTGTTGTCAGGGGTAAGTAAAAAAAATTAAAAAATCAATTAAATCAAAAAATTAAAAAAACTAAATTTTTTAAAAAAACTGATTATAATTTAAAAAAAATTAGTCGGTTTGATTTTGATTTTATAAGTTTAAAACAAAAAAAACTAAAAAATTTGAGCAAACCTAGAAAAAACCAAGCCAAACCGGATTGAACCGGTTTTTATCCTAAAAACTAAATCGAAACCGGTTGGTTTGAAATGATTTTGGTTTGGTTTTGTTTTAGAAAAAACTTGGTTTAGTTTTTTTTAATAAAAACTGAACTGAAAATGATCACTCTTAATTGTTATGTTTTTTTAATAAATAATTAAATAAAACAAATTTATTGGATTTAATTGAGTTTATGATGTAAGTTATATTTTTTAAAAAATTACTAACAACACCTGAATATTTTTTTAAAATTAAAAAAAAATCTTGATCTAACTTGCAGCATAACTCAACCACTTATCTAGTAAAAGTTAATTTATGAGCGGCCATTCATTCATTTATTTAAAAATAAAATAAATAAAAATAAATTAACTATGTTTATATGCTCAACTCAAATATATATATATATATATATATATATATATATATATATATATATATATATATATAATTTGGATATTTTCCTCGTTGTTGGAGTTCTTCCCAATCAAGCAAGCATGATCATTAGTAGGGGTGAGTGTTCTCATCATTTTGATGAAAAAAAAATCATTTTGAATAATTACTCATTTTTCTCGTTTAATCAATTTTTTTCCTTTTACTAGAATAGATACTTCAATAGAAAAAATTAAAGAAAACAATAACTTAAATAAATAAAATTAAAACTGTAGCATTCAAATAAAAAAAATGTTGGATATCAAATATGCAATTTCTCTATTTTGACCGATTTTTTGGTCATATCAGCACGTAACAGCAGAGACTCATGTAGAATAAAAAAATTATTTACTCAAATATATAAAATTAAAAATAAATCAATCAAATAGAAAAATAATTATTATTTCGAGAAAGCTTCAAGAGTGTCAAATCACTCATTTAAGCCAGCAAATCGATGATCCTATTTGGAGCCCTCGCCATCAAGGCAAACACTAGTTTTTTTATTTAGGTATTGTTTGTTATTTCCGCATTAATTTTTAAATTATATTAAAATAATATATATATATATATATATATTTTTTAAAAAAATATTTTTAATATAAAAAATAGTAAAATACTAAAAAAAATAAATTAAAATTAATTTTTTAAAAACATATAATTTAATCGCAAAAACAAACATTATTTTAGTCATAATTTGTTTTTACATGTAAAAGTATTTGTTAAAAGAAATTATTTTTTAGATATTTTTAGATTATTTAAATAGATTAAAATAAAAAATAAATGTTAAAATAAAAAATATTATTTAAATATATTTCTAAATAAAATATATTTTTAAAAGCAACTCAGTATAATATTAAAAAGATTCTTAGAAAACCATCTAGTAAGTGGCCTAATGATAAGAACTTGAGATTAAGAGGTTTGCTTTCCTTCTGGTTTCAGGTTTGAATTATGTGGTTGCTAATATAATGGTCACTGGAAGCTTCCATGGTCATTAATTTTAGAATCCGTAGGATTAGTCAAGGTGCACACAAGGCAGTCCGGACATCCACGTTAATGAAAAAAAAAAAAAAACTCTTTGAAGCTTATGGACCGATAATATCTTCTTTGGAAAGATTTTCTGGTGTTGAATGTATAAATATTCCGGATTCCACAAGCATCAGTAAGTGGTGAAAATCCGAAAGGTAGACCTCTGGGATTTGGCACTTTGCATGCCTCTAATGAAAAGTATAGCTTCAACTGAACATTCCAGGCCAAATATTGTTGATTTCCAGCGATTCTGACAACAGAATAAAACTTCACCAGTTACCACAATCCGTGGTGAGCATGATTCCATGTAATGAACAGAAGAAACTCTATCCAATCTATGTATCTGATTAGCAGGACCTGGAATTGTAGATCCTACAAGTAAGAGTACATTTCTTGTATTGCCGATTTGAGGGACAACCTTCGAGAAAACAAGGAAATAAAGAATTTATGTTGGTGTTTCCATTACTGGGCCTGCAGACTGAATTATTGTGCTCGCGCCATCCCTTTCATAGACAAATAATTTGCACAGAAATCCCTTACCTAGAGTCATCCAGGCTGCTCCCTTATGTTCAGAGAGCACAGAAAATGTCAGTTCAACAGAAACAGAAACCAGAAGGTCTGCCCATTATGAACCAAATAGTGAAGAAAAAAAATGGATAAGACCTCGGCAAACAGGTGAATCATGCATTGGAGCTTCCATTCAGGACGCGAAGACTAGAAGCTGTGTGGAGTATCGAATCATACAGTAACAAGGAAGATGCAAATCAAGTACTGCTAGAACTTGCTATACTAGACTACAACATCGTTCAATCAGTCTACCGAAGAGATCTTCGCGAGACATCAGGGTCACTCCAAGACCAAATTTCTTGTTCTTACCAAGGTCTAGGAAACAATAAATAAAGAGCAGTACTCAGGTCAATTAGATTGCCATTCTGTTAAGAAAGAATCAACAAAATCTCATGTTTACGTACTGTATTAGGAAATATATGCTGTCAAAGATATGTATTCCTATTGTAACTCTTATTCCAGAATTAGCTTAGCACAATATAGGAAAATAATCTTGTTTTTGCCCCTTCTGCAGTAAGTAAGAACATAAAAAAAAAAGAAAAAAAAAGAAAAAAAAAAGGAGGAGATTGAGAACTTACAAAAGTATATATCATGATATCATCAGCTGGCCTTCCTACATCTTTCGTCTTTGCAGCGATTTGGCCTCAGAAAAAACTAGATTACTGTGTCCATTCTCTAATTTTTATGACAATGGTCTCCCTGCGCAGCCAAAAGCTAGATTGATTAGGATTAAAGCAAGGGTGACCAGGCTATGATGTGAGAAAGAGCTCCATCAATTTCCATAAGCTATAGACACTACAGAGTTGTTTTTGACTGTGGGATCCTAGAAGCTGTACTCGGGCTTTAAGTTCTCCAAAACTGGGCTTAGTGTAGGCAACTGGTTCACTTACATTCGGATCTTCATTTTGAAAATCCTAACTGGTTAGATTGTTTCAAGACTGAGATTATCATAAAATCATCGCTGTTTAATTTTCAAGTCGAGATGGTTTTTCGACGGAAGAAAACCTGTTAGCATGGGATTAAGAGCTTCTTGTTTTTTAAATATTGTGCTTGCCAGGTTCATTCTCCTTGACGACTCAGAAATTGTACAGAAATCCTTTAACAAGAATCCTCCATGGCACCCCCAATGACTCTGCAGGTCGAAAGTGCAGCAATAGTAAGCACAGAAAGTGCTACCGCCGATCAGCTGAAATTATGATTACTTACCGACTTACCGTCATCAAGCTGCATGCACATGTTCACTCCATCGAACAACTGGAATTAAGATACAGAGACACGATGAAAAATAATTATAACAAATATCGTCCACTCCATTATATCTTGGTTTTTTCCCTAATTAATGAGCATGGACTCTAAACTTTATTTTTTTATTTTACTTCAAATATTTTTTATGCACAACTTTACTTTAAAATAGTTTAAATTATAATTTTAGCAGGCAGTAGCTAGTAATTGATCAAAATTAAAAAAATAAAAATAAAAATTATATCCCGAGAATAAAAAAATGTTTCAATTTTTTGATTATTTAGAGGACCGAATCAGCCAATCATAACCTTAAGGATTAAACTATAATTAACTTGGTATCTAAATGTATTAAAATAATTTTTTATTTTTTAAAATTTAATTTTTTAATTAGTAGATCAAAATAATATGAAAATATAAAAAATTAATTTAAAATAAAAAATTCAAAAAAAAATTTTGAAATAAAAACAAACTACCTCCTAATTATACTTTATATATTTCATGCCTAACAATGAGGTATGTTCTTGCGATATGGAATTTAATTGGATACTGATCATAATGCCTTTGAAAGTGCTGATGTGTCCAACAAATGCAAGGACCAAAACTGAAGTTTCATGGAACGCCTGAAAGAGGACATCAAGGACATTCTAAGTTTATATGAAGCTCCATTTCTTGCCTTGGAAGGAGAAAATCTTTTGGAGGAGGCCAAGGCATTAACAAGATGACCTCAACAGCAGAAATCTGGTAAAACAAGCTAAGCACGCATTGCAGCTTCCGTTGCATCGTAGCACAGACAGACTAACAGCTGCGTGGAGTATTGAGGCACCATTATGTTTGATCCTGTCGTTAATTTGCTGAATCATAGAGTTTTTGCTCTTGTTCATTGGTTACTATCTCAGATGGGATGTCAAGGCAATCAATGATCTTCCGGATTATACGGAGCTTTGCTTCCTTACTGACCTCTATAACACTATCAAGTATCAATGAGATATATAGCTTATGAAAATCTCAAGAAAAAGGGAGGAAACATTCTTCCATACCTGACAAAAGCGGTACAGTCTCGTACAGTTCCGTTTGATTATCTCTAACTTTCTGATAACTCAGCTGAAAAAATTATTACCAATGCCATTTTCTTAATTTTGCTAACCAATCTGTTGTAATCTCTATTCAGTTATCTTCCTAAGAGAAGCAAAATGGTTTTACAACAAGTCCACACCGGCATTTGAGGACTCTCTCGAAAATGCATGAAGATCATCCCCAGGGCCTCTTCTACTGGTTCATTATCATGTTTTGCTGAGTAAAAACACCAAAAGATGAGCTTGAAAACTTAGAAATACATCAGGGTTTGGTATGTTTTTCACTTGCCTTAGTTCTCTCCTTTATATTCTCTGAGATGCGTGCATCACCTCTAGTGAGAGATGTCGCACCCGACATCGCGGCGGCCTTAAAAATAATTCTCTCGTGAATTAATTATGGAAAAAGAACAGATTCTGGCATCCAGTTCTTTTAGGAAAAAAAATTTTGTTTGAGGAGTCGCCACCTAGTATTTATGGTCACTAGGAACCCTAACTGGTCAACAGAGATTCTATGACTCGGGATTGGTTACGTAAAAAGGAAGATATTATCACCCCTTAAACGTTCTGCCTAAGGCAGACTGCATTGTTGGTTTTATCTTAAATTGCTAAATATTTATTAATTTATGCTGCGATGATTTGTCTATAATATTCCTGACTCTGGCGCCAGTGAATATTCGAGCTTGAATAATTCCAACTCTGGCGTTGGTAAAAATTCGTAGCTACGACAAAAATTATATCAATATATTTTATTCCCTACTCTAGCGCCAGTGAATAAATAAATAAATAATAAATTTATTTCTTACGCATGCACACTTTTTTTTATTTTTCTAGCTAAACAAAATAAAAATACAACGAATAAAAATAATATAAATTTAAACAGGTATTTTTATTCCTGACTCTGGCGTCAGTGAATAAACCAATAAATTTACATTATTTTTATTTATACATACACAATTTATTTTTTTATTTTTTCTATTTTTTTGGCTGGGTCCAGCTCAGCCCACATGGGCTGGGCCAGACCCAGCCCAGCCCTGCCTGGCCACTGGCCCAAGCCAGTGGCCCGGCTGGGCAAAAGAAGAAGAAGCACGCGTGAAGTTAATTCACGCGTGCATGAATAGTGTGAAGGTAATTAAATTACCTTCACACTGCATTTGACACTTATTGAATGCAGAGAAGGGAAACTTACCTGTGCAGCGAAGAACGGCGATGAAGACGATGGTGCGATGGCTCTTATCTTTTGTTTCCCGGTGTAGCTCCACTGTCCTTTGGATTTTTCTTTGTCTGCAGGCGCGAAATGGTTTCTTTCCTTCTCTGTTTTCCTTTTTCCCCTTTGAGTTGTGTTTAGGAAGGAAAAAAAACTTTGGTCCCTGCTTTCGAACTCCCCTGCTCTGGACGAAGACTACTATGCTAAGGATCCTGGAACCGGGGATTGGCTGGACCCAAGCTTTCTCGGGTTCGTTGCTTTGTTTTTGCTCTGGTTCTGTGACTCTCCGTCTATGTTCTTTCCCTCTCAGCGGTTCTTGGCGTGGCTGCTGGGATGAAGAAGATGATGAGCTGACGATGGCGTTGGCAGTGCTGGTGCAGTTGTGTTGGAGAATGGCAGTGGCTGGTTTCTGGAAGAATTGAAGATGATGACAATTCTGGTCTTGCGTTCTTTTTATTATTCTGGACTTTCTCTCTGGTTTTTTCGTTTGGGATCTTTAGCCTCCCGGTCCTCCTAGTTTTTGTGGTTTTTCGAGTCTGGGTTTTAGCTTCTGCTTCTCTTTCGGTTCTGCTCTTTTCTCCTCCCCTCTCTGCCTTTTTTTTTCTCCCCGGTTATTCCCCCAGTTCTCTTTTTTCTTTCGTTTCTGTGATTCAACCCCTCTTTCCTTAACTCTCCCACCCGCCCCGTTCTTCGGGTTCCCTCAGTTTATATAGAGCCCGGCGGGTTGGTAACGGGTGGAAGGTTGAGGGTCGAACACCATTAAAGCGCCCATAACTGAAGCCAACGGACGATTACTGCTGCAACGCCTCTCTGCCTTTACTGTGGAAAACGGTCGCTGGCTTAAAGAAGAAGAAGATGAACAGAGCCTTCAAAACGACGCCGTTTGGAGATGACAGTGGCTATTTTTACTTTGACCCGCGAAGTTTCGAAAGGTTTATAATTAAGCCCTTGGTTTAAGCTGTAATTGGCCCCTGCATTTGCGCGCCATTTTGAATGTAATCCTTGGCTTTTAATTTCGCAATTTGGACCCCAAACGTTAATATGTCTTCAATTAAGTCCCTGATTTCATTAATTCAATTAAGTCCAAGTTCAATTAAGTCCAAAAACTTATCAATTCTCCAATTAAGCCCCTAATTGTATTAATTAAATTAATTCCAAGCTTAATTAAGTCTCAAAACTTATCAATTCTCCAATTAAATCCTTGATTGGATGAATTAAATTAATTTCAAGCTTAATTAAATCTCAAAACTTATTAATTCTCCAATTAAGCCCTTAATTGGATTAATTAAATTAATTCCAAGCTTAATTAGATTAATTCCAAAGTTTAATTAAACCCCAAAAACTTCCAATCATGTTGCCCTTAACCCAAATTTTAATTCATTCTTCATTTATTTCATTTTACTTGTTTTCATCATCATTATTATTATTTTTATCATCATTTTTTATCCTTTTCAGTAAATAAAATAATAAAAATAAAAATGGTCAAAATTTGGGTTATGACAAGAGATATCAGGAAAAATGCATAGAAATTATGGTTTCTCGCATCAACATTCTTGTTTGTGTACACAGGCGGATATTCAGAGAGGAGAAACTGCAAATTCTGTATCATGCTACATGCACAGAACTGGTCTTTCGGAGGAACTTGCTCTTGAACATGCATGTAAGGAATTTGATTGATGAAAACAGGAAGAAGCTGAACAAAGAAAGACTTGACGACTCTTTGTTAGCAAAACCATTTATTGAATCAGCTTTTAACTTCGCTCGGCAAGCCCATTGTGCTTATCAGAATGGAGATGGGCATAGTAGTACACTATCAAATTTAATAGTTTTATTGATGAGAATTTCTGGCAATACACATATTATTCTCATCAGTAATTTATAAACTATTAATAAGTCTTTCAGTAATAAATATACTGATGAATTTACATATACATAAAGTGTGTAAAAAAAAATTATTTATTTTATTTCATTGGTATATCAACGGCAAAACACTATTGGTAATTCTATTGGTGCATTAACAATAATAGTAATATTTATAGTAACTCTTTTCCAATTTTTTAAAATATATTAACGGTCTAGTTCCATTGGTAACCCAATAAATAATAATGACATTTATAATAATTATTTTTCAACTCTCTAGAACATATTGAAGGTCTAGTTTCGTCGGTAACCAGCCAATATTATTTTAAAAATATATATTTTTAAAAATATATTGAACAGAACTAGAAAATAATAAAAATAAATTTATTTTATAATTTTAAAATAAATTAGTATAAAACTAAAATATTTATTATAAATTTAAACATTTGTACATCCAAATATAATGAATCTAAAATAGAAATAATACTAAAAAAAAAGATTGGTCGTCACCGAGATTATAAGGCCGATTAGGATATAAAAAAAATAATTATATATTAAACATAAAACATCCTAGCATGCATGCTATCACGTACAATATCAAAAATAAAAATAAAACCAATATAAATGTAAGATATATACTTGTTGAGGATTTAAGAATTAGAAATAGATATTTGTTTGTTGTTGTCAATAATCTATATCTTTAAAATTTTATTATTCCTGATTCTTATATACTCAACTCTTTCTCCTTGTTTAGATGTATTACTAAACATAAAAAAAAAAACAAAAAAAAAAAGAAGCAAAAGAAGGCGGAAAATAGTGGAGAGAAGGCTAGAGATATTTTGCCAAAAAAAAAAAAACCAAACATCTTCCTTCCCACCCTTATTTATATTGATTTTTGAAACTAAAATTTATGAAGAATCAATTTATGTCATTTTACTTAATTATTTGCCATAAAAAATTAAAACCTGATAATGTTTAGCCTTAAAAATGATACATTTTTCCCTTAAAGAAACAAAAAATGTTAAGAAAGAATAAGACTATTTAGACTTTTTATTCATGTGATGAATATATATAAATGGGTTGATAAGAAAATATTTTTTTAAGCACCAGATAATTATTTTATAAAAAAGACTTAAAAGCAAGTCTAAGTTAGTAAAAAACAGGCCCAAAACCCCATGCCCCGTGACCCATGCTTGAGCTAGAGCCCAAGCCAAGCTGAACAAAGCCTGAGTATGATAGTTAAAACTTAAGGCTCATTTATTACTATCCAGCTTTCAACTAAATAAAATACAAGAGAATCTTGTATCTTTTTATTTTTATGTGGATAGAGAATTATGAGTATCACAAAAAAACATGTGAATCAATTTTTTTATATATCAATTTAATATTTAAATCCTAACTTATATTAATCATATTAATATTTCATGTTAAAAAATTTAAATAAAAGAATAATTTTCAACAAATTTTTAATTTTAAAAGTGAAGGACATTTTTGAAAACAAATTAAGATCTCACGTGTTTTCCCATTAATTAAACATTTTAGAAATTAACCTTATTTAATTTTGAAATATACATGAAGAGGACAACTACGAGCTGATATTAACTGATGTTTATAGGAAGGACCCGCAAGCCCAGCCTATGCCGAAAAATCTTAGATCTCGTGGTTCTTGTACATTTACACATTCTACAGGTCATGATCATTGTTCTACGCACGTGCTTGACTATCTGTTATATATTCCTATATTCCTCATATTTGTAGCTCCGCACTCTTTTTCTCTCTCTCATTTTGCTCTTGAATTAATACTTTTATTTATAGGCTTCAATGTCAGCTACTCTTACTCCTTTATCAATAATGGGACCTACCATCTTTTGAAATAGAGCTGCAGATGTTATTCCCTTAATAGCAACATCCCAACAAATACCTTAAATGTTTGTAAAAGAAGGGAAAAAACGAGAGTGTATGAAATGAAACGACACAAAACCCACAAGAAGGTAACAAAGAGCCACGTATTATACCATAATGAATGTAACGTACAACGAAAAAGAAAGCTGCTCGTCCATTCTATTATTGGATTATTAGTGGGTTAACGGAATGCCGGTTGAAGATTTTGCCAAAAATATTTTTAGAAAAATTTAAATTTTTTTAAAATAATTTTTTAAAATTATTTTAATATACTGATATTAAAAATAAAAAATATTATTTAATATATTTTAAAAAAACATTTTAAAAAATAATTATATCCATATTTTCAAACACAACACCAAAAACAAAATGATAAAATAATGAAAACAAGGAGAGAAAAGCAGCATTTTCTTTCTTGCCATCACTATTTGATGCTTGATGGGATTGACTGCTAGCTAAATGTCGGCAACCCTCGTGAAAAAGATTGGAACAAAATATAATAGATAAAAAAAATTTAAGAATGATAAAATTAAAAAATAATTTTAAATAAAATAAATAGATCATGTTATTATTTTTTTTATAAAGTTTTTATGTTATTTTTTTAATTATTATTTTTTTAATCTTATTATTTAATATTGGACTGGTTAAAGATTGAAATTTACAGTTTCAATTTATATTTTATGAAGTTATCTTGATTTTATAATTTAAATTGTAAGTTTGACATGTTAACTCGAGTAGTATTTTTAAATTTTTTTTTAATTAATTTTTTTTTATGTTATTATGCTGGTTGTAAAATTCAAATGGTTTGGGTGCAAGACCTAATAACCTCAACCAAATGCATTTCCCAACACTGGCGTAGCTTCGTGGATGTGTTGTTCTCCAAGCATTCATCAAATGAAAGGAAGTCAGCTAATTATCAGCAAACCCCATGGAGTTTCAACTTTCTGCAGTCTCTAAATAGTGTTTACTCGGTATAAAAAATATAATTAATCAAGATATATAGCTCCCAAATTTTTCTCCAAAAAAATGGAGACCACTTCTTTTTGAATAGTGTTATTGGTTAAACCATCATCAAAGATGTTTAAGAGTCTCTCTTTAGGAATTTGATAAAAAATATTTTTCAAAATATTTTTTTAAAATGGAATAAAAATAATATTTTTAAAATTTTAATTTTATATAAATACATGAAAATAATTTAATAATAATTAAAAATTAGAACAAATATTAAAAAACCTGCAATGCTGAGAACAAGAGTAAGGACCCACAAGCCCACAAATATCTTAACAAGCATAGCTATCAAAGAAAAAATAAAAACAAACCACAAAGGTACAATTCGTCGGGCAGCGAGTTTGGTCCCCCATGGCTAATATGAACATAGGAAGGACCCGCAAGCCCAGCCTGTGTCGAAAAATCTTAGATCTCGTGATTCTTGTGCATTTACACATTCTACAGGTCATGATCATTGTTCTACGCACGTGCTTGACTATCTATATATATATATATATATATTATAAAGTACGGTTATGATTACTTTTTAATTAAAAATATATTAAAATAATATAAATATATCTCAATAACAAAATCCTATGTTTGTACGTGTTAGATTCTGTAAATAGCTAGTACCAGGTATCTACGTGACTAACAAGTGTCCTATATTAATAAATCGAATGAGAAAAGTCGGGTAGATACTTGCAGATAAAATGGATTTATAGCATGATATAAGCACCACGTTGAAACAATTACGAGATTTTCATTAAAGAAATAAAAATAAAAGGAAAAAAAACAAATATAAGAGATTAATTTACATATTTAACGTCAACTAAATAATCAATGTTAACATAGTTAGTAATTAAAAAAAACTTATTTAAATCTTAGGAAGTAAAATATTTATTAATTCTATTTAAAGTCAACTAAATATATAGTCAATGTTAATATAGTTAGTAATTAGCGAGACAAAAGAGAGACAACATAGACTGAAATTAAAAATAAAAATAAAAATGAGGCATTACTCTAACCTCCTGACATACATGAATAAGCACCTGTTAAACTCAAAATCAAGATAAAATTCGAGGAATATACTTATATCACTGTATACAAGGTGCATTATATATATATATATATATTAATGAAATGAAATGGGTTCAATTATCAGGGACGAGATTCTATTCTTGGATCTGCTATCTGGTGCACCATGACCATCTCCATGTTGGTAAGTGCACTGGGCAATCCTAGCAAGATTAATTGCTGTTCCTGCAAAGCTTCTAGCAAAAGGCGTTTCGTTATCAATTTGACATTTGTTCATCTTCCTCCATGCCTTCTGAATCAGTTTCTCTACGTGTTTTCGTGCCTCAGCCTCAGAAGCACCGGTTTCGTACATGTAGCAAGAGATTGAATTAGCTGTTTCCCCTCTGGCTATCTCTGCCTGAAAAATTAACCACAGCAAGAATGTTAATTAGTCGATCTATAAATTTCTTGAGCAAATCTTTGCAGTAGAATCTAGTATTCATATATATTACGTACTGATGAAGTGGCTAAATCATTGCAGAGTCGAAAAATAACGGATGGCCATCTGAGTAATTCATCGTAGTTTACTAGGTAATCAAGAGCTTGCTTGGAGATGTCTTCTCCCAAAAGAAAATAGGCATGGATGAGGATGACAGTTCCTGATACCGATCGCCATGCATTTTCAAGATATTCCTCAAATGATGGTGTGATATTGTTGTAGCTCCATTTTGCTTCTTGCAAGAATGCTTTGCATAAATCAGCCCACTGTATTTAATACAACTTGTGAAATTGTAACTTCGGTGGATAAAGTATATATATATATATATATATATATAGGTTATCACTATCAGGACAGAAGCCATTAAATTAGATGAACATACTGCTTTGGTTAGACAAGGAATGGCATCTTCTCCATGTTCTTTAAGGTGGTCATATGCCATTTCATTAACTGTGTTGAAAAGAGCTAGGAAGCATAGCTTCATATAGTCTGGAAGATTTCTCACAGCACTGACATCCCACCTGAAGAAAAACAATTGGGATTTCTCAACAATATCTTTAGGGACCAGGAAAAAATATAAACAATATATTAATGACCATTGATTTATTATACTGCCGATCGATACAAACCTTTCAACAGCCTCTGTGAATAGTTCCAATTCATCCAAAGCGCCATAAAC
This sequence comes from Populus tremula, assembly GCA_964019445.1. Taxonomy (NCBI): domain Eukaryota; kingdom Viridiplantae; phylum Streptophyta; class Magnoliopsida; order Malpighiales; family Salicaceae; genus Populus; species Populus tremula. The sequence continues at coordinate 2,074,489 of CAXHTJ010000017.1, read as the reverse complement.
ATCATAGACATCATCTATGGTGGTTATGAATGACGTCACTTTTGTCAGTCCTTTGCGACATGAGCTAAATTCAGGTTCAAAGGCCATTCCAACAGTCCAAAAAAAGCACTCCATTAGTCTATCTCTGCTAAATCTCAGTTTGCTCTTCAAGCCCAGGTCATGCCACCACCTTGATCATCGACACCAGGGAGGTCAATTATAAAACCAACACCGAAGCCTAGCTCGATTTCCTTATTGGTAAGTTAATCATACGTACCTTGACATGGCTTGGAGATCTCTTTGCAAGACTGATTGAACCATGTTGAAATCCAACTTGGAAAGTTGGAGGAGCGTGGGATTCGCATCTTCCCTCTTACCGTATGATTCAATATGCCATCGAGCTTCTAACATGGTCATCTTGTGATGCAACGGTACCTCCAGAGCATGACTGACTCTTTCAGCAGTTATTATAGAGCTGTCTGAGTTTCCTGGATGGTTTCTTAAGTATATGCTTGTCTGTTTATTCGCCTTGTCTAAAATTTCCTCTCCTTCACAGGCAAGATGTGAAGCTTCATACAAACTAAGCATTCCTTCGATATCGTTGTGGAGGGAGGCCATGAAATTGCCTTGATCATCTATAAAGCCATCAAAAACATCTGTAGATCACATAAACAACATGGTTAATCAAATCACGGCGCATGGTCCTTGTGAACATGTGAAAAAAAACATATGGACCCTGTACGTGCCTTGAGAGATCTCATAACCATGTTGTCTCAGTAGCCTGAAGCAAAGAGCAGTCGCACGGAGAGATTTCTCTGCTTCAAAGTAACTTCGTTCTGAAGAAGAAATTCTATCAAGTTTTCTCTTTATGTCCTTTTCAAACCGACGCCCCAAGCCTAACCGTTGAATGTCATCAATCATTTCAAGCACGGTTAACATCTCCATGTCTTCACTGTTAATCATGCACCTCACCTCCTCTTCTAGCTCCCTCGCCTTGTCTTTGTATATCTTGTCCTACAATATGGAGATTTCACACCATGCTTCATATATATATATGAGAAATAAAAAGCTAAAAATAATATAGCATGTGCTTACTGCGTTATCATTCTTTAAAGACTGCAAGAAATTGGAGCTCCAACTTGTTGGCTGGTAATTGGCCAATCGTCTTTTACTTACTTCGTGGGATTCTTTCAAGCTTACTGAACAAGTGAACTGCAAGTTAATGCAAGTTCTATGAGCTGCTCTTGGCAGAGGATGCCTCGGTATATCTTTCCAATTCATGGAGTTCACGCTAGGTAAGTTGGTAGAGAGACAAAGTGCCATTGCAGAGAGGCTAGAAATCAGACTGCTGTACTAACTTGGTCCCGAAGATGCCTCAGGCAACCTTGCTCCGATGAATACTTGTTCAAGTGAATTAAGGTCTATATTTATGAAAAACCAAAAAATTAAATGTCGATTTCAAAGTCAAATAAAATGGTTTTCGAAAGTTACGATGTTTTGTTTTTGTTTTTGTTTTTATGAAAAGATTCCTTGGTCCCGAACTAACTCAGAGTCCACAAATTATAAGTGTTCATGATGGGCTTTGGATTATTTTCCTTTTTTAAAAAAAAAACACATGTTTTATATTTATATTTTAAGAGAAGAAATGAGATCGAATTTACTATAACTTGATTAATTTTTTATTTTGCTTTTATATTTTAAAAAAATTCATTTTACATACTTATTTTTTATGACCTTCCAACATTTTACATCTTTCGGTTTTAGTGTCCAAACAAAAATATTAAAATATTTATATGACTGATATTATTTTTTATTTAATAATTAAATAGTTTATATTATTTTAAAATAACAAAATTAACACAATCACACAAACGTGGAATTCTAGAAAATTCACAAGCAAGAAGAAGCACAAGGAAAGAAGAAGAGAGCCACGTAAACCGTATTTTCAAACAAAACGTTGAATAACCTGGGCCACAGCATCGGTAGGTGCCGTCCTCTCAAATTTATGGGCCATGAATCCAGCTGCAACTTGCATGTCATATTAAATTGGAAACAAGAGCACGTTTTTTTTCTTTTTAATGCTTCACGATCACTTTGAAAAAAATTAAGAATTAATTAATTTTTTTTAGTGTTTTTATATATTTTTTAATGTATTAATATTAAAAATAATAAAAATATATATATTTTTAATAAAAACATTTTAAAAAACAATTAATATTCACGTACTAAACAGTTTTAACGGTCTTTATACCCAACCATGTGGAAGAGCAGCAACCATGTGGAAGAGCTTGCCAGCTAATAAACCTTTCCTTTCGAACGGGGGTAGCTTTTGCCAGCTGAATTTCCTCCAATATAGCGATTAATCTCCTAAAATTATAGTTGACCCGGCTACCGGCCCGGTTTGAAGGCTTGGGTTCCGGGTTTTGACTGGGTTATCGGGTCGGTTAGGTCAATTTATTTTTTAAAAAAATCAAAACAACATCGTTTTAGTAAAAAAAAAATTCAACGGATTTATAGCCGGGTCTTAACTAGGTCTTGCTGGGTCGCCGGATCACGCCGGATTTTTTCTTTTCTCGTTTTTTCTTCAACTCATTCCGGTTCCAGCCTCGGGTCACGGGTTGACCTGCCGGACCAGATTTCAAAACTATGCCTAAAATGTTTGAGCCATTCCTATTTGATTGCCTGTGAAACTTATCAATCTCTTCTGTTTTTCCCTTGAGAATGGTAGTTTGATTTTCAATCCCAGCTTTCACCAGGTCACTATCAGGACCTTCGACACTGCTTTTCATTTTTTTTAAAAAAAATAGAAAATCGATCAAGCTATAAAAGATCGATAATATTGATAATGAAACTGAAAATTGTACCAAGAAATCCTTAAATTTTATCTCCATGAGCTAACGTAATGTTTTAAGGATACACTTTTTCCAGGCCGAGGTAAATCGAATTGAAACGACAAATTGAAATATGGTGTTTCAGAGAAGGAATTAGCAGGTGAACACACAGATAAAAGAAACTGGTGTTTAGAAAAGGAATTAGCAGATGAAGACACAGATAAATTGATTGATGGAGCATGGAAGAATATATATGAGCAAATATAAATTTGATATATCCTCGGGTTACGTACATGCAAGAAACTGGTGTTAATTTGGAAAAGGAATTGGCAGATGAAGACACAGATAAATTGATTGATGGAGCATGGAAGAATATATATGAACAAATATAAATTTGATCCTCGTGTTACGTACATGCAAGAAACTGGTGTTTGGAAAAGGAATCAGCAGATGAACACATAGATAAATTGATTGATGGAGCATGGAAGAATATGAACAAATATAAATTTGATCCTTTTGCGAAACACTTTACAGAAACAGCTATCAATCTTGCTAGGATTTCCCACGGCACGAACCAGCAAGGAGATGTATAGCCATAGAGCTCCAGGCGCTAGATCAAATAACAGAATTATGTCACTTATAACTGACCCCATAGCAATATGAACAGTGAAGTGAAGGAGGTGGGAAACCCACTGTTTTTCATACACAATTTACACTCAATTTGTTTTTTTTTCACCTGATGCCTTCAGCATTTCATTATTTCATAATTTCATCATTGTTGTTAAACTTAGTTCAAGAGTTTGATAAGTTTCATTGTTTTATTATTGAAATTGAGTGAGGTTTATGATTTAGATAAAGAGTTTGATGAATTAAATCATGAATCAGGTTAATTTAATATATTATTATTTTAATATAAAAACATTATTTTTAACTTTTTTTAAAAAAATCATGTCTTTTTTTTCATTGCACATAAATCTTGCACTTGTAGGTCAAAATGCTGGCTCATGGTGACTTTTCATTACAAATCTCCCCTCGTAAAGGGTAGCAGAGCAAACGATTTAGGGAGATAACAACATCAGTACCTCAAGCAAATAGTAATGAAAATTGAGATTGATAGTGCACTTAAACAGTGCTTTTTTAAAAAATGAAATTTTGTTTTGATTTAAATTAATAATTTTTTAATGTTTTGCGTTTTGATATCATGATATTAAAAATAAATTTAAAAAATAACATTTTACCATATTTCTAACAAAAATAAATAAATAAAACAAAACATAATATCTATCATATATTCCAGTTTGGATACATGTAGCCTGATTAGTGCTATCTTAATATCATCTCTATTTTTTTTATCAAAATAAAATAAAATTCTAACATTTCATGAAATTATTTTTTTATTGCACATTTTAATTTATTTTTGTGTTTTCCCTCTTAAAAAAATAACATTTTTGTGCCAACTGCCAAAGAAGGCAGTTGGTTAGACATGGGACTTTGTCACTAAGCTTTCCTACTCGTGAGCCCAATACAAAAGTGGACCTTATTACATACCTTACAACGGCCCTTTTTTAAGCAGTCTTCGTGTTATCATAGTTGATAAACCGGCTACATAAATAAGTCAAACTCATGGTTGACTCACAATTATAATTATTAAAATTGATTTAACTAAATAAATTAAATTGAATCGATTAAATAGATTAATCAAGTCAAATACAATTAAAAAACATCAATTTAATAAATAAAAAAAATTAAATAACCTAATTTTTTTACCACGTCAATCTGACACAACAATGCCAACCTCTTCTTTTATTTTTATTTTTCTTTTTTAAGCAGAAAATTAATAACTAAAAGGTCGAATTTTAATTTTTGTTTAGTTGGGTTTTGTCCAAATTTACCAACGTGACAAGATGCTATTATGATTTCGGCACTTCAATTGAAGATTTGATGGGTTTTATCAATAAAATATAGGTCAAATTTATAAATAAATAAATAAATAAAAACACATATTTTTACTTGGGATTGTTTATAAATCAATTTCCTTTATTTTATTTTTAATTTTACTAAACACGTATTTTTTTAATTGTAGCGTCTAGGGGATGTTCTTGTGGGTTTGTGTTTCTGGCATTAATGCTCTCTTGGGTGCAGCAAATAATGAACAGTTTAATCAAACCTATCGCTACGTACAATCACTCATATTTTTCCTAGGAGATCATTTGTAATCAACTTTCATATTGATAGAAATATTCCGTGGATTGAATATTTTTTTAATAAAAAATAAATATACAATATTTTTTTATATGTTTTTTTATATAAAAAAACTTAAGTCCAAAAATAAAAAATATATACACATATCTAATTAAATAAATTTAGAACTATTTGTGTTAATAGATAAAAAATAATAATATTAATGATAATTATAGACATAATTGGGAAAATTTAAATACAGAATGAGACAAATATTAAATCTTTTTTTTAAAAAAAAACAATTAAAAAAAAAACTGAGTCAACCTAAGCTAACCCGTCAAACTTATGATCTAAGTGATGGGACAACTATAAATAATAAAAAGAAAATTGAAGAAAATCATGAAGCATAATATTGAAAAACTCCACTGAAAAAAATAATTCCCAACAAATTTAATATTGAATGATGAAATCGAAAAAAAAATCAATTTTAAAAAAATTATCAAAGTAAATTCAACACAGAACAACAAATAAAAAGAATCAAGATAACCAAAGTCATTTTCAAAATCAATGAAAAATTATATAAAAAAATAAATAAAAATAATGGAACGCAATCTCCAATTGAATAGATGTTGAAGTTTGAAGCTAGGAAAACATGAGCTTAACAAAAAAAAAAAAATTAAGCAAACTCGAACGAACATCCTAAACATGGGTCAATGTCTGAAAATTGTAACTCGTGAAATTCTAGATCTGGTCTCCATCAAAAATCTCGTCTCAACCAATTTAATATTGAATGATGAGATGGAATAAAATAAATTTTAAAAAAATTTCAAAGTAAAAAAAAATAAAAAAAATATGATCAAATTTGACAGGAAAAAATCTTAAGGAGGATGATATTGTAAAAAAAAAATCAATTTTAAAAATTATCTGAAACAAAACAAATAACAATTAAAAGAATAAGAATCAAATTTTAAAGATGAAAAAATTGAAGGATAAAATTTAAAAGGAAATCCAATTTTATAAATCATTCCAAATAAAACAAACAATAATTAAAAGAACAGGGACCAATTCCGAAGAAATAACAAATTAAAGGGCTGATTTAAGATTTTAGATAGGCAAACATTAAAATCAAGCAAGGGAAAAGAAAATAAAAGGAACAAAAAAAAAGTTATTAACATCAAACCAGATAGTCTTTACTCGCACACATCACCTCATCACGGAGAGGATGTCCAAACAATTCAAATATTGCTATGAAAGGTGGTGTTTGGTAACCTACATGTCCTGCTTGAAAGGCATGGACCGCCAATAACCAGCTATTTTATTTGTTTTGAGAAGGAAAAAAATGTAAATTTATTGTTGATGTGCATTGTATTTTTCCCACCACTTTTAGATTTTTTTATAATTAAATTTGTGCTGTAAGGTAAATTTTGTAATTTTTTCCCATAAGGATCCTTAATTGATTTTACCAATTAAATGATTATTTTATTTAAATAAAAGATATTTTTAAATCAGTACATTAATCAAAAATAAGTATTTTTTAATAATTTTAAAACGCATTTCTCACATTGATTTAGTACATTTAGAAAAAATAACGAAGATAAAAATTGCAGCAAACGAATAATGTTTAGGAATTAAATTAAGAAAGCAACAGCAGCATATCCTGCCAAATTGATCATAATTTAGCTCACCAGGCATGCTGTGGAAAGTCATATCCTGCCAAATTGTCGAGGATCAGAAGAACCTCAGCTTAACTACCAGTATTGATCATGCAGGTTCTTACGAGATTGGACCACAGAAATGGCTGTACTTTTCCAAGTAAAACGATGGAGCTATGGACCCTTACAAATATCACCACCAGTTGAGAGATACATAACCCAGCCAGCCTGTAGACTAGCCCTAATGCAACTAATTATGGAAACAACCTCTGGCACAATCAATGATCTTGACACTGGCACTAAGAAGATCAGTCCTTGACAAAACTCTGCATTCATTTCGAAGCTTTTTAGGGTTTGAACCTCTTCACAGGTTCATCATTGTGCATCATGTTCACCGGAGATATATTTTACTGCATGAGGCAAATACTGTGCTTTATGGCGTTATACGACAAAGAAGATCATCAGAATTCTTACAAGTCATCATATATTCACCTTCTATGAACAGAAAGTATTTGTAGCTGGTGGGAATATATCTTTCACAGGCTCATACAGCTCTTATGCTGTTAATGTTTAGTGGCTTTCCTTGTGGTACCATTTAGCATGTTTAGTTGAAGGGTTCTGGCAGAAGACAAAACAGTCGACACCACCATTTGTTGCAAAAATCGGTGCTTTTTTAACTTGTAGGGAAAACATCTGTGCGTAGGAAATTTCTAAATAGAAAAAGATTCTCAGGGTTAATTAATGGCATTGATGTACATTAAATCCTGTGGTGTCACAACGTGGAGCCAGAGGTATTAAGTAATATACCTTTTATTTATTTAAGCTTTTTTTTTTTGCAGTTTTTTTTTTCTTGCATTTTTTTTTTGTTTTTGGTTTTTTTTCTATGTAGCAGTTTTTCCTTTTTTTTTTTCTTTTGTTTTTGTTTTTTTTACATGTTTTTTTTTAACGCGTGAGTTTTTCACTAGCAGCTTTGTTTTTTTTTCCTCGCTTTCTTCTGTTTTTTACATATAATGTATCACTGTGCACACAGTGAAACACTTGACTTTTTTTTTTTTTTGTCCATGGTTTTTTTTTTTGCTTTTTTTTTGTGTTTTTTTTCTTTTAATGAATTTTTTTTGTTTAATTTAGTTTGTTAATGTGAAAAAAAAATTAATTTAGTTATCATACTTTCATTACACGGATCTCGGTTTTTTTATATATTAAGCTGGTTGAGAACTTAGCTTTGTAGCTTTTTTTTTTTAAAAAAAAACACTATGGATTACTACAGTGTTTCCCTTACATGATTTTTGTTTGGCTGCAGTGTTTCCCCCACATGTTTATTTTTTAAATTATCTTTGTTCAATTTATTTTTTTAATATTAAGTTGGTTGATAATTTAGCTTTAGCTTTTCCCCACGTTTTTTCATTATAATTATTATTATATTGTATTATATTATATGACTGTTTTTTTCTTTTTTTTTTTTTTAATGAATTTTTTTTGTTTGATTTAGTTTGTTAATGTTAATTTTTTTTATTTAGTTATCATATTTTCATGATACGAATCTCGGGTTTGATGGGTTAACCTGATTTGACGAGTTATTTTTTTCATTTAGTTTAGTTTGTTAAAGTTAATTTTCTTTCTATTTAATTATCAGACTTTCATGACACGTATCCTGGGCTTGACGGGTTAACTTGGTTTGATGGGTTAACCCGGTTAATTCTGGTAAACCCGTCATTTTTTTTCTATTTAGTTATCAAACTTTCATGACGCAAATCCCAGGTTTTACGGATAACCTGGTTTAAAGGGTTAACCCAATTAATTCAATTTTTTTTTCTTTTTCTTCATTAGTTTTTTCCTTTCAGTTGATTTTTTTTCTTTATTTTTTTTTAATTAATCTATTTAATTATCACATTTTTATGACACGACCTTATAGCCAGACCCACATCCAATATTCTTGGGTCCGGTGTTACAGTCAGGCTCACTTAAACTTGGGTCATGCAAGTTTAATTTTATTATTAATATTATAAATATTACTTTTAGGTCAGGCGTTGCTGCCAAACCCAAGATTTTTAAATTTTTATTTTTTTAATATTTTTTATACAAAAAAAATTACCCGCGGCATCGCGCGGGTATAAAGCTAGTAAAAACTCTAGAGACGGTAGGGAAGGTCCTGTTTCTAACTCTTTGGCTTGCCTTTTATTTTCTCAAGTTACAAAAGAGTGGCTATGATTTATGAAACTCGGAGCTACCAGTTGGTCAATGAGTAACACGTTGACTTAATATCTAATCGGATAAAGTTTTATTTTAAATAGATGTTTTTTTTAATTAACATGAATAAACAGTTTGCATGAAACATCTTCACTGGTTTGCAGTGTCAGAAGCATTAAACAGAAGTCTTCTGACTTTTTCTGTGAACTGTACAGCCAAGAGTCGATAAAAGAAAGAAAAAGCTACAAATACCACACACACATAAAAAGAAACCCTCTTGCTGTACAAATGAGAGAGATATTAAATATTTTAATATTGAGCAGAAAATCCTATCATGAACAAAGCTTGGGTAAGGATCTGGAGTGCTATGGCTTGATACTCTTGACCTTCATGATTTTTGTCATCTGTGTTTGCATTTTCAAGCAAATTTTCTCCAATTCCGTCACCCTCCATTGCATTCCTTGCAAACGGGCTCTAAGCTTCTCATTGTTAGCTGGAGGATCGAGTTTACCAGCATAGAGCACAATTTGTTCACTGGCTTCATTTTTCTTTCCCTTCCTTCCAGTCTCACTAACACCAGAAGGTGAATCAATATAGCATTTCATTTTGTCTGTGGCTTTGAGTAGGCTTTTGAGCTTGACTTGCTGAGACATGAGAGCTTGGACTGCACTTTTTGATGGAAACCTTTTGTTCTGAGAAAGGTGGATGAAAGCTTCAGCTGAGAGCTTCTCATAATTCAATGCACAGCATATCTTCATCTTTTCATCTTCTGATAATCCAGTATGCACCTACATGAAATTCATATTGCAAAATCATATGTGAAATTGACATTTAATAATAGCATAGCAAAAGATGTAAAATTCACCACTTGTTTCCCAACAAAAATACCAATACAGGATTCAATAAGCTATAGAAATTCCAAATCAAATGACATGAAACATGAGAAAAGATCCAAGGACTACCTGTAGATACATGTCTGTGGCGCGGTAGATTCTGTCATATGAATCTCTGGCAGAATCTGGCAGAGCCATGGTTAGGGCCAAGAACTTTGAAGGCTTTAGACAAGGATCTGGGGCTACTTCTGCTATATACAAGTCCATCAAACTAGCAACTTTTCTCAATTGTGCTGGAGACGTTTGACTGATTCCTCCGTGCAGAAATGCTTTCAAGAACCTTAGAACAAGATTCACGTTATACAAGTAATTCATCCCATATGGAGAAGGAATAAGCAGATTATCTAGAGTTGCTTGATCCATCTGAGAACCTATCATACTCTCCAACTTGGTCCTGCTACATTTGCTTATGTTCAAATTCAAAGCAACTCGAAGAATTCCAAATAAACTCTTGAATGAAACAGAGTTCCAATCAAGAATATAAAGTATATCTATGACAGTTTCTACTACATTACGCTTCTCATCAGACGTGCCAGTATAGCACTTTGATTTCTGGTAATAAAAGAGAAACCTACTAATGATAACATGATCAAACTTCCGCAAGACCATGGATTTGATCACCATTCCAACCATATTAGTGCTCAAAACCAAAAGATCCTCAAACCACCAGGTTGCTCGAGAGAAGCTATTCTTCAAACTCTCAGTGCTTCTAGTGTCACATGAAAACCGGACTCCAGAGCTATCTGGAGAAGAAGTAGATGGACATGGACTAGGCTCACTAGAAGTAGCCATCCTTCCAATAAGAGAATCCACACATTTTTCAAGAATACCAGAAGAATTTGGAAACGGAAGTAAATCTTGGCACTGCTTTATAGTGATTAATAGCTCAGACCATGCCCAGTAATTCATCCCTTTAAGTGATTTCTCAGTCTCTTCCAATAAGTTATGAGTTCCAGATACAGAATTGTTCATCTCCATGAACTGTGCAGCAGAATGTAGGAAGGAAATATTTGAAGGAGTTATGTCAATCCTACCATTATTGTAGCAGAATCTTGACAGGAGCTCAAAATTTCCAGCCCCACCAGGAAAGTCATTGAATATCACTTTCAAATTTCTTGCACTACCTGTTGATTTACCAAATAATTGTCTTAATCTGCCACAATATGAAGCAATGACCTTCTGCAAATATCCAAAAAAAAAAATTTGTGAGAATGCAAATGTGAAATCTAATGAAGAACTAAAACATAGAAGAGATTAAAGCTAAAATTTTGTTTATAACACTGATAAAAGTGATTTATTTAATGAAGTTAAGAGAAGAAGCAAGCATTCAATCTAGCTAGATAACTAACTATCAGTGACAGAGGAAATGTGCAATAAAGACGAGCCTCAATTAACAGAACATTTCAGTGCCTTGAAAACCTTCCACAAAAGAATGAACTCATTGAATCTAGCAAAGCACCCAAAAATAAAAAAAGTGGCGTAGACAGCTAAAATCTGCAAAAGAAAGGTGTGTGGTCTTTATAGACAATAAATTGTGCATGGGAAAATCAAAAGATAAGATGTCTGCCAAACAACCCAAGAAGCAAGGGTAATAAACAGTGTATTAAATTCCATGAAAGCAACTAATAAGTCCTTCTCAAAAGGAGTGAATAAAAACAAATAAAGGTATGAAACATTAAACCCCCTTAACAACAGCAATAAATGACAGGACCAGCTCAGAAGATAAAGCCCTACAATTTGGTGTTTAGCCAGTGCCCAAGATAGAAGAGACGAAGAAGAAGAAGAAGCTAGCATGAAAAACCATACCCCACAACACTGCAATGTAGGTATAAATTTAATGTAGTTGGCAGTACAACCATAGAAATCATAGAGGTAATATAGCAGAACAGATGAATATAAAAATCACCACAAGAGAATTAATGCAAAAACCATGAAAGTACTCAAATTCCACATTTAACAGCCATTAGATTAAAAAAAAAAAACACCAGAACTATTGAATATACATTAAAGCAAAACAAAGCAAACTGAACCAAGGTCAGCAATTATGTGAAGTGAACAGCATTGAGCAAATTAAGTAAGAAGGAAAATTAGAGAGAAGAAATTAGCTAAAGTAGACTAAAAATCATAACTTTAAAGCACTAAAGAGGCAAAGTTATAGGAAATGAAAAAAAGAACAAAGAGATTTTTTTCCCCTTTTTTTACCTTATCCACCATGAAAGTCTCTTCACCATTGACATCTACTTCAAGATCACAGCAAACTGCCATGACCTTTAGCAAACTAAAAACCCACCTCAAACAAAGACTCTTTCTTTTCTATTTCTTTTTAGTTTTTGTTCTTGGAACTTGTATTATACGAGAAAAGATTCACAACCCAAGAGAAAAAGAGATGTGAGAAGACAAAATGATAGTGAAGAAGAGAATATTAAGCCATATACTTGAGATGGGAAAGAAGACAAACAAAAAGAGGTAAATTCCTGACTTTGGTTTCACAAAACTGGGTGGCTGGTCACAAGGTTGCACTTACATAGGCAAGCAAATATCTTCAGAGAGACACAACTAAAACATTGAAGTGCAAGTGCAAGAAGCGAACAAGCTGTGTAAAGACACCAAAGAGATATATACTGGCCAATATTATAATGCTAGAGAGAGAGAGAGAGAGAGAGAGAGGAGGGGGGGAGAACAAAACAGTTGGTGGTGTGTGTGAGACCACTAGTCACTAACCCCAACCTGACATTCCTGTAAAAAATATTTGTATACTAAATAAAAAATTAGCATTCGGTAAACAACCTCAATAAAAAAGATATTTATTATATTCATGAAATTGGTGATATTCTTGAGAAGGAGATGACCCTAAGCTTAGGATTGAAGCTTTTTTGCTAGGTTTGCTTCTTTCTTATTCTACCTTGCTGTATCTCACAAGTCTCTATATTTTATGTTTTAGTAAGAAAAAAGTGCTAGATCACAACAAGTAGATTACTTTTATATATATATATATATATATATAATTAACCACAGGCGTCTAAAATGTTTATGTTTTGGGTTAGGATTATTAAAATGAAATTATTAAATTTCTTTGAATGCGGTAAAAAAATGATATAGAAATACATATCTAGGCGGTATTTAGTAATGTGGTGTTAAATATTTTTTAAAAATTAATTAAAAATATATTAAAATAATAATTTTTTAAAATTTTTAACATTAATATATTAAAATGATAAAAAAACACCTAGATTTATATAAAAAAAATGGTGTGAAAAGCATATTTTAAGATCAGATTATTCACAAAATCAAATACTTTCTTGATAGACACAATAACTGGAGAATATTTTTTGCGACGGGATAAAAGACAAAGGACACCAATGCTATAAGAACTCCTATTTTCTTAAACTTCATTTGAGAATTGAGGTTCCATGTGTTATGTGGGCACCTGAGGTGTGCCGGATAACGACGAATCCTCCATGTTTGGACCCTTCTCTTGGAAGGGTGTGAGGGTGGACTCGAGTCTTTTTCCACTGGTCCCCAAGAAGTAGTGCTACAAAAAGCCCCTCTGTTTGCTCTGTCGTTGATGGATTTTACCTGTTTATTTGATGTTTATCTGAAATTTCTTTTTTTTACTTATATTTATTTTTTAAAAAAATATATATACATATTTAAAACATAACTAATAAAATACCACTAATTACACCTTACAAAATCAATTTAAATGGAAAGAAGTCTTGGAAATAAAGCTATTATCAATACATGAAAAAAAAATATTTAAAAAACAAATATACTGTACTCTCAGAAACTCTCCAAAGATGATGGATCTCACATTGGAACGGTGGGATTTTATTGCACGTTTTAGGCAGCACAAAAAGGTAAGATATCATCGTACGGCACCAAGAAGCAAGCACCGCACAACTCTTCCGTTCCGTTAACTGTCAACCTTCTTTGAGGATAAAAGAAACGGGAGTAGCGTGACTCATTATGTCAGATGACACTTGTACCCCCATGCAAAGCTTTTATTTGCGGTGTCTGATCAACTTTTTGGGATCCCAATAATTGTGACAAGATGACACGTTAGCCCAGTCAACTTTCAAAGACCAGTGGCATGTCTGGTATTTTGTTGGAATATTTAGGGCATTTCTTCTGATTTTGAAGAGACAAAACTTGATTATCTTTTGGAACTCACGATGAAACGTCAAACAAAATTGATCCTGCTGGAATCATTAGCCAATCATCTCCCTTTGGAATCCTAAAGAAGATTAAAACCGACGTCGTTCATCTGCAACAGTGTAAATTACTCATTGCCCCTTTAACTTTTTCTCTTTTTTTATATAAAAAAACTATTTCAGCGATAGCAGTAATCCTTTTCTTTCAATAATACAGATATCATTTTAATACCGATATCATTGTTTATAGAAATAAAACAGTGACATTAAATGGGTATTTTTTAATTATTTAATTTATAGATTTAATTCAGAAAATATTTATTTTGTGGGATCTTTCCAAGGAAGGTTATCTCTAGATTTGCAGGTTAATTATATACATTTAATCATATTTGTGGGATCCTTATGTTACCCTTTGGAAAGACAAAGCCAATTATTTGCAAGATTTTAGCAGAGGAAGTGGCAACAAAAAGGAAGGAGCCTTTCTCTTTTGTCTTGGATTCATCCCATTGTTTCAAATTTCAAACTTGAGCATTATATATATATATCTGCTCAAAGTATATGTATTTTGGAATGGACTGTTGATTAACCTTACAATAAGTACTCTCTTCTTTTCTTTTGATTTAAAGCAATCCTTTTTTTTTTTTTAAGTAAATGTTTGGAATTGTGACAACTTTTATTTATAAATAATTTTAAGTTTTATAATCTTATTATTTTGTTTGGAAATGCAATAATTTCTGTTTTTAAATACATTTAAGTTTGATAATCTCAATACTTTCTTCATTTCTTTTGATTTAAAGTCTTTTTTATTTTTATTAAGTATTGGGAGTGTGATAATTTCTACTTTCTATTTTTAAGTATGTTTTACTTGAAAAATATTAAATTAATATATTTTTTAATGGTTTTGACATACTGATATAAAAAATTAAAAAATATATTTTAATATATTTTCAAATAAAAAATTTTGTATATCACAATACTAAACATAGTAATATCTCCAAAAAAAAAAAAAACCTTAAAAAAAGTTCACTCATTCTATTCCAAAAACAAATACAAAAATGATTTAGTCTCTATTTTCACGAATTTAACATTTTGTTCTTACCATGTATCTATCTCTTTCATCTTATATTCGGAATCAAACCCAACCCAGAAGTTTGTTCACCGTCGTAAGATAGAAAATTAGGATTTGTTCCTTTTTTTTTTTTTTCCCTTTCTGTAGCTGTTCTAGTTAATGTGGGGAAGAGAGTGCCAAACTGGGCTGTAAATTGATCCGACACTGTTGAACATTGTAAAAGTTCTTCCATTATTCTTGTCCAATTATAAGATATAAACGGTCGATCCATTGACCTTCAAGTCTTCTTTCTTCTGCTCAATTAATGCTTTGCAGTTTCTGGGCATAATTGTCATAGTGCGACAAAGGGATATGTACAGGATATATACAAGTGGGAGCTGCTTGGAGGTGATCAGTGAAATTGACCTAACAAAACATTCCATCAACTTCTAAATGCATCTTTATTTGATGTCACAAAATGGTACGTAAATCATGTGGTGTTCACGATAAAGAAAGAAAGAAAGAAGGAGAGAGCACTTGTACAAAAACCTCAAATAGCTCATGTTATTGCTGTCCACATACTTACATTTTATTATTAAATTACTATTTTATCCTAGAAAGCGACCTCTTTTAATTTCAATTTAGAGGGAAGAAAGTTATTTTCACAAGACTCCTTAATTATTACAGGAAAGGAAAGGTTTAGTTGGTATTTTTTATATCTTTAATGCACAGTATATATAATTAACTACTAAATTATACTTTAAAAAACTTTTTTTTTTGGACATGGGGCTTTTCGGCTTTTCAATTTTTTTTTACGTACAATCACTTAAATGCTCATAAAAATAATCCTTTTTAGCTTTGGATGTAAGGGCATTTTAGTTTTTTTTTTTTTGTTATTTTCATGTGGGATAAGAGGTAATTGAGTTTTTTAATATATATAAAAATTATTTAAATTAAAAAATAATTGGTGCGTGCAGTGCTAAAACAACTTTGAATGCCGTTGTAAAAAATAACGTTCAATGCACCTCACTGTTCCCATATATTACAAAGGTGAGGCGCGTGCTGTCAAAAGACCGGTGGTTGAGCTTGGACCACATGTTTTTTCTTCCCTCCCCCTTTCCTCTCTCCCCTCCTAGAAAACATTATGGCCATTGAAAAAAAAAAGATCTAGTTATTTGTTTGTTGAGTTAAATTAGATCCTCATTTTTTAATTGTAATTTATTTGTTGTTGAATCATTTACGAGGTTAATTTGGTCCTTGTTTTTTTAATTACATGTATTTGGTCTTGAATCCTTTATTGAATTATTATTTTTTCAATTTCATCCATTAACATTTAATTTATATATCAAATTTTATCATCATTCTTTTGATTGTTGTTTTTATTTTTTTCTTATTATTTTCTTAATTGAATATGTTTTTCAATTTCATCCTTTATGATTTGATTTTATTCTCTTTTTGTGTCAAGTTTGGTTCTAGTTCTTTTCAAATCTGTATTTTTTTCTTTTGTATCCTTTTTGTTTAATTTTATTTTTCAAGTTTATCCTTAATTATTTTGGTTAGTGGGATTTTACATTGTTACTTTTTCGGATTCGCCTTTTGTGAGGTGATTCAACCTCATGATCCGTGTTACAAGTTCTGAAGGTTGGACTTATTTGACTTCGATCATTTTTAATTTTTCTTTATTTCATCAATCATCATTAAGGTCGTTGGAAATTAGTATTTTTTGTTTTTTTACCTTTTTATTTCTATAGTGTTATCTCAATATCATGTCTCAATCATGAATTTAAAAGGTTCATCTTGCTCCTCCCCCCTTTCAATATGAGGTTAGTTTGAGAATTGAATTTTATTCAGTTTTCTTTCCACAAATTTATCCCCGTCCTATAAAGTTATACATTAGGTTTGATTTTAGCTCAAGTTGGATGATGAAAAATTATCATGTTCGATTCTTTCAAAGGATATATTTTTTAAGGATTCAACTATGTAATAGCTTAAACAGACTCGGGTCATTTTTTTTAATTGTTTTCTTTTTAATTTTTTCATTTGTCATTTTATTTATTGAAAGTTGAGATTCATATATATATTTTTTTATGCAATTATTTTATTCTCATTTAATTTTTAATTTGTTAACAAATAAAATCATTGAGATGTTTTAGGAATATTATAAAAATATATTTTCATAACATTAACAAACATTCATCTTTTTCATAATTGAATCGTTGTTGTTTTTTAATTTATTCATTTAATTTGTTGTGAATAACTTATTTTCTAGTTATATTATTAAATGAACTGAGTTATGATCAAAATTTTATATTTATTTATTTTTTAAAAAATATTTACATAATCTTGATATCTTTTCTATATATAAAAAATAAATAAATAGATAGCCTGCACGCTGCAACCCATTTATCTAGTACAACTTCCTATAGTTTGAGAGCTTTCACGTGTAGGGAGAGAAAGTTCTGCACTCAATAACGTAAGCCCATCTCTTTAGCCTACCCAAATTAACAGTACGGATAGCCTTTATATATCCAGATTCAACAGTAGCCCATAGTGCAATGACACCTTTTTTTTTCAAAAAGTTTGAAAGAGCTTGTTCTTTATGGAGAGCAGCAAGTGGAGTCTAAACTGAAACAGTAGATACAAATATTGGAGTTACAGTTTGGATAAAAAAACTTGATTTTGGATCATTTCAAGAAGATAAAATTTTACTTTCCGATCGTTTTCCTGGTAGCAGATTATAGTTCTTAATTATGGTTTGAATTTGTTTGTTTTTGATGTTTGAATCTTGAGTGGAACTTGATTTGATATGGTGTATGAATTTTTTTTTACCTCGGGTTATTATAATTATATCTGGTAATTGTTATTAATAATCTTGAATTAATCTGTTAATCTAGCGTCTAAGTTCATAATTATATCTTGATGCCATGCCATTTCTCAATTTTCCCCGTCTAATTTTCAAAATATTCCAATTTTAGTTATGTTTATTAAATATTTAACTATTTTAATTTGATTCTTAAGGTTTTTTTTTTTAAGTTATTTAGTGGTTTTTATGGGAAATTATAATATGTACGTAGGGGGATTTAAGAGGAATAGAAAGGAGAAAAAAAGTAAATAAAACAAAAATATGAAAAGGGTCAACTTTTTGTTGGTTATTTAGTAGTAAAAGGCAAAATTGAAACATTTTAAAAACTCTAGCTAGAGATAGCATTGAGAGGTTTAAACTATGTTGAGGGAAATAGAACATTCATGAATTTACAGGGACCAAAATATCGTTTACCCTCTTTGTTTTTCCTTAAAGAGCCCAAGATTTTCTCGTGTCTTCTGTGCTTTATGCCATTTGATGAAGTGACAAGAGTTGAGACTCAGGTATCACATTCCTCGTCTTGTCGTGCCACATCCAGTTACGTAGATTTGAAACTAGGCTAGGCCTGGTTAATTTTTAAGTTGGTTAATCCAGGAATGAAACCGAATCAATTAAATATATATATAAAAAATTAATGTAACCTAACTAATCGGGTAAGTTGACCCGATGACTTGGTTAACCCGATAAAATCTAGTGAAAAACCTGTTAATTTTTATATTTTTTTTTATTAAAAAAATGCTTTTTTTATTAAAAAAATGCTTTTTTTAGTGATCTAATCAAGAATTTGATATTTGGATCGGGCCAGCCACGGGCTTGGTAAACTATGCAATTAGCTGTACATCTGGGGCTTGGATGTGACTGGTCACTCAAACGTAGGTAAAGTGTTCCTCTTTGTTTCCCGATATTTGAGCCATGCATTCCCTTTGGCTTCATTAGAATTCTTTCAAGAACCTTGACTTGCAACCCTAAATTGACTGTAACTATTGAGGTTCTAAGTTGTAGCATGCAAGGAAATATATATCAAGTTGAAAAATGTTTTTCATTCTTCGAAAATTAAAATCCGCTTGGTGAGATAAGTGTAGTAGGAATTAGAAAAACTAACTAGTGTGCAGTGGAATGATTTGCGAACTTGAATATTATGATGCTTTGAGTTGAAGCTCCACAACGAGCAACATTAAATTGTAATGAAGTAGAACATTGATTGAGTTTTATGATTCCCATAATAGATACTATCTTTCAGCCATGATTGTGTGTAGATAGAGTACTTAGCTTAGACAACTAAGAGTATATAGACATTTAGGCTTCCCACCTTCTCCATATCAAAATTGAAAATGTTAAAACAGGATATATTTAACCAGAATTAGACAATATTAATTAGTTTTTTAGCCCATAGTATGTTGCGGGTTGGATCAAAGTTTTTTAATCTAAATGTTTTTTTCAAGCCTTAGAAAATTTTGTAGTAATGTTATTAAATTCAATCTAAAAAGTTAATTTTAAAAATTCTCGACTCGACTTTTTATCTAGTATGAATTTCAAATAAAATGATGTAAGAATTGTTTTGATGTGACTCAGTCTACTTGACAAGTCCAAAAATAATTTGAATATTAGGTAAAAAGAGTTGTTTGACTTTAAAAAAGATCAAGATTATATATATATATAATGAAACAATGACATATTAGATTGAACCAAAAGTTTTAAAATTAACTCACCAAACTTGTAACTTAAATTATAGACTCTATTAGGTTTAATAACTTTGTTTTTTAAAACTATATTCCACATAATGATATGATAATAAAAATAAATGCTAGCAAAATTAAGAACCAACTAAATATTAAGATGTTTGTTAGAGACTGCAATAACTTCATAGAAAGCAAATCAAAACAAGTTATGAATATCAATTCAAAATTAACTAAAAGTTGAAGGATAAAATTGATTAAAGAAAAGCCAAAAAGAACTTAATTGAAAGGAAAAAAAAAATTAAAATATGGAATTAAAAAGAAAAAAAGATATCAAGGACAAATAACAGCAATATTGTTGATTAAGAAAGGGCTAGGTATGCTAGCAAGTTATTTTCAAACCTCTTTAAACAGAAGGATGGGAAAACAAAGTGACAGAAGATTTTGTCTGATACGAAGACAAAATGTACATTTCTCTCTTTGCCTTTCCATGTGCTCTTGCCTAGAGAGAAAATACATAGGTAAACATGAGGTCATTCTCAAAATACTGCCGATGCCCTACTTGTCTTGGGCCCATAGGTAGCCTCTTGACAAAAAGAAAAAGCAATTCTCTTTTGTCATTGCATGATCTTCATCTGGACCTTCTTCGAGGAAGAAAATTAAATTAACCAACCCCGTCACCATCTTGCCCTAGATTATGTAGCCAATTATGCCACATTTTCTTGACATTTTATCGTCAAGTAGTCCAGAACCATTTAATCCTGTAAACCATTTGGAACCCAAGCTGTGGAAAAAACTGAGTTGTGGCCCTTCCATGTGAGCACCAGCAAATGATCTTCTTCTCTTTTCATGCCCCACCCGCTAGCATGCTCTTCTAGCAAGGATCTAACCTCACCAATTGTGTCTTCACAGAATGGAACGCTTGAAAACCCTGCATTTTTCATCCTTTGTGCTAATTTAATCCCAGATTCTGACCTCTCTATCCTTTGAGCCCCTTCAAAACTGATAATATTTTCGATTTTATGACCAATATCAGACTCATATTCAATCCTTTGGCTACTATCTTTAAGTAAGAAAGTTTCCAAAGCATCGAATGGTATCCATAGAAAATTGAAGCAAGTGGTAATCCTAGAGGAGAGGCTTGGTGCACTTAAATCAGAATCTTCATCGACAACAATACAATACAAGGATTGAAACCTTTTACTGTACAAAGGAAAGCGTCTCTTAAGGAAGAATCTTGAACACTATTTCCCTTTTCCTCATCAGACAAGTATCTTAACCAGTTTTGGCAATTTATCACCAAGGCCTCATCGTCTCTAAGGTCTAGCATTGTAGGAGTCAAGTGATTCAACAATGACTCAAAATGAAAGTCATGGGAAGATTCTTGGGACATAATTTCACTTGAAGCAAAAGAAGATGGGTCATGATCAAACACGTTGAATTCAAAAGGAACATCCCTATATTTGGCGAAATTGCTCAAACGGAGACCAACTTCTTCACACGATACATTAAGAAAAGGAGGGACTGGTGGTCTACAAGAGGGAACTGTAATCCTAAGTGAAGGAGGACCTTCAGGCCTTATAGCTAAAGCATCTATAAGAGTAGGCCACTGCATACAATGAGTGATGCTAAAATCTAAGATATGAACTTTAGAGTAACCTTCAATTGCCTTCAAAATAGCACTGTTTGATGCACAAAATCCAAACCTGTGCCAAGGGATAAGATCAACGTACACGGCAAGCTCGGTGACAGACATGTTCCTCCTCCGAATTGTGCTGCTACCATCAAAATTCATTGCGGTAGGACAAACCTTGGATGCCCTGGAGATAAGTGCCCTAAGAAACCAAGAAGCGAGCCTTTGGTTAGGGTCACCAACCAAAGAAGCAACATTGTTGAGCACCCACATCACTTGTTGAGCCAAAGTCCCATCATTGTGTTCTAAGGCACTAGCACAATGAAGTAGAAGCTTCTCTATACAGGCTCCATCAAGGCTACCAAGACACCCTTTAAGTGCACCGGAGAGAGAGCTTTGAGGGTTGTTGAAGAGACTAGGGTTTTGAAGAGAAATGGAGGTATTACTGTTTCCTCTCAGTTCAGCTTCCATGGCTAACAAAAGGAGATCTAATAAAGAAGAAGTGTTAGGGTTTTTGTTGATTTTAATTAACGTGCATGGAAGGTGTGGTAGCTTCAAAAGAAAACTAAGAGGATGCTAGAGAGGAAAGCCCTTTGGATTTGTCCATTTTTTACACTTGTCTGGCGAATATTGGTAGTTGGGATTGAAGAGCTAGGGTTTTATCTATTTGTGGATCCAAAGTTCTTCAAGAAAAACGAGGTCTATGTTTAGCAAATCCATCTATACCTAACTTTAGTGCTCTAAACAAGTTTCGATTTGCAGAGGGACAAAGAGAGAGGGGAGTTGAGAGCTAGTTTATCTGCTACTTGAACCATATATATATATATTATATATATATATATATATATATCATTTAATGACTCAAGGTTCATTTATGTGTGATTTTTCGGCTCCATGTATTGCCAGGGTTAAGTAGAATGCAGACAAACACACTGCACTTTCACTTTCACTTTCACTTTCTTTTAGTTTTTACTATCTTTTCCTTACTGAAATCAAAGACATGGCTGAAAATGAAAGGAATCCATGAGGGCATAAGCACACATGCATAATTTTTACCAGCAATTTATGCAGAGAACTGGTCTAAACCCTTGTTCCATTCATCATAAAGGATATCTGCATGTAGCTGAGATCAAGCTAAACTAGCAAACAAAGAAGAGATAAATTAATCATATTATGCCTCATGTGGGTTTCTTAACGTTTGTTAAACTCCCATTAAAGAAGGATATATAATTACGGTCTGATTTGAATTGATATTGTAGCTTATATAAGCTATTTTGGCCTATTGCTAATTATCCTCCTCGCTCATTTTCTCTAATCTAGTGATTGTTGTGATTTCTTACTATACATTGGCAGAGCATAGGTTAAGAAAGTTGTCTTAGCCGGCCACTCTTTTGTCGAATTTAAGGCAATGGAATGCCAATTAAGACAAAATCCGATGATTAATTAATAGGTTTAATTAATGTTTTTTTTTTCTTTTTTGCTAATGAGTTTAGTGATTGATGGCTACCTTTCATTTCCATTCTTTCACGTATACAATGATGCATATGAGATAAACTTTGTTTCTTGTACCGTGTAATGCCACAACTAAAGACAAACTAGACCTCTTCCCACAATAATGAATTTAGGGTTATAAAACGTGACTCCATGCCCATCGCCATAAAACTTTCCCATGAACTTTTCAGATATGAGATTCAGGTTGTGCCAAAAATTGACCCACAGCACTAGGGATTAGAGTATAGGAAGATACGTGTGGAACGATACATATTATGTTAGAAAAAGAGAAATTTTAACAAAAACTAAAAGAGGATGCATTAAAATTTACCATGAACTCTTTTTTTTTTATTATTTTTTTTTATCTTTGCTTTTTTTTTTAATTATCTTAATTGATTTATTTTTTTAATTTTATCATTTAATAATGAATTGATTGGAAAGTAGGCTTTATAATTTATTTTAATTTACTTTATATGGGGTTATCTGGGCTAATTCAATATGTTTATGTCTCAATATTTTTTTTTTAAAAAAACAAATATTATCTTGAATTTTTTAAATTATACGTTATTTGAGTTGTTTTTAGACTAGTTAAATCGATCACATCACATCAAATCAATCCTGCACAATTTTTTTTTTTTATTAATATGAAGGTTGTCCATCTCTCTAAACAAAGATAAATTAATATTATTTTGATTTCTTGATATAAAAAATAAAAATAAATTATTTTAATATATTTTTAAATAAATTTTTTTTTTAAAATCAACAATTATCATATTCCAAACACCCTCTTTCTCCTCTTATTGTGTAAATATACAGCACAAGTTATGAGCGATCAGGTTTGTCATGAAAGCTAGAAATGATCATACAGCAAAGCGAAGTACAGCTTGTTTGCCATGTTTGATTTGCACAAAGCTACGCAAGAAATTATTTCTTGCTTTATTCGAAAGACGCACTCGATTACAAGAAAAAACTTCGAGCTTCCCAAAACGATGCGCAGAGAGAAAGCTCACGTTAGACGTGATGATAGAGGAGGAGGAGGCCAGAAGTTGAATCCATCAAACAGAATAATCAAATCATTTGATCATATTCTGAGACATCCAAGAACCGCCATAATTTCTCAGCTTTGTCAAATCATAAACTGTCTTTAGTACAACTTTGTTGGCCAGGCTCATACGGACAAGAATTAGTTTTTATATCAGTATGTTAAAATCATTAAAAATATAAAACAGAAAGAAATTTAAAAAATCATGATTAGACTTGAAAAAGAAGAAGAGCACAGGCATGGAAAAACTATAGAAAGATGATATGATTCTGATTTGAAATTCAATCACTTGTCTCGTTAGCACTTCGAATGAATTATCTGTTTCAGCAAAGCTGTAGTGCTTTGCCACACATGAGGATACGTCTTTGTCACTTTTACAGGAAAATCCAATAAGAATCCTTTGATTTCGATGGTGCTTTCCATCACTGGCAAAGGGAAGCTTTTGCTTTGTTTGTTCTAGAGTCATGTCTCCGATTTTTCCTTTGATAAAATTTAGTCTTGTCTCCATGATTCACAGTGCATGTACAGGGTTTTTTTTAAGCATCAAAATCGATCAAAACAATATAAAATGATGGAGCTCCATTTCAATAGCTACGCCATAAAGTTTGATGAGTAGTAGCTAAACTTCTGGAGTATCGTAATTTCTTTTTCTTTTTTTAATTTTTTTAAATATATTAGTATTGAAAAAACATTAAACTGACATGTTGTTTCAGAGCACGCTTATTTTTACGTTTATTTTTATATTTTAAAAATATTATTTAAAAAATTTAAAAAAATTATTATTTTCTTTGCTTCAATTTTTTTTGTTTTCAAATTATTTAGATGTTCTATTATTAAAAATAAATTTTTAAAAATAAAAAAAATATTATTTTAATTAATTTTTAAATAATAAAAAAAAAAAACAATTGCTACTACAATACTAAACAAACTCTCAAACCTACACTCCTATTTAAAATTTTAAATTATCTCAATCTCAAGATCACATGTTTTTTCTAGTACAAGAAAGAGACTCGAATCTAAAATCTTTTGAAGAAAGGAGGCCTCACATAAATGCTAGTTGAAATATAAACTCATTAACATAAAAATTACATGAGTGTAGACCAATCGAGCCCCTGGTTTCTTGGCCTTGTGTAATTGCTTGTTTGTAATTATAATTATAGTTATTTTTTAAAATGTTTTTCATAATAAAATGAATCAATATAATATCTTTTTATTTTTTAAAAAATATTTTCTAGATAAACACATCAAAACGATTCAAAACATAAAAAAAATTAATTTTTAGTAAAAAAAAAACTTGAATTTTGGTCCCAAACGCTATCTTAGGCATTTGTAGGTTATTAAAACAATGCAATCACCATTGCTAATTAAAGAAAAGAATAACATGTGACTTTGTGACTTGTATCTTATTATCTTATGTCGAGAGCTAGGATCTAAATTTTGAATATTCTCGATTTATTTAAAATAATTATGACGATTTGAATACTGTTTATTTTTATTTTAATATATTGTTTTGTATTCACCGCTGTTATGCTTATGTTTATAAAAAAAAAAATTAAAGAAATTTATCATCGTTATTCCTCGATTTATTGAGGAGCTAAACTCAAGTCGTTAGATATATAACACTAGAGGCTCAAACAAAAGGTAATGGCATTCCTCTTTCTTTAAAATTTCATTTACTTGTTAAATAGTTATGTTATAATAATAATTATTATTTTTTAAAGTATTTTTTATTTAAAAACATATAAAAATATTGTTTTATTATTTTAATTTTTTTTATTTTTAACATCAATACGAAAACATCAAAAAAATTAATTTGAAACAAAAATATTTTAATTTTTTTAAAAATATTTTTAAAATACAAAAATAAATAAATTATAAGAGCCCGTTTGATATTGTGGTAACAGTTGCTTTTTAAAATTTTTTTAACTTGAAAATTCATTAAAATTATTTTTTTATTTTTTAAAATTTATTTTTAATATTAACACATTAAAATAATATATATATATATATATATATATATATAATTTAAAATAAAAAATTAAAATTATTTGAAAAACATTTTTACACCCAAAAACAAACTAAGTGTCACTAAATGTTTTAAACTAGACAGCTCTTCAATTAATGCTTAACAGATCATTGCAATTAATAAACGATCGAGCATGTCCTCGTTATTTCCAAGCATATGGGAACTCGGAAAGAACAAAACCAAAAACCTTGAACTCTATTTTGTTCTTTATTAAAGGAGTGGTCAAAGGAGGTTTTTTTTTTTTTTCTTCCAGAATGTGTTCAAAGGAGTTATGCATGAATAACCAGTGCATTATTTGAAGGATTTGCCTAAAATAAATAAATAAATAAAATCAATCGGACAATGAAAGCACCTATTCCACTTGATAGAAGAGTACCTTTTTGGAATATTGTCATAAGCTGACTTTGAATCGAAAATATAAAACTGGCAAGAACATAGTGATTTCCACCCAAACTTTAATTACTTCCAAGAATTTATCATTCCATATATGTATATATGCTTTGTCATTACATATAATTGGAAACCTAAACAGAAAGTGTGTGTGTATATATATATCACACACACGCTTGCTATTTTCAGTATTTTAACCTTTCTTGATCAAATGCCGTACTTCTTATATTGGGATTTACAATGATATATCTTCATGATTTTTTTTTTATTAATGTAAATGCTTAGACTAATTTGAATATATTTCAATTAATCTTTTATAGATATGATCCTGAAATTAATGACTATACGAGTCTCTAGTAATCTTGAGATTTGTGAAATTTAAATTGTTGATCTTTAAAAAACAAATCTAAACTAATTATTTAAACTATATTAAATTTATCAATTTGATCAAATTGATTTTTTTTAATGAGAGATATTAACTTTTTGTGATTGACGACTTGTTGCTCTTAATTATGCTCTGACAACTTCCAAATTAATTTACATGTCTTTAGTGACATGAGGACACCTTATGCATGCATGCTTTTGAGGTATTATTTATATATATAGTTCTGTCAAATGCTGCATAAAAATTTAAATCATGCGATATTTATTGATATTTATAGATGTAGAAATTATTTGTATAGTACCAACCTGTACCAAAGAAATGGTAAAAGGAATAGCAAAGGGGGATAAATATCCCATGTAACCCTAATCCAATCCATGTATTCCGATGTTTTGGTGGAACTAATACAGTTATTTTTATAATGGTGGCACTAATTAATTACAAATTACACGATTTGATTTATTTAATTCGGATCTTAAATCCATTTTTGTGTTAATCATCTTTGATTTTATAAACTCTTCTCCTTGAATTAATCATTTTTCGCACCAGTTTGCTAATGCTATTTGAAATGGAGGGAGTATTGTGTATAGTAATAGAGAATTCTCTTATCGAGAAAATTTGATGAACTTCTTCAGGCTCAATATATTTATGACAGCAATGGAAAGCTAACTCAATGGAAAACAATTTTTATGTTTATCACTTCGTCTAGGTCAGCTTTCATCAAAGAAACAATTAGATCATAAATCAATATCCTAACACAATCAACTCATAAATCTTTAAATAGATGAGTCAATTTATGAATTACATCGGATAAACTTTGGATAACTTAATTGATTTATTCACGATTTAATTAACTTAACTAAACCATAATAAAATCTGATTTGGCTAACTTGAAAAAAATTATTTTTATTTTTGTTTAATATGCATGTTTTTTTAAGAAAAAATCATTGTTTTATATACAAATAATGTCGTTTTATTTAAAAATAAATTCAAATAGACATCAATTTCTTAACATATTCAAGTTAGCCCGTGAGTTTACCCTACCAATTCACCATACAAGTTAATTTTAGGTCAAATCAAATCTTGGAACAGGTGTGATGACCATGAAAATAACCAAATCTGTCGAGTATTCTACTAATCAATGGCTTCACTAAATTGTCTGAATGTGCAAGTCTGATGCCTCTCAAGCCCAGCAAATATAAATGAAGTGAAAGCAACCAGACAACAGAGAGTTTTCATCGTCCATTGTTTCACCACACATTTCGAGATGGACTTGCTGTCATCTTCTAGTTTGTGAAAACGCATTCTCTGGATTCTTCATGGGCCAACGCCACTGGTATTTTGCTTGCCTAGCTTGGAGAGCAAGTTTTCCCACTGGCTTTGATTGTCGGAAAGAATTCTGTGGACAAGATATTGAAGCCACAAATTCCATATTTTGATTGTAGCGCAAAATTGACAAGTAAATAGATGTTCCATCATTACAGTTCTGGCAACTTAAATGCACAGATATTTGCCTCTGCAACAATCCTTGCACATTCTTCCTCAATGTTTGGACTGAATTCATGTCCCGTAGTAATAAATGGACCCGTGAAATACTAATTTATGGACGGCAGGAAAATGCAAAAACATCTGTCAAAATTTTATTTTTGAAGAACATGGATATATAATGAGTATATTTGAGCTCTAAGATTCGACTCAAGCAGCTGTCTTTCTTTCATTCGGTTTCCATTGATCCTAACCATAATGGTTTTAGAGCTCGTCCAGGAATTTCAATTGAATCCAAAAGATCTTACGTTCTCGGTGCGGAAAGAGAAGGATTTGAACCCTTTATAAATAAAAGTCTACATAGCAATTCCAATGTGAACCACTCGGCCATCTCTTCCCACATAATAATTAAAATAATGATTATAGTCTCAAAAACAAGTAAATCGCCAGTCAATCCCAAATCAAGAAAATAGATCTTAAGTCTTTTTAAAGTTAAGATTTCGTTAGAATTTTTTTTTAACAAAAATATTTTAAACTTGTTTAAAATAAATTATGGAATAATGAAAAATTGATCTCAAAAAGCTTTTAATTTGATTTTTTATAAATTCAAAAACCTTTCATAAAATACAAGATTTTCTTGTTTATATATATATATATATTATTTGTTTTTTTTAAGGAAGAGGCTTTAAGTCAAGTGGGTTTTGATCAATTTTTTATGTTTGTATTTTGATTTATTTACTGTAAAATAATTTTTAGACCTATAAAGTTTGGAAACAACAACGTTCCTCTCCGTTTTTTTTTTTTTTTAAAGAAAGTATGGTTTTAAGGTAAAAAAAAACTATTAGGTTTAAATTTTTTTTACAGGGATATTAATTAAGATAAAAGAATTATAGTAATAGTATTCTCATGTTAGCTTTTCCATGTCAAAATTAAATCAAATTATATATAAATAGATTGTAGTACCAATCAATAAGTATGTTCTTACCTATCTTTCATAAAATTCAAATCCTCCATCCATAATAATAATGTGGGAATCAAATTCATTGATTACCCAAACTAAGGCTGATCACAGGACACAATTGATTCCACCGAATCCAGGGCATATGAAGGCTCCTCCACATGATGAAAAGCCAAGTGACAAAACCACCACAAGAAGAAGGCATGTACACCTCTTACCCTTTCATCTCCGGCAGGCCATGTATTTCCCTCTTCAATACGCCATTTATATATCAGGGACATACGTACCACCATACATCAATATGGTCTCTATCAACATTTTTAAACTATAGCCAGCATGGAAGTGATATTTTGTCATACCATCATGATCTTTCCTCCAAAAAAAGAAAAAGAAAAAGAAAAAAAGATTCTATTCAAGTCATGAATCACATGGTATGATTTGCCACTTGCATTCTACTCTTTCTGGCTTGCTTAATCTTTATCTAACTTTCCGAGCTGCCTAAGGAGATAGATCCGACTGCCTCTTCCCAATCAGGTATTATAAATTTTAAAATTATTAAATATTTATTTAATTATTAATTTTAGAGTTTCATAAATTTATTGAGATACGGATAAACTGAATCAGCGTTAAAAAAAATATTAATTAACATGGGTTCTAAGAAAAAAAAGAAAAGAAAAGAAGAGAATGCGTAAAGCGTTGGTTGATGAAAGTAACAGTACTGAGGATGAAATTTATTACTCATATAAAATGCAAGGATAGGACAAGCACTGCTCTCCTACACATCCTGCCTATAAATTGTAGCAGTTGGGAGCACCATTATAGACATCTCCAAGCTCATCTCTTGCAAGAAACCAACATACGATAGAAACCATGAAGTTCTTAGCACGCTTCGGTTCATGTTCCTTCTCAACCACGGCAATAGCAGCAGCTCCTGAGGTGGAGGATGAGGATGTGGATGTGGTGGAGGAGGCAGCAGCAGCTACCACCGTGATTAATGGTGATGTTACACTGCTAGCGCCGGGAAGTGGAAGGAGAAGCAAATCAAGAGGACGTGGGTCATGGCGTCCGGCCCTTTCGGCTATATCGGAAGACAGGAGGATCGTATTTAGACGGAGAAAACCAGCTGAGACTACTGAGAAGAAAGCACTGGCTACCAAAGTGATGAAAAAACCAGAGGCTCAAAATCTTACTACGCAGATGTCATTTTCCGGGTTCTCTCCGACACCGTTTATGTTTTGATCAAGTTTTTAATTAGTTTCGTGTTGTAGTTATCGTGGGAAAAGTTGCATCATCCATGGATAATTGTATATTATTTAAGAGGCAACATGGTTAGATGTTCTTGCACGCCGGAAGTTTCGTTTTTTTTTTTTCTTTAAAACCAAACTCTAGCGCAGCATAGCATTGAACCGGACTGATCCGATAAAAAACATGAAAAACTCAGGCTTTGAGCTTGACCCAAACTAAGTACATTTCCTTCTCACCTGTAACCCGAGCCTTTTTTCGAGTGAGTTTTCGTTGAAAAAAAAGTGCATAATCCAAACCCGGTATGTGGTTAAGCAATCTCAGGATCCGATTCACCATTTTTCCCTCTTGATATCCAGAAAATGTTTGAAGGTCTTGGATGTTTAGTTACATAAGGGAGAGAAGGGAAAAGGAAGCAGTGAAATAAAAATAAATTAAAGAGAACTAAAAATTGGTTGCAATTTAATCATATGCTAATATAGGCAGCATTAATATTGTCACTCAACAATTGATAATATTACAGGGGCGTTGTGCTCCTGGTGTATAGTCTGTCAAGCTCTCACTTGAATGCCCTTCAAATGAAAACGATGCCTGATGCCAAGAAACCACGACCAGGCGACTTATCAGTGCGCCTCAATTGTTTAAAACCAACCCAAAAACCAAAATCAAATCTCTGTCATTCAGTAACCATTTATCCAATGTCGTGTGGTTGGCTCTGTGGTTGGTGCTGGGTGATGCTCACGGGTGTCTGTCAGTCGTGAAAAGGGCTGATCATTACCTGCAGGCACGCCTCTTTGAGAAGAAGGTATATTCTGACTCTTTGGATCAGAGGCTGACTTTGAGAAAGCCTGAGCTAGCTCCAAGGCAGATGATACTTTACCAGGGCGGTTTCCTGCGGCGTCAGATGAAGTTGTTTTTGGTTCTTCATTAGGTTTGCGCCAGGTTTCAGGTTCAGGTCGCTGGTCCTTGGCATCCTTGCTGCTTTTCCATTTATCATTCCTCCAGTTCTTCCTTTCCATATCAGTTTTCTCATGGTCCATCTGTTGATCTTTCCTCTCAGAATCCCTCCCGTTTCTTCTGCTGGTAGCCCCACGGTTGTCATTTTTCTGACTCTGATGAGCGGTTGGAGCCACATGTTCTGATGTGAGTTCATTCTTGGGAGAATTCACCCTTCATGCACAAGAATTCAATTATCTTTAGCAATTACTTATCTTTAGATCTATTTTCAGTCAAGCCTACATATGCAGATATTAATAGACATCACGAGTAAGAGATAATCGATTAAAATGCACAAGGAATGGTGCAATTACATGGAATGAAAGATATAACGGGGAGAACTAGACATGAAATCAGTTCATGAAACTCAATTAATGACACCAGACAATCAATAATTGGAAGTAGAAATGCATCCAATATAAAAGAAAAGCAGGTTTGACCAAGCAAAATTGCAATGTCTCTGAAATTGTGGAGAGAATGACTACCTGTTGGGCGAATGATTAATGTCAAGGTTATTAATTGCTATGTCATCTACACCTCGTTCCTTGAGAACCTGAGAGAAATATGCAAGGTTATTCGTGAACTTAATACAAATTACTGAACAACACCATCTAAAAGGGTAAAATACATGGGGCCAATTTAGAGAACCAAGCTGATAATGAAGATGAATAAAAATCTAAAAGCTCATGTTAAAAAGATAAATGAAAATAATGGGAGAGGGGGAGCATCAGTGTGGATATTAAAAACATAAAAATTGAAAAAGAATGGTATAAATGCATAAAAAAATTCATGAAAAACAAATATTCATAACTATGGAATAATCGCATGATAAATAACAGAATACATACCAATTCCCGTGGACGAGCACCGCCAAACAATGAACTCCTGCATCAGTCAAAGAAGACATCAGATGTATAATGATACTTGGCAGATAACTACCCAACACCTACCCAGCAAAAGGGCAGAGTTGGTGTATATTGCAATATGCGAAAGAAAATGGCAGAAAGTGCCTGATACAAGACGCTGAAGTGTACTTAGCAGCGTACAAATCCTAAAACAGAAGTACAGCTAACACAAAAGGCTGATTTGATGATGAAAGTCAAATTACTGATCAAACGTAAGGCTGGCATCTCAGACCAGAACAGCTAGCATAGTTACAGAAATACAAGGCAACAGGCCTCTGTTTGCAGAAAGCGTTGTTTAGTTATCTTTTCAATACAACTGAGGCAGCTATATAGATCCATGGGCGTCAAGAGGAAAAACACTTGAGAGCTGCCTGCAGCTTTTGGGAGATTGTAGTCAACTAACAAACGATCCACCAACCTGCCAATTCCAACCAATCTTCCAATCCCCTCACTTTAGTATGAAAATAACTTTTCCCGAAGTAAAAATAAAATAAAATGAAGCTACATAATAGATCCCTTTGTCTCAGAAAATAAAGCATGCTGCATGTATTATCCCACCACACTAGGGAAGGCGTGACATATTTGGAGTGGTAAAACATAAACATAAATTACTGTTTCTGTCAGGATAGGGGTAAAAACAGTCCATATTAAGCACAATGCCAACCACAGCCATGCACCACTTCCTCCCTATGGCAGTGAGGACCAGGGCCACCGTGCTCCAAAAAGTTCCAAATACCTCTTTGGTTCAATACCCACAGACCCTCTCTCTACATTAATCAAACAACCTTTATCCCCTTTTCTTTGCCTTGCCATCCTAGCTCTGCCACCGCTTCCTCAGGAACTTATAACTAGGTTAGCAATAACAGTTGATCATTGAACAGAATCAACAGACTGAAAGCAGACACAACAATAACAAGCAAAGTTGACCACAGTTGAGGATGGCACTCCATTCAGGCAAGCTGGATAAAGAGTGGCTAAGACCATAGCCTAGGCTATTAGAGTTAGGGAGGATTAAAAATTCAGACAATCCACTCATGTTTTAACAAAGTTTAAAAAAAATAGAAAATTGTTAAGTCTAGCAACTACTAAAAGTGAATGAAGTTTTAGAGCCACATTTATCTTTTTGACGTTTGACTACAGATCAATAGCAGGTATCTCACCTGTTAATTCTATAAGGATAACTTAATTTCACATACAAAAAAGGAATTAATCAGGCATCAACCAAAATTAGGCCACATCTTTAAAACAAATGTATTCACAAAGAGAAGGTAGACCAGCTGCTAAAACTCATATAGGTGATCAATTTGGACATCAACTTCTGAGCAACGA
This sequence comes from Populus tremula, assembly GCA_964019445.1. Lineage (NCBI taxonomy): Eukaryota > Viridiplantae > Streptophyta > Magnoliopsida > Malpighiales > Salicaceae > Populus > Populus tremula. The sequence continues at coordinate 2,041,149 of CAXHTJ010000017.1, read as the reverse complement.
GAAGAATATATATCAGCCATGAAAAGAAAAAGATAAGCAAAACAAGTTGAACAAATCGTTGTCAACAAACTTCCAAGACATTTACTTATTAGACTAGCTATTTGACACAACAAGGGATGCATGTGTACTGTGGAGACTGGAGCATGAAAATAATTTGTCACGGGAACAGACCAGGAAAAAATAAAGAAAAATACATGTATTAATTAGTACTATATGCTCAAAAAACTCATTTCAGTCTAAATACATTCCAAGTTCTCATCTTGAACTAAGCAAAGGACCAACGCCCAGGCGCTAATCCTCAGCTAGGTGCAGTTACTTAGCAAAAGTCAGAAACTTGCTTGGATATTCGTTTGTTTTACGAAAATACATTTTCCTTCAAACCAAGCATCATGCTATTTTCAGTAACGACTTTGTACTCGACAAAAGAATAAGAAAATTCCAAGGTAAAATATATCAAGAAATAAGAAACATGCATCTACATCTGATTAAAAAGAAAAAACAAATCCCACAAACCTTTCTCTTTCAAAGCTTCCATCAGATTGTTCAACAGGTTGTGAGCGAGGCTTCAAATTCAATTTGGGACGTTCAAGTGGTCTCTCAGCTGGCTGACTACCACTCTTGGTATCCGCCAACCCTGGCTTTGAAGGATTTCCATTTCCATACAATTCATGGGCAATTTCAATCTTCCCAGATACTACAGGTTGCTGGTACCCCTACATTAACAAATAAAAAAAATAGAGAGACCATCATAATCAACAAACAATCAACTTGAAGAAAGCATTAAAACATCTCCTGAAAAACAATGCTATACCTGTCTGTAGTCATTTTCTGGTCTCTCTAATGCTTTAGTTCTTGCAATAACATTCAGCTTAGGTCGTTCTGATACTTCTGGGGGCATTGCTGGTCGAGTTTGCGAGCTGACAATACCTCCACTATGAAACTCTTCCAAGTGCATTTGAGGTTGATCCCTCCTATGATTCGGCAATGTCCTCCCCCCACCCTGATTCCTATCTCCTGTGACCCTGCCACTTTCAGCTTGACCTCCCCTTGAATTATCATAATCACCCCTCTCCCTACCCACATCCACACTATGACTTGCATTACTCTCCTGTGAATAAATCAAATGTGGTAAAAGTTCACCAGGACTCTTTGACTGCCACAATCCTGAAGATACCTTTTCAAGCGCACTTGCTTGAGCAAACTTTGACACCGGATTCGACGCCGGCGACACAGATGAACCCCTCGAGGCATTAACACCCATCACATCCCTCCTCATACCCCAGGCATTCGGAGGATTATTATTCACACCCTGACCATTACCACCACTTGTTATCGCTGAATTACCCCCCCAACCACCCGAATTCTGCGAACTAACTACAACCGAAACCCCTCCCGGTCTCAACGGAGACAAACTCGCTCCCAAACTCATAGACTGTGGTACCGGACTTGTCAATGGTCTATCCGGCACCCTAACAGACGAACCAGAAACATACTCCGGCTTCAACTCTTGAGGAACCAAAGCCGAAGCACGAACATTTTCATCACTAATAGTACGACGAGGAGCAGATGAACCATCCAACGGCTTACGCTCATCCTCATCAAAGTTTCTACCTATAGGCGCCGGGTGAGATAAAAACGAAGCTTTCTCATCAAAACCACGAGCAGCCCCTGACGACTTCGGCCGCATCAAATTATTTCCCCAATTTGCCGACGCATTTCGGTCCGAACCAGGCTTCATCATACTGACGAACCAAACAAACAAACAAATCTAATAAGCTTAAGAATTTACGATCTAAAATTTGAAAATTAATTAAGTGAAATACAAATAATTTAGATCAAAATCACAGACAAGCAAGTAAAAAAGAAAAAGAAAAAAAGAAATGAAGAGAGCGAGAGATTACACGCCGGGAGCTGAAGGTAGAGGGAGATCAGAAGGAATAGAGCCGCCATGAAAGTCCTTCAACGACATGGTCGACGCCGTTTTCTTCTTCGACATCTCTCACACTCGATCGATCGATCAATCAATCAATCAAAGCTTTAATTAATTCCTCTGTCGATCCAAGTGATTCTTTTTTACAGAGGAACGGGGAGGGGAAGGAACGGCGTCGTAAAAGGTGAGAGGACAAAAGTTTTAGCGGTGCGATGAGATCGGTGGCTGGCTGTGGGAGATCTACTATTATCCTTTTTGAGTTTTTTGCACGCTTGGTAAGTGAATTAATCTCTCGCCATCATTAACAAGATTTTGAAAGTAATTTATTCAACTTTAGACGTTAATAGCCTATTTAAAACTCGATTATAAATATTATTTTATATATATATACATGTAAACATTAATTTGAAAATTGTAACCGTACTCTCTCA
>CAXHTJ010000017.1:1760186-2032572 GCA_964019445.1 Populus tremula | reverse complement strand
TTCTCTAGCTCAGATGATAGAAATGATACTGGTGGTGTCAGTAGATCAACCCTCAATAACCTCCATAACGAGGGGAGTGAAAGGAACCGGGCTACCAGTGGTCAGGATAAATGCATGTGTGGTTCAGGACCATGTTTCTGAGACCCGCACTAAAGTTCGAGGGAAGGACAGATATCATTCAAGATCTGCTCGAACTCATTCTGCAACTAATGATGTGAAGAGTTCATCAGTGGAGTGCGATTCACAATCCAGAGTTGTCAATGATCAAGACTCACATGGATGTTGGAAGTCAACTGCATCACTTAACACTCCCAAAGACCGTCTTTGTACAGCAGATGACTTACAATTGAATTTGGGTGACTGGTATTACTTAGACGGTTCTGGCCATGAACGAGGTCCATTATCATTTTCAGAGCTTCAGAACTTGGCGGATAAAGGCACCATCCAAAAATATAGCAGCGTTTTCAGGAAATTTGATAGAGTGTGGGTTCCGGTTGCATCAGCCACAGAGACTTCTGAAGCCGCTGTCAGAATTCAAAATGTTGAGCTGTCTGTTGGTTCTTCAGGAACTCTTTTGAAGTCCCAGACTGTTGCTAACATTGAGAGTAACAAAGATTCTAGTTCATTTCACAGCCTTCATCCACAGTTCATCGGTTTTACCCGGGGGAAGCTACATGAATTGGTAATGAAATCGTACAAGAACCGGGAGTTTGCTGTAGCCATAAATGAGGCCTTGGATCCATGGATTGTTGCAAAACAGCCTCAGAAAGAGCTCGATAAACATATGTACCTCAAATCAGGTATGGATGAGTTGATCATCCAGGTTTCCTTTTGTATCTACAACTGAGTAATATTAATTGCATGATCAAGTATTAGATGATCTTCTAGCTGCTCTCACTTTGCATGCACACGTGCCCTGCTGAGAGATGAAGCATTAACAGTTCTCCTCCTGCTTCCTTCACATTTCTCTTCTTTTGTCTGCATCATAACTTCCATAACATTGGCTCAAGTTTCCATGTCCCATGCCTTTGTTTTGTCACAAATGATTGATCTTTGCTGCGTTGCTGGAAATGTTTAGATGGTATTTATTTATGTGTTCTCCTTAAGGTTCTCCGCAGATGGTACTGTCTGAAACTTTTGGTTTGGGCCATAATTTTCTGTGCCGTGTTTTCTTGTGGTTGATCAACATCCCTATTTTCCCACGGAAATACTTGTATTTGATTGTTTGTCGTTATAGGTGTGAAACTAGCACTCACTTTTCCTCCATTACCTTGTTTTTTCTTTACATATGCTTTAGGTTTGTTTTCTTGTGTCCACTATTGTCATCTCTTTCAAATTCTGCCTCTCGTTCTTCAGGCTTTGGCAATTTTTGCTTCCTTCCTTTTCATTTGTTTCTTTCTGCATGTTTTTCTTCAACTTTTGCTCTTTGCTGTGCTTTTTTCTGGATCATATGTTGTCGATATATTAAAAAGTCGATCAACACATATTGCAAAAAGCTATTGTTATGGTTGTGCTAAATGAATTTTGTCTGTTACATCTGTGGCAATCATATATCTTTGTTCATTGCATTGACCTGTGCTCTATTTAGCTCCAGTTTCTGAACATATGTTTGCATATGTTTTCTATAACTTCCATGTTGTACGCAATCTGAGGCTCTTTTTCTGGGGCTGGTGAGTTGCAGAAATAGATGTACGTGTTGGAAAAAGAGCCTGGATGCAGCCTGACCAAATTGTTAAGCATAATGAAATGGAGGAAGACACAGTGCACAAGGTTGAAAGCACTTTTGAGCAACTATGTGGAGATACCAATTTCCACAGAGAAGAGAGCATGTGTTCAGAAATTGAGGCAGGAAGCTGGGGTTTATTGGATGGTCATATGCTGGCACGAATCTTTCATTTTCTGAGATCTGACTTGAAATCCCTAGTCTTTGCTTCCTTGACTTGTAAACAGTGGAGAGCTGCTGTTAGTTTTTACAAGGGCATATCAATACAGGTTGATCTCTCATCTGTGGGTCGCAACTGTACTGACTTGATGGTGAGGAGTATCATGGTAAGTTTTATATATGTTTGGCATTACAGGCTATAGTCAAGTCTTTACCTTTCTGGGGGTAATATGATTTACATGTTTGCAGAATGGTTATAACAAAGAAAAGATTAATGCAATGGTGCTGATGGGTTGTACAAATGTCACTTCTGGCATGCTTGAAGAAATTCTTCGCTCTTTCCCATGTTTATCTTCTATAGATATTAGAGGCTGCACCCAGTTCATGGAGTTGGCCCATCAATTTCCACATGTTAGTTGGCTCAAGAGCCGCACAAGGATCCTTGAGGAGTCAAATTCTAAACTAAGGAGTCTTAAACAAATCAGTGGGAGAGATGATTTTGGGGAGCTGAAGGAGTATTTTGATAGTGTGAATAAGAGAGACTCAGCAAATCAATTATTTCGTCGAAGTTTGTACAAACGCTCAAAAGTGTTTGATGCTAGAAAGTCATCATCCATTCTATCCAGGGATGCTCGTATGAGGCGATGGGCAGTCAAGAAATCTGAAAATAGCTATACAAGGATGGAGGGGTTTCTTGCTGCAGGTTTAAAGGACATAATGAAGGAGAATATCTTTGATTTTTTTGTGCCTAAGGTACCAATACTTGTTTTGTACTGATATGAGTTGTGCTGGCTTGAGTTCTTATTCCTTTTTTTGTATATTAATCAGGTGGCAGAAATTGAGGATAGGATGAAGAATGGCTATTATGTTGGGCATGGATTGAGGTTGGTCAAGGAGGATATTAGTCGAATGTGCAGGGACGCAATTAAGTAAGTTTATCTTTAATTGCTATTTTATACTCGTTTGTATATCTAGGCATGTCTGTATCTGCATTTGTTTGGTGCTGTGGTCTGGAAACATTGTATAACCCAAGATTGCTTAAACAGCAAAACCATTTTCCCTTCCTTTTAATGAATCAAAAGCTTATGAATTTCTGTTTCAATTGTTACTGGAAACAATTGCTGATGTGATGCTGACAGCCTACATTTAGTACAAGGATCTCCTTCAGCTTTGCCGCTGTATTTTATGTACTTGTATTTTGCTCTTTCCATGCTGGAATATTTGCAATGCAGATTTCTACTATTGCACACCAGCATTAAGTTTAATGAAACCACTATTCCCACCTCTTTTTCTTTCTTAACAATACTTTACATTGGCGGACCTCAATTTCTTTCTTTATCATAACATCATCTTGATTATTTGTGTGATACTATCTGTTATATATGTACATCTATAATTGCAGAGTAAAGAATCGGGGTGCTGGAGACATGAATCACATCATTACATTGTTTTTCCAACTAGCCTCTCGTTTGGAAGAGAGTTCTAAGTTTTCTTATGAAAGAGATGAGCTCACGAAGTCATGGAAAGATGATTTATCTGCAGCGTTGGATTCTGCTCCAATGAAACATAAGAAGAAAGCTACTGGAAAGAAGTACATGAATAGGAGCAATGGCACTATCCCTGCAAATGGTAGTTTTGATTATGGAGAATATGCATCTGATCAGGAAATTAAGAAGCGTATATCCAAACTCAACAGAAAATCCATGGATTCAGGAAGTGAAACTTCTGATGACCGGTCTTCTGAAGATGGCAGGAGTGGTAGTGATAGTACTGCCTCAGATACAGAAAGTGACTTGGATTTCCGATCAGAAGGCCGAACTGGGGAGTCAAGAGGAGATGGATACTGTATGACAGATGAGGATGAACGTGAATGGGGTGCTCGCATGACAAAAGTGAGTCTGGTTCCTCCTGTTACTAGGAAGTATGAAGTCATAGACCAATATCTTATTGTAGCAGATGAGGAGGATGTCCAGCGAAAGATGTCTGTATCTTTGCCAGATGACTATGCTGAGAAGCTTGATGCACAGAAAAATGGCACTGAGGAATTAGATATGGAACTTCCTGAAGTCAAGGATTACAAACCTAGGAAACAGCTTGGAGACGAAGTTATAGAACAAGAAGTTTATGGAATTGATCCCTATACCCACAATCTTTTACTTGATTCCATGCCTGAAGAAGTGGACTGGCCTTTGTTGCAAAAACATATGTTCATTGAAGATGTGCTACTCTGTGCCCTGAATAAGCAAGTCAGGCACTTTACTGGCGCTGGGAACACTCCAATGACATATCCTATACAGCCTGTTGTTGAAGAAATTGAACAAGCTGCTATGGAGGATTGTGATATTCGAAAAATGAAAATCTGTCGGGGTATCTTGAGAGCCATAGATAGTCGACCTGATGACAAATATGTTGCTTACCGGAAGGTATAGCACTTGAACTTGATAGTATCCTTGCCCCCAAAACACACACATGCACCGAAAAAAAACACAAGAAAATTCTTTTTTCTGTATTTTTCTCCCTTTATGGTTATTTTACACCCCTTCTTTTCATCATCAGGGGCTTGGTGTTGTATGCAACAAAGAAGGTGGTTTTGGAGATGATGACTTTGTTGTAGAGTTTTTGGGAGAGGTATGAATTCTGACTAGTTGAAAAAACTGCATTTAAGGAGCACCTGTCATTATTTGATTGCATAGTAAAATAATGTTTTACAGAACTTTTAGAAGCTGTCATGGGTGGTATCCTTTGGGATGATAGGATACGTAACCGCTGATGTGTTGCCAGGACCATCTTCTTCGTACTGGCAGATGCAGTGTGTGATCCTGCAACATAGTTTTGTATGATATCTTTGCGTTAGATATTATTGGTCAGAGGTTTCTTTGGTTTTAACATCTCAAATACATCAGTAGGGCAAAGTAAAAAATAAGGCTGTCTTATGATGCAACTCCTAGTGTAGTTGATAACTTGGCATTCATGTAGTTGCTTCTAATTATCCATTGATAACATTGGAAAGTGCATGTGTCTGAAAGTAATAACTACGCATTGGTTTGCTTTCATAATATTTCTGCGTTTGATGCTTGGGTGCTGTTCTTTAAGAATAAATCTTTGGTGTCACATGGTGGTAAAGCTTTAACCTTTTTCTTTTTCTTCACTTTAAACTTAATTTTTGTAGGTATATCCTGCATGGAAATGGTTTGAGAAGCAAGATGGGATTCGATTATTACAGAAAGACAGTAAAGAACCAGCTCCAGAATTTTACAACATTTATCTTGAGAGGCCAAAGGTGTTGTGTTACTTGAACTTCTGTAAATGGGTTTGTCATATCTTGTCTCCTCTTGCTTTATTGAATTTCCTGATATTTTGTTGCTATTCTGCAGGGTGATGCTGATGGTTATGATTTGGTTGTTGTTGATGCCATGCATAAGGCGAACTACGCAAGTCGCATCTGTCACTCATGCAAACCTAATTGTGAAGCAAAGTGAGTATTGCTCCCCTTTTATTCACTGTTTCTGATTAATGTGCAGAGGTATAAAGCATTATTCTGGAAAGCTTTGCTAGTTATAGAATATCAAGTAAATGGTGGTTCAGTGACATTAATTTACATCCATGCATTTTTTTTCGCTCTCTTGTTCTTATATATGAATATTACAATCTTAGGAAGGTAGATAATCGAATTAGATGTTTAAAGCTAGAAACATCCCATGAATGACAATCCGTGAAAGGCAAAGCTCCAGATCTTAGAATTAGTTTCTGGGTGGATGGTGTTATATGCATGCATGCTGGATGTGTTTTTCTTCGATTGTTTTTGTTTTCCATGATGACTTTTGTGGGAATCAAAACGTTTGGAATCTGGAATTGATTATTTCTTTGTTGAGTGAGATAATGCTGCACCATCTGTGTATTTGTTGTTCAATGAAGTATTGTTCTATTGAAGATTGATCTGATTTTGAAGCAGCAGTTATTGAGAAAAAAAATGTCATCGTGAGACACTTGTTGTAAAAAGAAAAATGCTGTTCAATATTAACAAAATTTCAGTCATTCAGATTATTATCAATGTGAATGCAGAGTTACTGCTGTAGAGGGTCAGTACCAGATTGGAATCTACACTGTCCGTGAAATCCAACATGGCGAGGAGATAACATTTGATTACAATTCTGTGACAGAGGTGCATATCGTTTACCTGTTGGCCTTTTCACACTGTAGAATATAAATTCCACTTTTTTTATTCTTGTCCAATGGTTGGTGGCTTTTCATTTTGCAGAGTAAAGATGAATATGAAGCGTCTGTTTGTTTGTGTGGTAGCCAAGTTTGCAGGGGTAGCTACTTAAATTTGACAGGTGAAGGGGCTTTCCAAAAGGTACAGACTAGGATTGAATTCTCTTTTCAGAAAAATATTGAAATATCTTATTACTGTACTTAATGTTTTTGTGTTTTTTTAATTTGATGTCAACTGAACATTGCTGCTCATCAGGTGTTGAAGGAGTGGCATGGATTACTGGATCGACATTATTTGATGCTCGGGGCTTGTGAATTAAATTCTGTGTCTGAAGAAGATTATCTGGACTTGGGTAGGGCTGGTTTAGGCAGTTGCTTACTTGGTGGGTTGCCAGATTGGGTGGTTGCATATTCTGCTCGTCTGGTCAGATTTATAAATCTGGAAAGAACAAAGCTTCCTGAGGAAATTCTGAGGCATAATTTGGAAGAGAAGAGGAAATATTTTGCAGATACATGTCTTGAGGTCGAGAGAAGTGATGCTGAGGTTCAGGTAAATGCATAGTGTATGTGTGCACGTGAAATGCTCTTATGAAGTCTGCTGTTTGAGTGACTGCTTGTAATTACTTTTGGTACTCTTTTTTTGAGCAGGCTGAAGGTGTCTACAACCAGAGGCTTCAAAATTTGGCTGTTACTCTTGACAAGGTCAGTATTGCCTTGGTAATTATTTGAACTATCAGCTTTTGACACAAAATTTTGATCTCTGATGTTTAGGTCCTAGGACCATTGATTTTATGTCTCAGCCTGAAATGTACTGATGTAGAACCACCAGCAAGATCATCCCTTCGTAATTGCCTTTGTTTTACCTATCGTACCTTGTTCCTAACTCATAGAACATGGTTATAGAGTCCGGGCTTTGTGATACAAAATTTCCTCTGATATTTAGGCCTTAGGGCTAACAATTACAGGTCTGAGTATGAAATCTAACCTGTAGAAATGATTTAAGAACTGCCTTAATTTTCTATCCATTTATTCCATGTGCCCAACTCATTGAACATGATTATAGCCTGGCTGATGAAGCTCTAGGTTTGAGGTCTGAGTATGTTGATTTTAGATGTCTTCCATCAGTAGGAAGTCGTGAATTCTTAAATCTTCTAAGTTCTATATGCAGGTGAGGTATGTAATGAGGTGCATATTTGGTGACCCAAAGCAAGCTCCACCTCCGCTGGAGAAGCTTACTCCTGAAGAAACTGTTTCCTTCCTCTGGAAAGGAGACGGATCACTTGTTGATGAACTTCTGCAGTGCATGTCTCCTTATATGGATGAAGACATGCTAAATGACCTCAAGTCCAAGGTTTGTGCGCACGATCCATCAGATTGTGATGACATTCAGAAAGCTCTTCAGAAATCTTTATTGTGGTGAGCAGCAGCAGCTTATATTGCTTCTTTTTTTCCTTAATGTGTTTTCTTGGGGAAAAAAGGGAAAATTCTATTGAATTTTTTATTTTCAAGGTTGAGGGATGAGGTGCGCAGTCTTCCATGTACATACAAGTGCCGGCATGATGCTGCAGCTGACTTAATCCATGTTTATGCTTATACAAAGAGCTTCTTTAGAGTTAGGGTAAGTCTTTGCTGAACCAGTCTCCTCTAACTGGTTATGTCTATTTTCTTTGCCTTGGAACTACTTTTGCTGGCTCCATTGCATGCTCTTTATTCTATCTTCAAGTAACATGGTAAATTTCTTGCAGGAATATGATGCATTTACTTCTCCACCAGTTCACATTAGTCCACTTGACTTAGGCCCTAAATGTGCTGATAAGTTAGGGGGTCTTCCCCACAAGTATCAAAAAACCTATGGGGGGAACTATTGCATGGGGCAGTTGATATTTTGGCATGTCCAGACTAACACCGAGCCTGATTTTACCCTTGCTAAAGCGAGTAAGGGCTGCTTGTCATTACCTGAAATTGGTTCCTTTTACGCTAAGGTTCAGAAGCCATCACAGCAGCGCATTTATGGTCCCAAGACCGTGAAAATGATGTTGGAAAGAATGGTAAGTTTCATTGCGCTGTCATTTACTGCATGCTGTTTGATATCTCTGTACCACAAGATGTTAGCTTTGCCCGCATCCTTGCTTTAACTGAAGCTGCCATGATTTATCCTTAATGCTGGAGATGATAGGCATGTGTCTTCATGCTTAGGCCTGAGAAGTTTTTCAGGCTGAATCCGAGATACCTATGGTTAAAAAATGACTTCTGTAAACCAAAGTTGTCAACTCTGATCACATTAACCTAGAATCACTTTAGCCAAACTATTTTCGAACCAGATTTGTTAGTGTGTGGTTTCTTATCTGTTGATGTTGTATTTTCAGGAGAAGTACCCTCAGAAACCGTGGCCCAAGGACCAAATATGGTCATTCAAGAACTCTCCAAGAGTTTTTGGCAGCCCAATGCTAGATGCTGTATTGAACAATGCCACACTAGACAGAGAAATGGTACACTGGCTGAAGCACAGGCCTACAGTATACCAAGCGATATGGGATCGATGAAGTTGCTCTCCCCGGACAGGGTAAGCCGCAGGGGGTGGGGGAATATCATTAATCAGGCATCAAAAGCTTGTTAAGTGTTCTGGAATGGTTTCTTCATTTTAGTTCACAGCTGCCCCTTTTAGTGTGGGAGTTGGTCATCATTCCATAGCATCTCTCTCCCTCTGCTGCTTTCTCCCCATTCTTGTTAAGTGTACAGTCTTTTATTTTGTTTTTGTTTTTCATTTTTTCCTTACTGTAATTTTGTAATTCATTGTTTGGTAGCAAAGAAAAATGAAAAGGAAAATTTCCCATCAATTTCCTCTCTCTCTCCCTCTCTCTCTCTGACCTCCATTCCGTGAAGAGAACAAGATAGCGTAAACAGGTAAAAAGCTCAGGAGTCCTGCCATGCCTGCTAATTTCTAGCTGCGCTCAATCTTCCCTGACAGGCTGACCCCTATACAACGCTCTCACGCCCAAGCATCATCCTCGGTTGCTCCTTTTCCTGTCTACATACCCCTCTCCTCACTCATTCTCCACCGTCCGATCACCCCCCCGCCTATAAACCAAAACTCCCTTTCCCGACATCTAACTGTACGAACACCCCATATCATCCTTGATTCCAGTGACCTAAAATCTTCCTACACGTGTAACATCTCCTAACATGTTCGTACAGTTAGGACACCCTCCACGGAGAGTAACAGTAACATCTCCTAATGGAGATCCATATATCCCGTTATTTCCATTAATCTCGAGTGGCAATGGTAATCCAGGCCGTACTACCATGTTTTCTCTTACGGAACTCCAGTTTCCACTGCGCCGATGACTTTCAACTCCGTCAACATGTTAACCCCGTCCCTTCTCGGTCACCACAACAATCCCTTGACTTCTCTGCCTGCATCAAACTTAATCAACTACTTGAACGAAGATGGCAGTTACTATTAACACCCCTCCAGGCTTGACACATCTTGGTTTGGCAACTGTTGTCGCTCACCTCAACTCAGCACACCCCACGAGTCAACTAAACCCTAAGGTTGCTGCTCTCCTGTCCCGCAACCAGTCGAGTCAACTCATCCGTATGAATTTCTCTCCTCGGTCTGGACAAGTTGTTAAGGCTTAAGAATTGAAGAGAGAATTAGAAGAAGAATAGAAATTGAGGGAGAAGAAAAGGGAAGAAAGAGGGTTGAAACTGCAATTTCAGAATTCTTATTCTTTCATTACCGGTCTCACAAGTTCTTGATACTATGAACTCTAGCCCCCTAACTATCTCAACAGACTTTCTAACTAACAATCAGCAACTCTGACCAACTAACTAGCTTGCATCACATGCCCTTTTCTTATTTACAGTTATGACAGTTGCCAACCAATACTGCCTCGATCTGTTTTGAGAAACGCACAGACTCTAGGGTTGGTGATTGAAAACCTCGCGGTTGTTTCCGAGAAACTGAAAAGGTCGGCCCAGATGATGAAACCAAATTAAGCCGTCTGCTTTTGATCATGGTATTGGGTCGTCTTCTTCATTAGCCTCGCTTCTTACACGACAGAGAATCACTGAGACGGTGAAATGCTTAAGAGAACTGATGCTATGGGTTTCTACAAGGATGTACACGACCACTATACTTGATGAGGCTCAAGAGTATATCACTATTTTACAAGAACAGGTTAGAAATTCAGTAGTACAGTCAAGACCTGCCACCACTTTCGATCATCGTAGTCACAATTTCCGTACTCTAATGATCCTTACAACTTTGTTAATGGTGCTAATGTCGGTGGTGGTGGTGGTTTTGCTTTCGGGGAGGCTGCGTTAAGTTGGGAGCAGATAATGGAGATGGTTTTGAAGTCTAATGCGGGTCAAAACTTTGTGGACTTTTTTTTTTCAATGGAGGGTTTTTCAAGTTAAATTTATGATTTTAGCGGCGTGTGTGTACGTGCGGAAGGGGTTTTGAGGTCTTTTTATTTAAGGAATAATGAGTTACTAATATCTTATTATCTCTAGGCATTTTGGGCCTAATTATTATAGGTTTTAGCTTTGTTTACTTTAAGATTTGATACATATATTATAGTTGATAAGATCTATTATATATTTTATAACCATGAAAAATTGAGAATTCATTGTGAAACATCTTTTTTTCCTTGCTGAGAATTACCTTTTATATTATTTTAAATTTGCAGAAGAGATACTTAATTTTGAGTTTTGAGGAATAAAAGGATTCTAGCTAGACACCTTTGACTCCTAGGCTTTTTCACATTCCTCACATTTTATTATGACATTACTAAATATGCTTAAATGACCAGGTAAAATATTGTTGCAGTTCAAGTAGACATTTTTTCCATCTTTATCTTTTTTTATTATTATTTCTCATTGCAGTTTTCTATGCCTAATTTCAAGAGTAATTTGTCAAAATTTATCAAGAAAAAAATTATAAAGAAGTCAATAAAAAAATATTAAATGAATAGAATATTGTAAATCAAATTATTAAGCAATCAAGTTGTTGATAGAATATGATAACTTAATCTTATATTCCGATAACAATACAAAATATACACTACAAGATTTAATAGTTTTACCGACAGAATTTTTTTGTCGGCGTAAGACACATTCCGTCGGTAATTAATTTATCAACGAAATCACCGATGAAAATGATCCGTCGGTGAATCTTTCATCAATAATTTTTTATCCATCGGTGATAAAAAATATTATTACCGACGGATTTACTAACGTGACAGATATGTCGGTAATAATATTTTTTTATTACCGACGGAATTCCATCGGTAATTATTTAAAAACATTTTATAAAAAAATTCATTTTATAAAATTATAAATTAACATAAATTAACATAAATCAACACTCTATAATATATACTCAAAATGCTTGGAAAAAAGAATAAGAAAATTAACTCAAAAAAATTTGCAACAAATAAATAAAATGAAAAAATAAATTCAACTAAAAAAATTCATATGAAAAAAATGAAGTTGCAATTGCTAAAAATTTAAAAATCATATAAATAAATCAGCTAAAAATTGATCTCATATGAAAAAAAAAATCTCACAACAACATTTATACAATTATTAAGAACAAAAACAATTAAAAATAAAATAAAAACAAATATAGTGAAAAAAAATCATGAAAAAAAGAAGAAAAAAGAAAAATATTACCTTAATGTAGTTGCAAGTGAAGCTAAGGAGAGAGAAAAAATTCGTAAAGCATATTAATTTAAGAAAAAAACTAAGAGGATAAAAGAAGAAAGAAGAAGAAGACATACCCGAGCATGGAGGAAAAGAGAAGGAGATGAGGAGAGAAAAGAAGAGAAAGAAATAGATATTGATGTTTTTTATATATAGCGAAGAAGAAGAATAAGAAATGAGTTTATCTCTTGTGAAATAAAGGGATTCAGATTTTTTATTGGGGCGCGTTAGCGACAGATTTATCAATGAATAATTGAATATATTTAATTTAAATTTTTAATTTTGTAAAAAGTTTTCAGAAACTGCCAACAATTACCGATGATTTTTCAATCCGTCGGTGATTTCGTTTGTAATATTTAAATGAAAATTTTAAATTAATTGAATTTTTTCAAAAAACTGCCAAATAATATCGACGACTTTTTAATCTGTCGGTGATTTTGTCCGTAAAGAACAACAATTAACAGTGCAATTGGAAAGTGAACAGTTCTGGAGCTCTTTGGAAAATACTAATGGAAAATCCCGTTGGTGATTCCCTTTATAATTGACATGATGAACAATGTTCACAGTTTACCAACGGATTTACCGACGGAATTCTGGTGGTAAAAATTGACATGTCATCTTTTTTTTTTGTTGCTTTGTTTGAATTTTTTTTCCCACTGTAATTCCCTCTGTATATACCGAGAGAATATATCCATCGGTAAAATTCCTTGAAAATTTACCAACGAAAATATTTTCTCGGTATTTCTGTTTATATTTATCGATTTTCTAGTAGTAATATAACATTAATATATTTATATCTATGAAATATCCACCGATTTGAAAAGACGTACATATATATAATCAAACAATTCATACATTCTGGAGGAGTATTTACATACTTGTATAATTATATAATTAAACAATTCATACAACACATGACAAAAAGACCTCTCACTATATATCACGCAGACTACCTTTTGATCTTGCTAAAGGTTCATTGATTCCAAACATTCCCAGCTTCGTAGTAATTAAATTATGAAAAACAACACGTGGAGTTCTCGTCGATTTTTGTGCTGGTTTGCATACAGATTTTGATAATTACATGTCCTAAAATTAACGAGTATGTAAGTTTTTAATGATATTAAATTATATTTATTTAAATTTATAATTTTTAAAAAATAAATTTAAAATCTGATCAATTAAATTATACTCCTTAGAATTTATCCAGAATTTAATCAATTAAATTACATACTTTAAAATTATTATTTTTATTATGGCATGGCCATGGTATGATAGTGGTTGGATCTATGTAAAAAAAAAAAAAAAGTGTGGTTTCTGTTTTGTTGTGCAGTTTCATCTATTTTGGAATGCTGAAAATAATTTAGTTTTCAACGAGAAAAAAGAAACAAATTGGGATAATATATATTATTTTATTTTTAATAGAGTTGTAATATGGGTGAAATGTAATAATGAAAGTTTCAGATTACAAATTGAGATAATATATATTATCTATCTGAATATTAATCGTCACTAATTTCTTTTGTTCCTGTTTTTGTTGAAAATTTAAAAAAAAAACAAAAAAAAAAAGAGCTTGAATAGCTTCATACTACTACGACACCGAGTGAAAATCAATTGTCGTATTACAAGGCCAGCCATGAAAAAAAATAAGACTTCGATATTGTAGTACCAAAACAGAATTATATATGTAAAGGCATACTTTTTTAAAAAAAATATAGATATGTGGGCAAGTAAGAACTAGCAAATATAGTATTAGAAATTATTTATATATAAAAAAAACAACAAAATGCAGCTTAATGACTTGGCCTTATATATTGTTTTGCTTGCTACATCTGACATGATCTTTGACTGATAAAAAAAAAAAAAACATGACAGTTTAATGTGTGCTTCAGATGTTGATATTGCATTATGTTGTTGTGTTTTCTGCCTTAATTTGTTCTTCTTTAATTTCAATATGTTGTTTTGTGAGTGTTTTAGTGTACTTGGGTCTCTTTTAGCTTAAGAAAACGTTAATGTGTATATATATAGACTATGTGTTTGCTATCATAAAATGGAGATGGGTGATGTTCATGGTTGTTATCACTTAGCCGCTTTGCTATTTTTATGGCTCATATAATTAATTTGATCATTTTTGTTTAGTTATTAAACCCATTATTTTAACATTAATATAGTCAAACTTAAGGAAATCTAGTTGATTGGTTCATAATCCAACTAAATCTAGTCAAAATCAATATTTTTTTTAGAAATCTATAGTTTTTTTTTTATTAGCTCAATAATCCAATTTGTTTACTAGGTAAAATCTAGTTAGTTGATTTCATTCTTTTCAGCAATGATCAGGAAGACTCTAATAAAATATATGAGATACCGATCGTAAAGGATGGGCTAGTGGCCTGCAAATGAGCAATAAGCTTGCATCTTCTCCTGAGGTGCCAAATTCTGATGTGGCCTTCCTTCCTGCTTGGTTCAAATAAAAGGAAAGGCCATTATCATATAATCCAATAAAGCTTTCAGGTTTTTGATCTTGCTTTCAGTCCAACCCATCATGAACTTAGGTCCGTCCCACTTGATTTGTTTAGTACAGAATGCGTATCATGGCGCCATTGATTTTGAATCATGTAATTTCCTGAGCCCAAAGGTTCCTGTATAGTACTTGTTTAAGGGATTGAGGTAATTCAAAATTTATTTTTATAATAATTATATATTCCTACGTGTAAATGGATTCCTTTGCCGTCCGCATGGCTTTCCGTTGAAATAACTATTGCATTGAAAAAGACTTTGTATTCGACCATGGGGGTTGATTTCAGTGCGTCTTTCGGCATGTGACAATGTGAGAAGAATGTACTTTCGTATGGAGCGGGAGCACGGGGTGGTTTTCTTGTTGTAACTTGAGGTGAGACTTTTCACCTCGTTAGTGGTATTGGGAGAAGAGATACTAGAAATATTTTTATTTATTAAATTTAATTTTTATTCTTTTAATTATTACTTATTTTATTTAAAATAATTTATGAAATTAAATTTTTTTTAATTTTATTTTCATTTAACTTTTTAATCTGTAAAATTTGTTCGTTATTATTTTACTAAACATGAAAAAAAACATTAATAAACTATTTTTCAGCTTATTTTTCATAACATGATAAAATATTAAAAAATATTTTTTAATTTATTTTTTTTGGCATTGCCAAACATTTAAAAATATTTTACTTTTCAAAAAAACTACTTAAAAAAATTATTTTTCAGCTAACAATTAGGATGGATATTAGGGAGTAAAGTATATTCCATTTTTCCATCTCTTTAGATGTCATGTCGATCGATTTTATTATCTTTCTTAAAATATTTCCATTTCATTTTATTTTACATTTTTTTATTTTGTCCCTATCAAAGTTTGGATTACATCTCACAGTTGACAGTACTGACAAAGTCACCCTCACAGTGTTAACAAAGTCACCGGTTAAGTAAGTATTAAAATTAAAATTTAATCCAAGCAAGACAAAGACTGAGCTGCGGGTTTCTTGGTGGTTAAGCCGGGTGAAGATGCAAGACCTCATCTAAATCTAATGATAACAAATTATCTTTGCCACGTCAAACGCTTGTCTAAAGAAATGCTCCACGACAAGTGTTTTCCAGCTGTCAAGGATCAAAAAAATAAATTTACTCTTAGGAGTCAATATGTATCTAACATATAATTCAAAAACTACTAAAATGAACAAAAGACTACACAAGGAGTCGCTTCCAGCATGGCATCTTGCATCTAGTCAGCGTGTCAACATCGATGATAAAAGCACCAAAAGTCTACAACCTCTTTTTTGCCATTTATGATATTTCGATCATCAAATGATGGAGCCAGGAAGCTGCGGATGTTCTATTTCAGGCCGTAGAATTATTTTAATTATTCTTTGGCTGTATGACTACAAAAATTACACGGCATCTAATTATTCTCACTTTGACCAGCAAACCACCTGTACGCAGGATTCAGAATCCAAAACCTATCTATTTTGTTAATCTAATATGCTCTTAATTATTATTTAATATGATAGTCACATTGAGAGTTTTAAAAAGTTAGAGAAATACTGTAAAAAATGGGACATGATTTTTTTAGTGCATGAAATACAGTAATTTCACTATTTGATTTCATTTATTTTTTTAATTTCCTTTTTAATATTCTTTCTCTGCTTTTAAAAATTTCCTTAATTTAAATATTTTTTCTTTCTTTTTTTGAAATCAAAGGCGTTCTAGATATATTGGGAGTTTTGACAAATCTTCAAACTTTTGAATGATTTATAATAGAAGATGCACGTTGAGAGTAATCGAAAACAAATCAATTATATCTATTATAGATTAAGTCAATTAATTATTGAATCTCCAATAAATTTTAAGATTTGTCTTATATGATATTACTTGTTGATCGACTTCTATAATATGGAAGTACTAATATATATCTAATGTTGACATACATTTTAATAATGAGCAGAGAAAGAGAGAGAATAAACGTGTGGAGAGAAAGATGAAGAGGAGCTACCAAGGATAGCAGCCAAGATGTTTAACGCGCCTACATTTTTTTTCCTGGAGAGATTGATTATACTGTTCAGAAAACCAAAGATACAACACACACACCCACACAGTGATAAAGTTGCAGATTTGGATAGTTAAAGAGGTTAGAATTCACAGTTAACTATGTAGTATGCTTTCACCTGATTGTCCTGTCTTTGGCTCTCCTTCTAATTAGGTAACTAAATTCTATATTCTTTTGAATATATAATAATAAAAAGAATTGACAGTATTACTGGCAACAGAGCAAAATGGTCAGATGCAAGTTCAGCGAAGTGAATTCACATAGAACATGTTGATTCTTCGGCCTGAAAGTATTTTGTCATGGTCTAATAATGAAATGTTCTTGTTTATAGGAGCTTAGGAGCACTCATCTTTTTATTGACTTCCTTGATATTCTTTACTTCTAGTTTTATCAATAAATAACTCGATTATTATATATATATATATATATAAACCCTTTTCTGTTAATTTGATTACCGAATGATTGAGCCAGGGAGTGAGTGTTTTATTTCAGGCTTCCCCTCATGAGAAAGCATGATTTGGAAACGTTATTGATCACGGGTTCAGGTGGCATTTAATTAATTCTGCTAAATGCAAGCAACTTGGCAGGTAGCTAGCTCAATCTAACTTTACCTCCTCACGTTAGACCTTGAAGTCAATTTTCATCATGACATTCTAATTCTGTCTCTATTTACTATTAATTATTGCCTTTGTTGTAGTCAAAGTGGGTTCTTAAACATTAGAAGCACGACATCGATCTGCTCGTTCTTCTTTGGGTTTAGTTGGATTTCATATATATTGTTTTAGCTACATCTCATATGAGTTTGATTGATAGAGAAGCAGTCAAATTTTGGGTGAACGTTATTTTTAAAAAAATTAAAATAATGTTGTTTAGTTAAAAAAAAAAAATCAACAATTATAATTGAATTTTTTACTAGATCTTGTTAGGTTAATCAATTTAGCAAGGTCATGTCAAGTTTTTTATTTTTTTTTTTTTTTTTTTTTAATTCGGTCCGGTTCTAGTCTCAGGTTAACCTACTAAATCAAATTAGATTTTAAAATTATTTATGATGTCATAATGACTTATATTTTTATAAATATTTCTTCATGTAACATAGAAAAAAAAACAGAGTTATTCATAATATTTTTTTACCACTTAAGTTTATTATTTTCAATTTAATTTTTTTTATATTAAATTGACCTTGAATTGTATTTAAAGTTTTATTTATTTAATAAAATAAAATTTTATTTTATTAATTCAAATCAATTAAAACTTTAAAATTCAATTTCTAGCCTTACGCACTTACTAGCCATGCACCATTAGTAAAAAACAGATAAAAAAAAATAAAAAGAAGTTTCATCTGCTAAAACAGGAAGACAGCCAGAATAAAGAAGAGACTCCTTTTGTGTCCATGCATGTTGTAAGAATGTTTTTTTGAATTCTGGCCAGGAGAGTCAACTCTCATTTACCTGGATTAATATAAAAATTAAAAATAACTATTATAATAATTTTAAATTTTAATTTAGAGTTTTGTCTTTGGTAACATCAAATATTCAACCTACATTGATAGAATTTTATTTTAAAAGAATCAAAGTAATTTTACTTTGGCTAAAAGGTTTTTTTTTAAAGAAACAATCAAAAGAACTTTTACTCTGATTTTTTGTTAGATTGGGTCATATCAGTCTCTTTTTTCTTTTTTTTTCTCTTCTTGAATCTCAACATGTTAAGGTTTGAGGTTGATTCAATAAGCCAATTCAGATTTTATAACTAGAATAAAATAGATAATAATAAATACCAACGGTAAAATAACATTTTTTATATATATATATATATATATATTTTTTAATTACTGATATAAAAAATAAAAAATATGTTATTTTGATATATTTATTGAATAAAAAACATATTAAAAGCATATATTTACTCATTAGTAGTATAGCGTATTACTTATTAGTTAATGATGTTTCTGCATATACTTGTGCAAGATCATATTGGTTGCTAGATCGGGTTGCTATTTGGTTATATATTCTGAATTTAAGCTTTATTTGTACAGAAAATGATTTTTTAAGATCTTTTGATGATATTAAATTATGGTGTAATAAGAAATTTTAGGTAATTTTTTTGTTTTTATTGTGGTAAATTTGTTTTTTTTCTAAGTCTGTTTTTTTTTTTTTTGTCATGTTCCTTTATTTTTTTTATTATTAATTTTATGGTCTTTTCAATATAATATCAATGATTATAAATAAATAAAGAGTGCTTTATCAGCACTTGCGTCTCTAGTAAATTGAACTGAATGCCAGGAATCGGAAATTAAAAGAACAAATACCTTCTAGAATATTTTTATTGGATAAGACCTTCTAGAATATTGAGCTACAACTCATTCGTGCAACTGCAAGGATACAAATGTACTGAAAAAGCCCTCTTCTTAGTTAACTCATTGGAAAATAAAGATAGGGATTGGAAAATAATGAAATGTTCTTGCTTACATGAGCTTAGGAGCACTCATCTTCTTTGTAACTTCCTTTATATTCTTTACTTTTAGTTTTATCAATAAATAACTCGATTATTATATATATAAAAAAACCCCTTTCTGTTAATTTGATTACCAAATGATTAAGCCAAGGAGTGAATGTTTTATTACTGTAATTTTAAAATTAATTTAGGACAAGAATTCATGAATGATGGTATGCTGATCCGGACCAGTGATCAGCGGCAATCAGCACTTGTGGTGGTTGTTGTTTTTATCTGGTTGGGGTCAAGGGTAGAGTTAAGAATTTTTTTTTATCCTGGGTTATTAAATAAATATATAAATATATTTTAAGATCGATTATTAACTAATGTACATGAATTTTTGAAATTAATAATAAAGTTTTAATTCAAATACACTATCTAAAATATTAAAAAATAAATTTAAAAGTACATAAAATTAAAGCAAAAATAAAAATAAACTCACTATTAAAGTTACATCCTTCAATGTTTTATGGAATATAATTCATCTATAATCAAATCTGAATCGATATTGTAACAACCCTTCAACCGGGATAAAATAACAATTTCATGTCAACTGGAAAACAAAGTAATTAAATTTTTTCCCTTTTTTAATTCCTTCTTCCTTCACTTGATTCTTCCCTAGATTAGTGTTTTATAAGTTGGACTTTGTAAGTTTACAAGATTATTCTCTCACTTTTTATTTTTTATTTTCTTGGAATTGTTTTATGTTTTTCCCTTACTTTTTTATATTTCTCTCTCGCCTTTTCTTTTCTTTCTTCTTCTATTCTGCTTCTGCTCAGTCAGCAACATATAAAATGAAAAAGGAGCTGATTTGTTTTATTTTTTAATGGCAAATAATCATTTTACTCTTAATGAGTCATTTTATTTTTATTTGACGGTCCTTTTTTTTGTTAGTACTACCAAGCTCCGTTCATCCTAAAATCTTAACTAGATTTTATTCAATATATTTTAAGATCCCTCGTAAAATTTCAACTCGATCTGATGGTTTGATTGAAAATTACATCTAATAATGTAAAACTGATCAAATTGTGATTTTTCATTAAATTTTTAAATTTCTCTAAAAATTCTGAAATTTTAACTCAAGCTAAAACATCATATTGGAAGGCTCCATGTAAATTTTTAGAATTTTTTAATAACTTAATTGAAAATTATAAAATTTTTTTACATAAAACTAGTTAAAAAATATTAATAAAATCTTCAATTAGGCTAAAGCCCACTCCATGCCTCCGCCTATGGTTGGGGTTCACAGCATGTGTGCACATCGAAGAGCATTCGCTTGTCAAAGTTCACCGGTACTGGTCATCTTCCAATTGAATCAGTTGATTCGTGGATATGCACTGCCATCTCCATAATAGGACAAATCAAAATTAAAATTCAGATCCCTTGTATTAACTAAACTTTTTTAATGAACCACAACTGTTATTACATTTTTAAATATAAAAAAAAAAATATTCAAATAGAAGAAAGAGATGAATTATTGTTGTAGTAAAAACATAATAACCGTACAAGATATGGAGAGACTTAAAACTTTATTTTGGACAACAATCCTTGAGAAAAACAAGACTAGAGAGAATGAGAAGGGCTGCGACAATGAAATGATTTTGTATAGAAATAGAAAAGAAAAATAATTAATAAATAAATAAGTTATATAAGATTAATAAATAAGCTATAACATTAGAGCTGAGACGAATTTGAAACTAGAGTTGAGATGAATTTGAAACTAGCTATATAATTCATCTACATATATGTTTAAGCTATTGAATTTCGGATAAAAATCTGTAATATTTATTCTTGTTGTCACAGTACCTAATGCTTGCTTTGTTCTTTAATTGGCTCTTTTTTTAAATAAAAAAAAAAAACAATTTCTGGATCCCTACATGACTTTGTTCAATATGATGGCTGAGGTGAAACGTGGCATCTTGTTATCTTCCTCAGTAACCAACTTTTTATAGTGTACTTCTACAAAACACTTGCAAACTTAATTTTGACCGGGCAAACCCACTTATAAACAACGATCCTCGTATTTAATTACCGAAAAAGTCCTCGTATGCTAAACAACGACTTCTAGATAATTAAATAGACAATGCAGGGTGGAGGCAACCTTCCTGCTTACCATGGAGTTTTAGCAGCAAATGTGTTTTCCAGTCCTTTTCAATGGTTATAAAATAATTGAAATTTTTTTCTTTTCACACGTAGGCGAGGAGGCGGTTCCATTTAATCAAGGCAAAGTCTTTCCACAAATCCGCATCTCTTTTAAAACTATTACATTTTTATAAATATTTCTTCAATCAATTTTAAAATAAAAATGTAAGATAGAAAAAAAAAGTTACTCATAATGTTTTTTTATCACTTAATTTTTTTATTTATAATTTAATCTTTTCATATTAATATTAAATTCATTTCAGATTGTATTTGAAGTTTTATTTATTTAATAAAATAAAATTTAATTTTATGGATATAAACCAATTAAAACTTTCAGATTCAATTTCTAGCCATATACTCTTATTTAATTACTCACAAAATAAAGATGGCGGGGGGGGGGGGGGTTATATAAAGGCAGTGGGGGAAGAGCTTTGAATCTTGGACTCTCCTCCAACCTTCCTAATAGATTCCGTCCCACTTCATTTTATTTAGAACCCGTTTGGCTTTACGGACACGGCTCACAGGGGAAAATTTTTTTACTATTCATTGGGCCCCACTTAATTCCTGTGTTAGGAACATAGTAAAAGAAAAGCAACAATTTCTTACTTTTTTTCACTGTTCAATAAAAATGCAGTTAACATGAACAATGTATAATGTGCACTGTTCACTTAAAAATAGCGAACAGTGCAGTTCTCTTGCACTGTTCACTTGCCTGCGTAAACCTTTTTTATTATTATTAGTGTGTTAATTTTTTTAATCTTGTAAAAAAAAAACTAGTTTAGAGTGAATTTTATACCTGATAATATTTTATATAGTTTTATTACATGTTAACAATACTATGAAAACTGTAGTTTTTATCGGATGTATTTCGTACGTAATGGAATTATAAATGGTTTTATGGAATAATAAAAAATATTTTATATAAAATATGATTTATTTCATGATATATTAGCAATAGTTAAATGCACAATATTTAAATTAAAAATCATCAGTATTAATATATATTTTTAAAATTATTTTATAACCTTAATTTTTAAAGCATTTTTAACCAAACACATTAAACTATTTTTTCTTCAACTTTAATTTCAACCACAATTTTAACCAAACACTTATTTTTTTAAACCAACCTCAACTAAAAATAATTTTTTAAAAATAATTTTTTTAAAACTACAACTATAATAGTTATATCCACAATATTTAAATTAAAATCATCAGTATTAATATATATTTTTAAAAATATTTTATAAACTCAATTTTAAAAGTATTTTTAACCAAATACATTAAATTATTTTTTCTTTAATTTTAATTTTAACTACAGTTTTAATTAAATACTTATTTTTTAAAACTAATTTTAATTAAAATTAATTTTTATAAAATATATTTTTTAAAATTATAAGTATAATAACTATCTTAGTACCAAACACATTTTTACATTTTTATCTGAGAACGCATATCGTGCCGCATTGATTTTGAATCATGTAATTTCCCAAAAGGTTCCTGTAGAGTACTTGATTAAGGGATTGAGGTATGAAAATGAGGTCCCTTTTGTTTGCTAGCTGGTCACAAAAGTCTCAGATAATCACTGACACGAGGTTTGACAATGGGGTACAGACTACAATAAAACCTCCTTTCTCTTTTATCTTTTTATATATTTTTGAATTTAATTTAATTTCAATTAAGGATGATAAGATGCTTAATTTAGAGAACAAAACTCGTTAAGATATGGCTCCTTGGCCGTTCACCAAGATAATGAACTCGGTATACAAAAATAAAACAGCAATTTCATCAAGAAGCAAGTTTCGTGATATTAAAGCACATGTGTGGTATAAGAACACAAGACCTCAAAAATATACCGAGGAGAATATGTGAATTCCCACATATCATATTGAAAGGCTGATATGTAAATTTTCATACTAAAGTTTTGACTTCAAAATTTAGTTCAAAATGATGATTCCGCATTTTTGGATTTCACAAATTTACTTATTTTAGTTCAAATTTTAGTTTAGGTTGGTAATGTTTAAATTTTTTTCTATTTAGTTATCAAACTTTCATGATATAGATCCCGAGTTTGATAGGTAACCTGGTTTGACGGGTTAACCCGTCAATTTTTTTTTTCTATTTAGTTATCAAACTTTCACGACACGGATTTCGAGTTTGACAGGTAACCTGGTTTGACGGGTTAACTCAGTTAATTCATATTTTTTTTTCTTTTTCTTCATTAGGTTTTTTCCTTCTATTGGTTTTTTTTTTATTAATTTATTTAATTATCACATTTTTATGACAC
The DNA here is from genome assembly GCA_964019445.1 of Populus tremula. NCBI lineage: Eukaryota > Viridiplantae > Streptophyta > Magnoliopsida > Malpighiales > Salicaceae > Populus > Populus tremula. The sequence goes on along the minus strand of CAXHTJ010000017.1, from coordinate 2,009,289 downwards.
GATCTTACAGCTAGATCCGCATCCAAGACTATTGGGTCTGGTATTGAAGCTAGATCTACTGAGTCATGCAAGTTTAATGTTATTATTAATATTATTAATATTACTTTTAGGTTAGATGTTATAGCCAAATACAAGATTCTTGAATATAACTTTGAAAAAAGATATAATATTTTTAGATTTTATTTTTTTCTTGGTATTTTTTATACAAAAAAATTAACCTGCAGTGTCACACAAGTCATGTAATTAGTGATTTTGAAACGTTATTGATCATGATTTTGGTGGCTCTTAATTAATTTTGCTAATTAAATGCAACTTTAACGGGTTTTTAATTCAGTTCAGCTACAAATATTATATGGTATCTAATTATTTTCACTTTGACTAGCTGGACCAGCAAACCACCCGTACGTACAATTCAGGATCCCGAACCCTAACTATTTTGTTAATCTAATATATATGCTCTTAATTATTATTTAATAGGATAGTCGCATTGAGAGTTTAAAAAAGTTGGAGAAATAATGTAAAGAATGGAACATGATTTTTCTAGTGCACGAAAAAATAGTAATTTCACTATTTAATTTCATTTATTTTTTTAAATTTCCTTTTTAATATTCTTTCTCTCTTTTTAAAAACTCCTTAATTTAAATATTTTTTTGTATAATCTCACCCTTCAACATCTCTATACTATAACCAGGCCTCCAAAATTCTCGATTTGAAAGCCCTCCATATAACCAGGCCGAGAGGAGGGAGATCTTCGCATCCAATATTCTCCTCCCATCTTCCTCACACATTTAGCCTACCATGGAGATTGAGCTTGTGAATAAAAAACTGACCACCACAGACATAGAGTCTCGTCTGTCTTATCCATCCCGTAATCTCTGGCCTTTTCAAATGGTGCAAGGAGAAAACCCTATCAGTCTTGCTGCAAGAGATCCCACTGGAAGAGTGTGGGAATTTAAGGTTTGTACAAGAAACCATGGTCGATAATGCAAATTTTTTGTACAAGAGTGTGGGAATTTAATGCAATTTTTTTTTTTGGATTCGAGGGAACCCCACCTCCCGAAAACTATATTTTGTGAGTCCAGATGGGCGAGTAAAACATGACTGTCCTAAACTCTTACAAAAGGTACACGCCCTAACTCGCAAGGGCAGAACTAGAATTATTTGTTAAGGGAGGCTAAAATTAATATAAAAAAATATAATATTTATTTTAATTTATTGTATATGATTTTAAAACAAAACCTACATAATTTAATTTTATTCAAATAACTTATTACAAACATATAATGACCTTTGTATAAGGTAAAATGTTTAGAGCAATACCAAATTGAGTCCAAGCAATGAAGTTAATTTTATCTTTATAATATATCTATCACTTTAATGTTGATGGTCTTTATACCTATCAAATATAAACATACAAAGTATATAAGAAACATTAACTAAAGCGAAACCTTATTTATGTTTGATAAACTTTGAAATAAAGTAAAAAAATAATAAAAAATGATTCATACATATTTATTTTAATTGTGCTCGTTGTTCTTTCATAGAATAGAAATCATCGATTATCATATTAATTGTGAATTTTTCAGCAATTTCTTTTTTTATATAGACAATTAAATAATTTGCAAGAAAATCATTCTCCATCCGATTGCGAAATCTTGTTTTAACAATCTTTTGACATGAAATTTGAACCTAATATAAAAAAATATGTCTAGAGATTCCTTACAAAATTTCAACCCGATCCAACGATCAAATTGAGATATATCATCGATATCGTAAAACTAGACAATTAGTGTCTTTTACACAAAAATCTGCATTTCATGCATTAATTTATTTACTTAGATCCTCATGACATTTCCCCTTAATTTATACTCAATAAATTTGAGGGCTGTCACCGGAGGAACATTTCTGGAAAATTACACTTCAAGACAACTTTGTTCGTCAGCTGTTATATCATCATTTCACCGTTGGATTGGTCTGGATTTTGGATATGTTGTTCATCCAGATGTTATATAAATTCTGAACGGTTTAGATCGTAAAAGAACACTCCTACCAGAAATTGTACTTCCTGAACAGCAGGTCTCCAAATTTCAGGTCAGTCCGGTATTGTTCTGATATCAAGAGTTTTAACCGTTGGATGTATGTTAATTTTGGATATGTTATTCTAATGACGATGATGTATAATTCCACCGTTTGGATGTATTGAACTCTAAATTTAAATAATAATGTTTTAAGTTTGGTTAAAACTTATAAGGCCAACAACATAACCCTCACCCGCAGATGTGGGATCTTACAATCTTCATTGTTGAAAAAACTCATTCAATAGGTTCTGAGTTATCAATATTTTTTCTTTTTTCTTAAAAAAAAACAATTCTTGTTATTTTTTTCATGATTCAATCTAAAATAAAAACATATATAGTAAGAAAAAATTGATAATTTTGGTGGCTCTGCTAAAAACAAAACATAAAAAATCCAAGCATAATCAAAACAGACCAATAAAATATATCTAATTAATTAGAAAAAAAATCACTATAACAAGAATTCAAAAAATAATTAGTAGAACTAGCAGATCTAAGAAAAAAAAAAGAAGTAAAAATGATAGAATTATATAAAAAAAACCTCATCAAATTATTAACAAACATTTCAAACAAAACAAAAATAAATTTTAAAGTTAAGTTATCTTGTTTTATTTGATGAAAGATAAATTAATTAGTGATTTTTTTAAATTTTTATTCACAATTTGTGTTTTTATTTATATTTTTGATTGCTGCATGATTTATATTAGGACAAATTAAATGCTTTAGTTTTTGTTTTATAAAATAATATTTTTATATGTTTTTTTTCCACGTAAGTTAAGAATATATTCAAAAGAAAATCAAAAAGTAAAGTTAAGGCCCACCCGAACCCCTCTTGTCTGCCTTTTTCCGTCATGCTGACTCGAATTTAAGACATGTTGCATAGATTTTAAACTCTTTATCATTACACCCCGTTTTTTAGGGAATATATGAAAAGCTAACATACTTTTTGCTGAACTTTAAACTAATGGATCCACATGTCATAAAATTCAGATCGACAAATACAACTATATATAATTTAACCTGGGTTACTTTGAAAAATATTGATATGCGGGTCTATAGTGGTTGTGCTCTTCGTCTTTCAACAAGATTAACGTTAAGCTAATAATTCTTAAGGTTGTACGAAGACAAAAGTAATTGGAGTGCAACATAGTTGATCGAGTGAGGCCAGTGGTTGATGGGTCGGTAGATATACGTACAAATTAAGAACTTTGAAATTCTGTAACCAAGAAAACAAAGTTGATCGGTTATCTTGTAATTCAAACTGGGTCATATCATGCGATACTTGATGGGTAATTCAACCTAACTCCACCTCCTCATCTCATACCTTTAATTAATTACGTGATGGAATGGAATCATATCATCATAACACGCTTCTAGCTCCTTTCCCGAATAATTAATAATGCCGCTGTAGAAATTTTGAAGCGTAATTTTGGATGTTTTTTAAAATATTTTTTTATATTAAAATATATTAAAATAATATCTTTTTTATTTTTTAAAAATTATTTTTAAAATCAGTACATCAAAACTATTTAAAATACAAAAATAAATTAAATTTTAAAAAAAATAAATTAAATTTTTATAAAACATAATTTATACAGCGTTTCCCATATATGCCGATCAGCTCTTAGCACTGCATGTTCTTTTGTTGTGAACGTAAACTACAATAACCTTTTAGCAGCGGTGGAGGGGGGCCTTTTCAATGGTTATAATTTTAGCAATAAAATAACTGAAATTTTAACTCTTTTAAAATAATTCTTTTAATTTAACTCTTTCAAAGTCTTTGTTAAATTTGGGAGGACCTACAGGAGAGGTCTTGTACAGCCCCTTCCTTGTCAATATTTTAGTAGTAAAAAGGAACGGTATCGTTGTTAGCTAGCCTATTCTTTTTATGCTGAAACTCCTGATCACTTTTATTTCTTTTCTTTTCTTCCAGCAAATAAAAATAGATACAACCTTGACTTCTATTTGCCTTAACTTCCAACAAATAATTTACGCTTTACACTGTAAGATGGAACCGGGGATTGTCCACATAGATCCCTTCGCCTTACCTTCCAACTTCCAGACAAAACGCTTGCAACGGCGCCTCCAATGCCAGCCACCCAGCTCTATAATCTATATAACCAAGGCAGAGAGGATATTATTCTCCTCCATTATTCTCCTCCCATCTTCCTGACACATTTAGCCTGCCATGGAGATTGAGCTTATGAATAAACAACTGACCACCACAGACATAGAGTCTTGTCTGGCTTATACAACGGCTAATCTCTGGGCTTTTCAAATGGTGCAAGGACAAAACGCTATCAGCTTTAATGCAAAAGATCCTACTGGAAGAGTGTGGGAATTCAAGCTTTGTACAAGAAACCATGGTCGTTACAAGAAACCCGTCATCAGAGGAGATTGGCTGGACTACGTCCGTGAGAAGGGCCTTACAGTCAATGATTCTATCATCTTAACAATGGTAGCAGATGCAGAAAATGGAGTCAGCTTTAACATTAGAGTTGAGCCCAATACGGAACTGGCTATATAGTTCATCTACATGTAAGTTTCAGCTATTAAATTTCGGTTAAAAATCTGTAATAATATATATATCAGGAAACTTGCTTGTTGATGTTGTGTTTCGTTAATAATATTAACTGCTGTTAATTTTATTTTTGTCTTCATTCATTCTTTGTTTTTTTTTTGCTACTTGCAATGTTAGTCATGTTTGGAGAGAGGCAAATAAAGTAGCAGAGATTTGGGTAGAGAAAGAGGTTAGAATTCATGGTTGCCTCCTCCCTGCATGGTGATCTGTTCCGAAACCCCTTTTTTGTTTTTGACAATAAGGTTCATTCTACAGATCCCAACGACCATCCTCTTTTCGCCCTTTATGATATTTCGATCATTAAATGATTATTCTTTGGCCGTAGGATTACAAATATTACACGGCATCTAATTATTCTCACTTTGACCACCAAACCACCTGTACGCAGGATTTAGAATCCAAAACCTACCTATTTTGTTAAATCTAATATGCTCTTAATTATTATTTAATATGATAGTCACATTGAGAGTTTTAAAAAGTTAGAGAAATACTGTAAAAAATGGGACATGATTTTTTTAGTGCATGAAATACAGTAATTTCACTATTTAATTTCATTTATTTTTTTAATTTCCTTTTTAATATTCTTTCTCTGCTTTTAAAAATTTCTTTAATTTAAATATATTTTTTTCTTTTTTTGAAATCAAAGGCGTTCTAGATATATAGGGAGTTTTGACAAATCTTCAAACTTTGGAATGATTTATAATAGAAGATGCATGTTGAGAGTAAGCGAAAACAAATCAATTGTATCTATTATAGATTAAGTCAATTAATTATTGAATCTCCAATAAATTTTAAGATTTGTCTTATATGATATTATTTGTTGATCGACTTCTATAATATGGAAGTAATAACCTATATGTAATGTCGACATACGTTTTAATAAACTTTTAACTAATGGACCGATCGACATGTCATAAAATTCAGATTGACAGAGACAACTATATATATTGATTTAAATATCTAGGTTACTTTGGAACGTGATATGTGCTTCTTCTCTGAACTATTTTTGGCTTTTCTCTTTTGAGTGGGGTGAAAGAATCTCACTAGTTCAAGCACGCGATAGATTTAATCTAAGCTAACTTGTGTTATATGTACAATGTTCTGGTGCCTCTTGATTCTAGGTCTTTCACCTTTTCTTTGTTTTTTTTTTTTTTCCTCAAACCTTACTATCTATTTCCGCCATAGATTTTCTCTAGTTGTTGTTCCCTTCATCTTCCGATAAGATTAACGTTAATCTATAGAATAATTTTATGGTTATATGAAGAAAGAAATAATCGGAGTTCAAAATAGCTGATCGAGTGAAGCGAGTGGTTACATGGGTAGATTTAGTGTACAGTGAACTTTGAAATTCTGTAGCCAAGAAAAAAAGTTGAAAGTCGTTTATAGCTTGAGCTGACTAAGCCATCGTGCAATCGCTATTCTTCGTAGGTAACTCAATCTAACTTTACTCCTCATGTTAGACCTTTAAGTCAATTCTCGTCATGACATTCTTCTATCTCTGTTTACTATTATTAATTATTGCCTATGTTGTCGTCAAAGTGGGTTCTTAATCATCAGAAGCATAACATCTGCACGTGCTTCAGTTGTGAAGGTAAATTACAATAACCTTTTAAGATATTATGCAATAATAGATACCATATCTAAAAATCTAACAAAAACTTTCTTTTCGTTTACGAAAATATTACAAAAACTTCCTTTTCTTTGGGTTTTGTTTGATTTCTTATAAATTGTTTTGCTGCATCAGAGATGATTTTGATTCATAGAGAAACAGAACAGTTTAATGTGTGCTTTAGATGTTGATATTGTATCATGTTGTTATGTTTGCTGCCTTGATCTGTTCATCTTAATTATATCAGACCAACTTGGGCTTTGTGTGGAGTGTGAATTGTAACCAAGATGTCTTCCACGATGAACTATGAGGCAAAGGTGTACTCATGGACCGACCTGTAGGGCTGACTGAGGCCAGCAAAAAGTGAAAAACATACTGCAGTGAAAATCTAAGAGAGGCTTCGAAAGTAAAAGAAAAGGTGTTCTTAGTTAACCCTTTACAGGATGTAAAGTTAGTGTTAGATTAGCTTACAAGAAAACGTGTTCTACTAAAAATGAAAAGGAACTTCATCGTGCAGGGTCTTGGATAAGCTGTCTTCTCTTTTCATCAACCAAACTTTAGAACACAAATAGAGAAGATAAAGTGATCATATCACAAAAAAATCGACTGAAGTATATAACAAACTCTTGATTAATTCAGTCAAAAGTTATTTCTAATTAAATATACTTGTAACTTTTTTTATTAAAATAAAAAACTTAAATCAACTTATAAAAATTATATGAAACATATAATCTAAATCATGTAATAATGACTCCTTCAACATCCCCTTTATATACTAAACCATTGTTCAATGGAGATTTTCCAGGTTAAAAATCAACACCATGAATAGCCTTTAACACTACAGCATTAAACAATTTTATTGACAAATTCATTCCGTTAATGTAAGGCATACAATTTATCGGTAATATTTTTACCATTATTCATCTGTCTGAATATTTAGTAGTTTTTTATTCCGTTATTACTTTTTTCGAAAATAAAAAAACCAGCTTTGATGGCGGCTTCATACTACTACGATACCGAGTGAAAATCAATTGTCGTATTACAAGGCCAGCCATGAAAAAAATAAGACCTCGATATTGCAGTACCAAAATAGAGAATCATATATGTAATTTTAAAATAATATATATATATATATATATATATATATATATATATATATATATATATATATATATAGATGGGCAAGTAAGAACTAGCAAATATAGTATTAGAAATTATTTATATATATATATATATATATAAAACAACAACAACAAAATGCAGCTTAATGACTTGGCCTTACTGTAATATACACGTGACATGATCTGACATGATCTTTTGACTGATAAAAAAAAACATAACAGTTTAATGTGTGCTTCAGATGTTGATATTGCATCATGTTGTTGTGTTTTCTGCCTTAATTTGTTCTTCTTTAATGTCAATATGTTGTTTTGTGAGTGTTTTAGTGTACTTGGGTCTCTTTTAGCTTAAGAAAACGTTAATGTGTGCATATAGACCATGTGTTTGCTATCATAAAACGGAGAAGGGTGATGTTCATGGTTGTTATCACTTAGCTGCTTTGCTATTTTTATGGCTCATATGATTAATTTGATAATTTTTGTTTAGTTATTAAACCCAATATTTTAACATTAATATAGTCAAACTTAGGGAAATCTAGTTGATTGATTCATAATCCAACTAAATCTAGTCAAAATCAATATATTTTTTAGAAATCTATAGTTTTTTTTTATTAACTCAATAATCCAAGTTGCTTACTAGGTAAAATCTATATTTTTTTTGTTTTTGAAGTTTTGAGGAAAAGTTTGCTACATGTAGTAATTTTGATTTCATTATTTTCAGCAATGATCAGCAAGACTCTAATAAAATATATGAGATACCGATCGTAAAGGATGGGCTAGTGGCCTGCAAATGAGCAATAAGCTTCCATCTTCTCATGAGGTGCCAAATTCTGATGTGGCCTTCCTTCCTCCTAGGTTCAAATACAAGGAAAGGCCGATTCAGGTCATTATCATATAATCCAATAAAGCTTTCAGGTTTTTTATATTGCTTTCAGTCCAACCCATCATGAACTTAGGTCCATCCCACTTGATTTATTTAGTAGAGAATGCATATCATGTCGCCATTGATTTTGAATCATGTAATTTCCTTAGCCAAAAGGTTCGTGTATAGTACTTGTTTAAGGGATTGAGGTATGAAAATGGGGTCCCTTTTGTTTGCTAGCTGGTCACAAAAGTCTCAGATAACCACAGACACAAGGTTTGACAATGGGGTACAGACTACAGATGCACCGTCTTGAGCTTTTCCTTGTAGTCTTTTCATGCATTATTTCTCTGATACGTGGGGGGTCCCCTACAGCTGTTGCAGCTTGAAATATGTACCCATTTTCCCCCGGAATTTTGCTTCCTCCCTCTCTTTTACACTGGCAAATGGCATCCCCTTCAAAAAGTGAAGAATGAGGATGATACCATGTAGCAAATGTCAAGTCTCTCTCTCTCTCTCTCTCTCTATACAGAGTAGTTTCATTCCACTCCTGCAATGTCGATAAACCATGGAGAGTGGATTTCTAACCTAATATTAAAAGAGGAAAAAAAGGAATAAATTAAATGCCATGCATTTTTTTTCTAGATTTTAATGTTCATTTGTTTGCTGAAAAATATATATTTTTTTAAAATAAATTTCAGAAAAATAAATTATTTACTGATATTTGGTAGTATAATAGAAAATAAACTGTAAAACACTTTCCAGTGTTTAATTATGTTATGGAAAATGAATTGGAAAATAACTTATTAAAAATATAATTTCATAAATTATCTCAAATAAAATAAATAATAATTAAAATAATAAAGATCAAATCTAAAAAATAAAAAAAATTGAAAGATGAAGAAATTAAAAGAATAATAATTAACATTTCATAAATTATTTCAAATAAAATAAGTAATAATCAAAAGAATGAGCACCAAATTTGAAAGATAAAAAATTTCAATTAAAAAATGATAAGGGAAAAGAAAATAGCAATTATAAAAATAAGGATCAAAATTAGTATAAAAATAAAATTCTAATGGATGAAATTAAAAAATATATATATTCAAAACAAAATATATATATAGCAATCAAAAGTTTAAAGACCAAATTTGATATAATTAACAAATAATATTATATTTTTAAATTTTTCATAATTTTCAGAAAGTGTTTTCTGCCCAAATTTTCCAGAAAAACATTTTTCTAGAAATCAAGCCAAATTTTTCTTTGACTGGAAAGTATTTTCCGTTAATTAACTTTTTTAATAGCAAACAAACACAAAAAAAATTAAAAAAATGATTTAAAAAAAATAAATATGAAGGCCTAACTTAGCAAATTTTCTTCTATTGAGAAAAACAATAACTCTTTGTAATACATTCTCTTTAAATTGTAGCACAAAATCATAATTTTGGGAAGCTTCCTCATTTGTCCTCGAATCTAAGCCTGAAGCATATGTAAGCTTATTTTGAAACTACTTTAATCCCACTCATTTAAATTTTTAAGAGTATGTTCGGTAGTATAGTAGCGATTACTTTTCAAATAATTCTTCGTGCTAAAATACAAATTAATATTTTTTTTTATTAATTTTGATATTAATACATCAAAACGATCTAAAACAAACAAATCATATTAAATTTTAATTAAAAAAATTTAAATTTTATAAAAATACAGTTCCAACCATATTTCCGAACGCTGTCTTTAAGAGATAACGGGGGCAATTATGTATCATTTTGGATAAAATAAAAGGGTAGCAAAAAGGTTAGCAGTTGTTGCCTGCTTGCCTATACAAATAGAGAAATACTTATTAAAGTCAAAAGGCACAAATATTGCTGGGCCATTACATGGTTCATTGCTAGATGCCAAGGCACGCTCCTCCATGAGCTGGTTCACACCCTTCTTTCCTTGCTCCCCTATCAAAGGAATCCGAAGAGGCAAAGAAAAGGAAGTGAAAACATACGGAAGAAAGTTTCCACTGTTTGGACAAAAGAAGCTTTCGCTAACTTATCCCGGCTAGTCATATTTTCTCCTCACTTTACCACTCTTTATATATTCTCTTTTAGACTTTGTTCATATCCTCTTTCTCATGTTCTAAATCTTAGCACCGAGAAGCTAGTAGAGAGAGTGCTCTGTTTTCCTTCTTCTTGACACCCAGCTTGATCAAGTGCTCCTTTTTTTCCTGAAAAAATGGTTAAAATAGGAGGTATACTTGTTTGTATGTTGGTTGTTGCTATGGATGTAGCAGCTGACATTCTTGGCATCCAAGCAGAAATCGCACAAAACAAGGCATGTTAACCCCTCCTTCCTTCCAATCTTTTTTTTTTCTTTTAAGAAAAACATTTTCTTTGATATATCAGTCATCTTGATCTTATACTTCAAAAATATGAATATATCTTGTTGTAGTCAATAATGTGTGCATGTGGGTGTGTGTTAATACAGGTTAAGCACCTAAGACTTTGGATATTTGAGTTCAGAGAACCAAGCGAGGATGCCTTCAAACTAGGGTTAGCTGCAGCGGGGATTCTAGTTCTAGCTCATGTTATTGCTAACTTGCTAGGTGGGTGCATGTGCATTTGTTCTCAAGAAGAGCTTCAAAGAGCTTCCCCTCATAGACACCTGTCTGTGGCATGCTTCCTTTTTTCGTGGTAAGTGAACTTGTATATACATTTTCTAGAGTCCGGGCTTTGTGATACAAAATTTCCTCTGATATTTAGGCCTTAGGGCTAACAATTACAGGTCTGAGTATGAAATCTAACCTGTTGAAATGATTTAAGAACTGCCTTAATTTTCTATCCATTTATTCCATGTGCCCAACTCATTGAACATGATTATAGTCTGGCTGACGAAGCTCTAGGTTTGAGGTCTGAGTATGTTGATTTTAGATGTCTTCCATCAGTAGGAAGTCGTGAATTCTTAAATCTTCTAAGCTCTATATGCAGGTGAGGTATGTAATGAGGTGCATATTTGGTGGCCCAAAGCAAGCTCCACCTCCGCTGGAGAAGCTTACTCCTGAAGAAACTGTTTCCTTCCTCTGGAAAGGAGACGGGTCACTTGTTGATGAACTTCTGCAGTGCATGTCTCCTTATATGGATGAAGACATGCTAAATGACCTCAAGTCCAAGGTTTGTGCGCACGATCCATCAGATTGTGATGACATTCAGAAAGCTCTTCAGAAATCTTTATTGTGGTGAGCAGCAGCAGCTTATATTGCTTCGTTTTTTCCTTAATGTGTTTTCTTGGGGAAAAAAGGGAAAATTCTATTGAATTTTTTAGTACTTTCAAGGTTGAGGGATGAGGTGCGCAGTCTTCCATGTACATACAAGTGCCGGCATGATGCTGCAGCTGACTTAATCCATGTTTATGCTTGTACAAAGAGCTTCTTTAGAGTTAGGGTAAGTCTTTGCTGAACCAGTCTCCTCTAACTGGTTATGTCTATTTTCTTTGCCTTGGAACTACTTTTGCTGCTCCATTGCATGCTCTTTATTCTATCTTCAAGTAACATGGTAAATTTCTTGCAGGAATATGATGCATTTACTTCTCCACCAGTTCACATTAGTCCACTTGACTTAGGCCCTAAATGTGCTGATAAGTTAGGGGGTCTTCCCCACAAGTATCAAAAAACCTATGGGGGAACTATTGCATGGGCAGTTGATATTTTGGCATGTCCAGACTAACACCGAGCCTGATTTTACCCTTGCTAAAGCGAGCAAGGGCTGCTTGTCATTACCGAAATTGGTTCCTTTTACGCTAAGGTTCAGAAGCCATCACAGCAGCGCATTTATGGTCCCAAGACCGTGAAAATGATGTTGGAAAGAATGGTAAGTTTCATTGCACTATCATTTACTGCATGCTGTTTGATATCTCTGTACCACAAGATGTTAGCTTTGCCCGCATCCTTGCTTTAACTGAAGCTGCCATGATTTATCCTTAACTCTGGAGATGGTAGGCATGTGTCTTCATGCTTAGGCCTGAGAAGTTTTTCAGGCTGAATCCGAGATACCTATGGTTAAAAAATGACTTCTGTAAACCAAAGTTGTCAAGCCTGATCACATTAACCTAGAATCACTTTAGCCAAACTATTTTCGAACCAGATTTGTTAGTGTGTGGTTTCTTATCTGTTGATGTTGTATTTTCAGGAGAAGTACCCTCAGAAACCGTGGCCCAAGGACCAAATATGGTCATTCAAGAACTCTCCAAGAGTTGTTGGCAGCCCAATGCTAGATGCTGTATTGAACAATGCCCCACTAGACAGAGAAATGGTACACTGGCTGAAGCACAGGCCTACAGTATACCGATGAAGTTGCTCTCCCCGGACAAGGTAAAAGCCGCAAGGGGTGGGGGGGTTATCATTAATCAGGCATCAAAAGCTTGTTAAGTGTTCTGGAATGGTTTCTTCATTTTAGTTCACAGCTGCCCCTTTTAGTGTGGGAGTTGGTCATCATTCCATGGCATCTCTCTCCCTCTGCTGCTCTCTCCCCATTCTTGTTAAGTGTACAGTCTTTTATTTTGTTTTTGTTTTTCATTTTTTCCTTACTGTAATTTTGTAATTCATTGTTTGGTAGCAAAGAAAAATGAAAAGGAAAATTTCCCATCAATTTCCTCTCTCTCTCCCTCTCTCTCTCTCTGACCTGCATTCCGTGAAGAGAACAAGATAGCGTAAACAGGTAAAAAGCTCAGGAGTCCTGCCATGCCTGCTAATTTCTAGCAGCGCTCAATCTTCCCTGACAGGCTGACACCTATACAACGCTCTCACGCCCAAGCATCATCCTCGCTTGCTCCTTTTCCTGTCCACACACCCCTCTCCTCACTCATTCTCCACCGTCTGATCACCCCCCCGCCTATAAACTAAAAGCCCCTTTCCCGACATCGAACTGTACGAACACCCCATATCATCCTTGATTCCAGTGACCTATAATCTTCCTACACGTGTCCCCCTGAAAGGACACCCTCCACGGAGAGTAACAGTAACATTTCCTAATGGAGATCCATATATCCCGTTATTTCCATTAGTCTCGAGTGGCCATGGTATTCCAGGCCGTACTACCATGTTTTCTCTTACGGAACTCCAGTTTCCACTGCGCCGATGACTTTCAACTCCGTCGACATGTTAACCCCGTCCCTTCTCGGTCACCACAACAACAATCCCTTGACTTCTCTGCCTGCATCAAACTTAACCAACTACTTGAACGAAGATGGCAGTTACTATTAACACCCCTCCAGCCTTGACACATCTTGGTTTTGGCAACTGTTGTCGCTCACCTCAACTCAGCACACCCCACGAGTCAACTAAACCCTAAGGTTGCTGCTCTCCTGTCCCGCAACCAGTCGAGTCAACTCATCCGTATGAATTTCTCTCCTCGGTCCCTGGACAAGTTGTTAAGGCTTAAGAATTGAAGAGAGAATTAGAAGAAGAAAAGAAATTGAGGGAGAAGTAAAGGGAAGAAAGAGGGTTGAAACTGCAATTTCAGAATTCTTATTCTTTCATTACCGGCCTCACAAGTTCTTGATACTATGAACTCTAGCCCCCTAACTATCTCAACAGACTTTCTAACTAACAATCAACAACTCTGACCAACAAACTTTCATCACATACCCTTTTCTTATTTACAGTTATGACAGTTGCCAACCAATACTGCCTCAATCTGTTTTGAGAAACGCGCAGACTCTAGGGTCGGTGATTGAAAACCTCGCGGTTGTTTCCGAGAAACTGAAAAGTTCGGCCCATATGATGAAACCAAATTAAGCCGTCTGCTTTTGATCATGATATTGGGTCGTCTTCTTCATCAGCTTCGCTTCTTACATGACAGAGAATCACTGAGACGGTGAAATGTTTAATAGAACTGATGCCATGGGTTTCTACAACGATGTACACGGCCACTATACTTGATGAGGCTTAAGAGTATATCATTATTTTACAAGAACAGGTTAGAGCTTCAATAGTACAGTCAAGACCTGCCACTACTTTCGATCATCGTAGTCACAATTGTCCGTACTCTAATGATCCTTACAACTTTGTTAATGGTGCTAATGTCGGTGGTGGTGGTGGTGGTTTTGCTTTCGGGGGAGGCTGCGTCAAGTAGGGAGCAGATAATGGAGATGGTTTTGAAGTCTAATGCGGGTCAAAACCTTGTGGATTTTTTTATTTCAATAGAGGGTTTTTCAAGTTAAATTTATGATTTTAGTGGCGTGTGTGTACGTGCGGAAGGGGTTTTGAGGTCTTTATATTTAAGGAATAACGAGTTACTAATATCTTATTATCTCTAGGCATTTAGGGCCTAATTATTTGATACATATATTATATTTGATAAGATCTATTTTACATTTTATAACCATGAAAAATTTAGAATTCACTGTGAAACATCTTTACACCTAGTTTGCATGGATTTAACAATTATATAAATTTTTAATGGCTCTGATATTTTTAAAATTCAAACTTATAATATTTAAAAAAATAAATTCAGGATCTAACCAATTAAATTACACCTTTCAAAAATTTAATTATTTAAAATATAATTAATTAAATTATATTCTTCGTAATTTTTGTTTTTTTGTCACATGGTATGGTAGCGGTTGGATCTATGTAAAAAAATAAAATTAGTGTGGTTTTTGTTTTGTTGTGCAGTTTCATCTATTTAGAATGCTGAAAATAATTTAGTTTTCAACAAGAAAAGAAACAAATTCGGATAATATTTATTATTTTATTTTTAATAGAGTTGTAACATGGGTGAAATGTAATAATGAAAGTTTCAGATTTGCTCCGCCGACCAGGTGGTCTTTTCAAGTGCACTAATAAAATAAAATTGATAATAGATTTGTCTTGGATAGTTCCTGCAAATGGAATCTTTGTAACATAGTTTTGAAACTTGGATTGGCTGGGATTGGCTGACCCGGGTTTGGGACTGGGTGACCCGGGTTTGGGACTGATCCGGATTTAAGTAAAAACTTGTTCGAAAGTTGACCCGACAAAACCCGGTTGACCCGGCGAACTTGAAAAGACCTGGACAGACCCGGCCTCCTTTTTTATATATATACAAAGACATCTAACGACGAAGAATTACAGGAAGTTGTTGGAGCGAACAACGTTGTTGAAGAGTTCCACTTGCCCAAGTTACGGTATCTGGATGATGTGATGAAGGAGACATTTCGTTTGCATCCTGCACTGCCTCTCTTAGTGCCCCGTTTTTCAGGGCAAGCATGCACACTAGGAGGGTATACCGTTCCTAAGGGCACTTCAGTTTTTTTGAATGTTTACGCCATTCACAGGGATCCTAATCTGTGGGACAGTCCCTTAGAGTTTAGACCAGAGAGGTTTTTGAATGATGAAGCCAGCACATTTGATTACTCGGGCAACAACTTTCAGTATCTCCCATTTGGATCGGGAAGGAGGGTTTGTGCAGGACTCCGTTTAGCAGAGAAGATGCTGATGTATTTGCAGGCTTCATTGTTGCACTCCTTTGAGTGGAAGCTGCCAGTTGGAGGAGTGCTGGAGCTATCTGATAAATATGGCCTCGTTATCAAGAAAAAGAAACCCTTAATCGTTCTTTTCTTGATCTCTTTTCGTCGAATAAGGTTGATTTACTGACTAATTTGCTTGTGAATGATTCTAGCAGAATGTTTAACTATTGATTGATGTCTATCATGGGAATTCATTTTTCACTCTCACTTGTTAATACTGATCTTGATTATGTGGTGAACGGCGAGGTGCATGTCTTTTAATTTGGCTGTTAAGTATGCTGATGTTATTCACTCTGTTATCTTGCAGGTTAGTTTTGTCGATGGATTGTGTTATTTGGTTGTTTGGTATTTATTGATTTATTTGGTTCTGTGATTTTGTTTGATCTGTGATGCCAATGAAGGCTACTAGTTTTGACTGTCTTGTGTATTTTTCTCTGATGCTAATTGGTCAAAAGTTTGATTTATATTGAATTTTTTGATAAGATCTTTCGGGTTTGAATTTTTTTTAAGGCAATTGTAGGACTTTGCAGTTAACTGTCGTTTAAAGAGATGTTGGATATTTCATTTTAACGGGTGCTTTCATAGTTTGAATGCCTGGTTGCTGCAGAATCAAATTGATCTGTGTTTCGTATTGTATGATGCGCAGAATTTAGGACATAATATGTTGATGAATGGTGCAGTTAGTACCTTGCCTCCCAGCTAAATAAAATGAAACAAATCAACGTTCTTTGAGTGTGTGCATGTATAATCAACCATATTTTTGTGAAAAGAATTAGGATGTCAGTACTAGATGTTTCATGTTATTCTTTGAATCTACATTGTAATAATGTTCTAATTTACTTAGATCACTCGATTTCAATGTTAAAGGCAATAGCTTGATATAAACAGATTGCTCTTATCCAGGATGATTTCTTACCAAGAACAGCTACTCCATTAGTAAGTTGATGTAAACATTCTTGTAATAATTTTTTTTTTTGATCTAGATCAACTCATCTTATCCATGACCTGATCATTAGACCAGTGATCGGATCAGTTTTCAAAACTATGCTTTAGAAATTAGTGGTGTTCGATGAAGGGGAATGTTTTATATATATATATTTTCTCATGATCCGCATATAATATAGAATCCAATGAAACTAAGGTATTGCCAATTTAAAAAACATTTCTTTTGAGAATGATTGTTCCTCTGTTTCTTCAAAGCATTGGGTGTGGTGGAGTCTGACATGCTCTTGAATTAAAGGAAACAATATTATGTAGCCACGAGATTCTAATTAAATTCGCAATATGATCAAAAATAAAAAATAAAAAAATTTAAATTTTTTTAAAAGTATTTTTAAAATATAAAAAATATTAATTTTTAAAAGTATTTTTTTTAATAGGGCCTATAACTACATGATTTTTATTAATTTTAGTACTTGTTCAGGAGACTGATTTAAGACTTTGTGTTGGCATAAATGGGTTCTTTATTTGAGTTAGTAGCATCTGTCATCCTTATGCAAGAAGTTTATGGAAAGTGAGTTTTTGCTTTTGTATTACAATTTATTTTTTTAATTATTTTTTATTTGAAAAATATCAAATTAATATTTTCGAGTGTTTTTGAATGATTTTGATATATTAATATTAAAAATTAAAAAAATTATTTTAAAATATTTTCAATTAAAAAATATTTTTAAAAATATATCAAATACACAACTAAGAATGTATCCATATATTCATCAGATTATAATGATTGTATGCTAATGAGCTGAGCATGATGTCAACGAGCTATCACCAATTCTGATACATGATAATTTTAGATTCCTTATATGCTCATGAGATTACGTTATGCTAAACTTATAATATAAGTTTATAATATATGCTCAGGCTATCATATGCTAAAATCTTGACTTCAAAATTTAGGTCAAAATGATAACGTCAGCATTTTGATTATTTTCACTATTCACATGTTTACTGTAACCCAATAAACCTTTAAATTTTACGGATTACTTTCAAAATTAATGATGTTTGAAACCAATGAACCATTTCATAATTAATGGCAAGTACTGGCAGATATAGTATTAGACATTATTAAAAAATATATACGTGTGTGTGAGAGAATCCTATTCAAGGGAAGTATGCCTTAATAAGACTATTTATTTTTTTTATTTTAAAAGTATTTTTAAAAAAATTTAAATTTTTTTATTTTTTTATTAACTTCAAATTAATATATTTTTAGTGTTTTCAAATTATTTTGATGTGTTATATTAAAAATAATTTTTAAAAAATAAAAAAAATATCATTAATATATATTTTAACACAAAATATTATTTAAAAAAAACCACAAGAATATTCAGCTGTTAAAGATTTTCTCCGAATACTTAGATACAAAAAAATAAAAAAACAAAAAAAGAAGAAGAAGAGAATCTAGAAAAAAAGAACATGCGCAAAAAACCCCTTCAACATACACGTCAACATCATAAAAAAAAACCCGTCATGTGGCGTCCCGCGGACAAAAACTTTTTTCCCAAAAACCCCTCATGTGGCGTCCCGCGTACAAAAACTGGCGTCCCGCGCTGCCATCTCCATAACCCTTCAACTGTAGGGAATATAAACACCACTTATCTCCATATTGGCATGATATTCTCCATTTTAAAACTAAGCCCTCATGGATTTACTCAACCCTTCAACATCACCCATACTTTACTACCACTTTACTGAGATTTTAAAATTACCACCCTCTATATAACCATGGCAGAGAGGAGGTAGATCTCCGCGTCCATTATTCCCCTCCCATCTTCCTGACACAGTTAGCCTACCATGGAGTTTGAGCTTGTGAATAAACAACTGACCACCACAGACATAGAGTCTTGTCTGGCTTATACAACGGCTAATCTCTGGGCTTTTCAAATGTTGCAAGGACAAAACGCTATCAATTTAATGCAAGTGATCCCACTGGAAGAGTATGGGAATTCAAGCTTTGTACAAGAAACCATGGTCGTTACAAGAAACCCGTCATCAGAGGAGACTGGTTGGACTACGTCCGTGAGAAGGGCCTTACAGTCAATGATTCTATCATCTTAACAAAGGTAGCTGCAGAAAATGGAGTCAGCTTTAAGATTAGAGTTGAGCCCAATTTGGAACTGGATATATGATTCATCTACATGTAAGTTTCAGCTATTAAATTTCGGATAAAAATCTGTAATATTTACTCCTCTGGTGTTACAGTACCTAATGCTTGCTTTGTTCTTTGCCTTTTTTTTTTTTCTTTTTAAGAAACAATTCTGGGTCCTGACATGACTTTGTTCAATATGATGGCTTAGGTTTTTAAGCGTGGCATCAAGTTATCTTCCTCAATAATTAATCAGCCTTTGGGTTCTTCTTGGCACGAAAGCGGTGTTCTGCGTTCTCACTGTTATTCCATATATATTGTGGTCTCCTTATCAGCTTTATCCTTTTGAGGTCTTGTGCTCTTATACTACATGTCATTTACATGGAATATTGGGAGTTCATCCAGCTTCCTTTAATTTGTTCATGTGTCTCTAGGCTCTTTGTCTACTGGTTTGCAAGCTCCCTGTTAATTACTATTTTACAGTCTTCATAGTTCTTTGATGTCTGTAAGTCCTTTTCCTCATGTGAGCCTACACCCAGGTGTTTTGCATGTATTCATATGCTTATATATATATATATATCATGAAACTTGCTTGTTGATGTTGTGTTTCTTTAATAAGATTGCTGTTTTATTTTTGTATCTTCATTCGTTCATTATTTTTTTTGCTACTTTCACTCTTAGTCATGTTTGGAGAGAGGTGAATAAAGTGGCAGATTTGGGCAGTGAAAGAGGTTAGAATTCATGGTTGCTTCCTCCTTGCATGGCGAGTTAATTTCCCACATTAGCTATATAAATGTAGTAGTCTGTTTTCACTTGATTGTCCTGCTGTCTTTGTCTCCAGTTCCGAAGCCTCTTTTTCTGACAATACAGATCCCAACGACAATCCTCTTTGTGTTCTTTCTGTTATTTTGATCACCAAATGATTGAGCCAGGGAGCTGTGGATGTTCTAATATTTCAGGCCTCCTTTCGGACATCGGACAGCATGCATGATTTGGAAACGTTATTGATCATGGTTTAGGTGTCTTTTAGTTAATTCTGCTAATTAAATGCAAACTTACAAATGTTAGACGGCATCTGTTTACAAATCCCATAATCAGCACAATACTGCACTCAAAACAGGAGTTTTGATAAATCTTCATTTTTATAATTAATATCTTAAGTGACCTTTAGCTTCAGTACTGATCTAACTGCACATGATAAATCAATTTGTTGCGTTACTAGAAGCCTGGTGGGTTCAAAAAGATTACAGCTGTCCTTGCCGCCTACCTCATCGTTTTGACTATTTGAATCTCTCTTTCCATCCCTTGTGGCTTTGCAGTCTCTTTCCAAGAAAAAACTCTGTGGATTGAAGGTACTGGCAGTATATATTTATGGCTCTAAGAAATAAAATTTCGCATTCTAACACGCTCATTCCATTTTATTTTATTTCTATCAATATTCCCAATTTATTTTTTCTTGCAGGTATTATTTTTTTATCCTCACAGATTTATACTCACTTTATTACTTTATAATAAATGGTTCGTTTACAACTTTTACTGTAAATTTTTGTAACTTTTTTCTTATTTGATTTATATATTGTTATATAATTTTTTGATAATCAAAATTGATTTCAAATCTAGTTTCAGGTACCACCAAGCATATAAATCAACTAAGATTACTCCAGCTTAACTAAGATTCTTGATTTGAGGCTTGAGAATGCAATTATGTTAAATATTTGATAGAGAAAACTTTGTTATTATTGTGGTATTACCCGCCTCGAATCTTGATTAATTAAAAGTCTGTGTGGTTATCGGATATCGAATAATTAAAAAAAAAAAAAATTCTAGTTTCA
This sequence comes from Populus tremula, assembly GCA_964019445.1. Classification (NCBI taxonomy): domain Eukaryota; kingdom Viridiplantae; phylum Streptophyta; class Magnoliopsida; order Malpighiales; family Salicaceae; genus Populus; species Populus tremula. Next base: position 1,988,633 of record CAXHTJ010000017.1, on the reverse strand, counting down.
GGGGCGCCCACCATCTATCGGTGGCAAGGGTTGCTAATTAGCAGTCCGTTGTGCAGCTTCTGTGATTATTTTTTTCAGATTTAATCAGGGTTATTTTTTAATCAAAACTAAAGCTTAATAATTTTATGGTTATATGTGACCCCATCCTCATTTGTTCATATGGGCTACCTACTTATGCTTGCCCTTTTAAGGTATTGTCCTGTCACGTGTGATTTCGTCAACGAGGAGGCCATATGTATCATAGAATTGTTAATGGTAATAAGACAGATGCTCATGGAAACAATTCAACTGCAGCTGTAAGCCAGCAACGTGGAAACCAACATGGAAACGAATCAGCCCTCATGGAAACAAATCAACTGCAGCAGTCAGCCAGCAACATGGAAACAAATCAAAGAGACGTTGGCTAATTAGAATCGCCAGCAACAATGGAAACAAACCAACTCTCATGGTAACAAGACACAAACAGAAAGAGACGTTGGCTTGTTATGGAAATAAATCAACTGCAGCAGCAATGAAGTTTATGACAGGAACCATAAAGAGAAAGAGACGTTGGATTGTTATGGAAATAGATCAGCTAAGAATTAGGCAAGTCAATGTATCCAAATTAAGCAACTTGTAATGTTATAAAAAACAGCAGCTCGTATAGAAGAGCAAGTTGTATATTCACGTTAATATTCAAAGAAACAGAGAAACCTTTCTTCCATTGAAACATCCTTATCTTTCTTCAAATTTCCGCTTGGTATCAGAGCCTGTGTGAATATACATCTTAGCAGAACCAACAACATGTCAACTCTGTCACTCAATGTTGGTAATTTCATTACCCTCAAGCTCAGCCCCACAAATTATCCACTATGGAGAGAACAAGCCTTAGCTCTTGCAGAAAGTCAAGACTTGGTTGATCATCTCATCAATGAAGATTCAATCCCAAACAAATATATTGTACCAGATTCTACTACCACCACAGATTCTTTACCAAGACTAACAGAAGAATATATTGTCTGGAGGAAGGCAGATCGACTACTTCGTGGCTGGTTGATTGGTACTCTTTCAGAACATACATTAGGCCTTGCAGTAGGCCTAGACACAGCCTTTGCTGTCTGGAGTGCTCTAAAGAATGAATATGCAGAAGACTCCCAAGAACGAGAATTCACCCTCAGACAACAAGTCACCTATTTTCGCAAAGAAGATGACAGAACCATTGGAGAACACATTCGAATCTTCAAAGGACTATGCGATGACCTTGCAGCTATTGGGAAACCAATTTCAGATAAAGAAAAAATCTTTTGCCTCCTCACAAGTCTCGGCCCTCAATATGAAACCTTCACTACCACAATGCTGAAACCACCAAGACCTTCTTACTCGGAGTTGGTCTCTCAATTACAGAGCTTAGACCAAAGAAGAAGCTGGTTCACCAATCAGACAAATAACTCATTCACTCCTCAGCTGGCATTCTACGGGCAAAAGCACCAGCGCCCTCAACATCATTTTTCAGGAAACCATGGCAGCAGACAAGGCTTTATATCTACCGGGAGAGGATTCCATGCACAACAACCTAAAGATAAAACTCATACTTACACTGCCAGATCCACTTCAGATTCAAAACAGAAACGACCTCCTCCATCTGGAGAGCATCGAATGACTCCTGCAGAACGTGAGCTATACAGAGAAGAAACCTGCCAGTACTGTGGTGTTCCAGGTCATATTGCAAAGATATGCTGGTGGGTGCCTAAACGATCAAATCAACACGGAGACCTACCACAAGCTTTGGCTGCTCTCACCTTGGACAATACTATCACTGAAACGGAATGGATCTCTGATACAGGAGCTTCCAACCACATGACAGGTAATCCAGGTATGTTAAAAAATATTCGCAATCACTATGGTTCAGACTCTGTTCTTATTGGTGACGGTTCTTCTATATCAATACATGGTGTTGGAGATTCCTCCATCACACAGAAAAATAAAATACTGCCACTTAATGATGTATTGTTAGTACCCGACTTGAAAAAAAATTTACTCTCTGTAAGTCAGTTAACATCTCAATTTCCTGTTAATTGTGAATTCTCTGACGTTGATTTCTGTATTAAGGAACGACAGACAGGACAACCCGTGATCACAAGATGGCGCAAGGGTGACCTCTATGCTCTATCCACCATGCCTGAGCTCTACTTTTCTAATCGTTTCAGATCAGGACCAACAGATATTTGGCATCAACGCCTAGGACATCCACATTTTTCTGCTTTACAATTATTGCACAATAAAAGTTTGATAGATGTTAAAGGAACCATAAAATGTGAACATGTTTGTGACAGTTGTCAATTTGGAAAACTTAGTCGATTACCTTTTTTTCGTTCTGAACATTCTAGTTCTGGTATTTTTGAAAAAATCCATTGTGATTTATGGGGACCTGCTCCTGTTTTATCAATAGGAAAGTTCAGATATTATGCATGTTTAGTAGATGATTTTTCTAAATACACTTGGATAATCCCATTACTACATAAGTCTGACTTTGCTGATGCTTATTTTGCCTTTGAGCATTATGTTACTCGACAATTTAACAAGCATATCAAGGTCTTTCACTCTGATGGAACAGGTATAGTAGAAAGAAGACATCGAGTAATACGAGAACTAGGTATGACCATGTTATTTCATAGTGGTGTTCCTTTATCTTTATGGGTTGAAGCTTTCACTACTGCTGTTTATCTTATGAATAGATTGCCTTCTTCCGCACTTAAATTTGAATCTCCATATTTCATGTTACATGGTAATCATCCTACATACTCATCTCTTAGAGTCTTTGGGTCTAAGTGCTTTCCCTACACATGGGATACAAAACAAAATAAATTTGACCCAAAAACAGTTCTATGTATTTTTGTAGGATATAGTGATAAACATAAAGGATACAAATGCTTTCACCCTTCTAGTAAAAAAAATATTATTTCTCGTCATGTAGTCTTCGATGAGTCATTTTTTCCTTATAAACAAAAAATTCAGAACTACATCACTCCATCTCCTGCACATGTTATGAGCATTTTTGATTCATGGCTGCCACCTACTATCTCTAACTCTGCTGCAGAAATACAACCCCCAATGTCCACTCCACCATGCTCAAGCTCATCACTAAACACTTTACCATTTTCTCTTAATTTACCTGATGTTTATGCAGAACAACATGCTAGTGCCGTTGAAATTGCAGAACACCACAATGCCGATGGATTGGCAGAGCAAGTCACTATACCATCTTGTCTCAATTTACATGATGATGTTATTACTAATACAATTGCAGAGCAGCAGGACAGTGTTGATGTAGTACCGAAACACAACAAGAAGAACACAACCATGCTGTTGGAGTGGGAGAACACAGCAATGGTGTTGGAATGTCAGAAAAAGTAATTGTACCATCTTCTCTTAATTTACATGCTGATTATGTTATCACTAATACAGTTGCTGAAACAGTAGCCGATACACAACAGGAAGAACACAACAATGTTGTTGGAATGGCAGAGCAGCACCTTAGAACTGATAATATAACTGAAATACATTTGGTAGAATCTGACCATGAAGATGAAATGCATCGACAACACCTCTCTCACTCACAACCCAATCCTGCTTCTCTGGAATCAGACTTGCAGCTTGGTTATTCTCCACGTGCAACCCCTCCTTCACATACCATGGTTACTAGATCACAAAGAGGCATCCTTAAGCCTAATCCAAAATATGCCTTAATATCCTCTAGGACTTCAGCAACCATTCCACGTGAGCCTTCTAACTTTCGGTCTGCATTAGCTCACCCTGGCTGGAAAGCTGCAATGGACGAGGAACTTGACGCTCTCCATAGAAATCAGACTTGGGAACTTGTCCCTCGCACACCTGTCATGCATGTTATTGGGTCTAAATGGGTTCTAAAAACAAAACTCAAACCTGATGGTTCATTAGACCGCTTGAAAGCTCGATTAGTAGCAAAGGGGTATCACCAAGTTGATGGATTGGACTATACTGAGACTTACTCTCCAGTTATCAAACCAGGAACTATTCGTATGGTTCTCTCCATAGCACTAGTTAACAAATGGTCCATACGTCAACTTGACGTGAAAAATGCCTTCTTGCATGGTTTTGTTTCAGAAGACATATATATGGAACAACCTCCAGGAACAGCTGATCCACGGTACCCATCACATGTGTGCAAGCTCAAAAAGGCTCTTTATGGTCTCAAACAAGCACCCCGTGCCTGGTTTGATCGGTTTAGTATCTTCCTTCTTAAATATGGGTTTTTTTGTAGTCTTGCAGATCCATCACTTTTTATTTTTCACTCTAACTCTGATACTTTAATCCTTCTTCTTTATGTTGATGATATACTCCTCACAGGATCGTCTGTTCCTCTGGTTACGCACCTGATTCAACTGTTGAGCTCCGAATTTGCAATGAAAGATTTAGGACCCATTCATCATTTTCTTGGCATTGAAATTACTCACACATCTGAAGGACTCCATCTCTCTCAATCACACTATGCGCTGACAATCCTGGAACGAGCTGGTATGGTGGACTGTAAACCAATGAGCACACCGCTTGAAGCTAAGACTAAAATGGCAGCAACTGATATGCTATTGCAAGATCCACAATTTTTTCGTGGTCTTGTTGGTGCTTTACAATATCTCACACTCACAAGACCTGATATATCTTATAGTGTCAATTTTATCTCTCAATTCATGCATGCTCCAACTGTTATACATTTCAAAATGGTTCATCGTATTTTAAGATATGTCAAAGGCACAATTGACACTGGATTAAATTTTACTTCCCATTCTACACTTGATCTTTGTGCTTTCTCAGATGCAGATTGGGGAGGTTGCTCTACAACAAGACGCTCCACAACTGGATATGCACATTCCTTGGTAGCAATCTCATTTCCTGGTGTGCAAAGAAACAACCCACTGTCTCTCGCTCCAGCACCGAGGCAGAATATAGAGCTATGGCTAACACAACGGCAGAGCTTACATGGCTAACCTTCATTCTACAAGATCTTCACATATCACCTTCTTCACCACCTATCCTCTACTGTGACAATCTCAGTGCCTTACACATGACTGTCAATCCTGTGTTTCACGCTCGTAGCAAACACATTGAATTGGATTACCACTTTGTGCGTGAGCGTGTTGCCCTTGGTCTTCTCATCACTCAGCACATCTCCACCCATGAACAAATAGCTGACATCTTCACCAAACCCATGTCCAAAAGTGCATTGGCTTACTTCAAAGACAAACTATGCCTCCGACTCCGGCCTAGTTTGAGGGAGGATGTTAATGGTAATAAGACAGATGCTCATGGAAACAATTCAACTGCAGCTGTAAGCCAGCAACGTGGAAACCAACATGGAAACGAATCAGCCCTCATGGAAACAAATCAACTGCAGCAGTCAGCCAGCAACATGGAAACAAATCAAAGAGACGTTGGCTAATTAGAATCGCCAGCAACAATGGAAACAAACCAACTCTCATGGTAACAAGACACAAACAGAAAGAGACGTTGGCTTGTTATGGAAATAAATCAACTGCAGCAGCAATGAAGTTTATGACAGGAACCAGAAAGAGAAAGAGACGTTGGATTGTTATGGAAATAGATCAGCTAAGAATTAGGCAAGTCAATGTATCCAAATTAAGCAACTTGTAATGTTATAAAAAACAGCAGCTCGTATAGAAGAGCAAGTTGTATATTCACGTTAATATTCAAAGAAACAGAGAAACCTTTCTTCCATTGAAACATCCTTATCTTTCTTCAAATTTCCGCTAGAATATCAGAAACTTTGCTTGTTGATGCTGTGTTTTGTTGATAAGATTTCTGTTTTAGTTTTGTTTATTGATTCCGTTACCTTGGTAGATCATATTTAGCATTCTTGGTTTTTTATTTTGACTGTTTGTCACCTTAATTTGACTAACAATAAAGTGTGTGAGAACTAGAAGAAACAATGAGTTGCAGAAGAGAGAATAAACGTGAGGAGAGAAAGATGAAGAGGAGCTACCAAGGGTAGCAGCTCAAGATGTTTAACGCGCCTACATTTTTTTCCCTGGAGAGATCGATTATACTGTTCAGAAAACCAAAGATACAACACACACACACACAGAGTGCTACTTGCACCGTTAGTCATATTGGGAAGGAGGCAAATAAAGTTGCAGATTTGGGTAGTTAAAGAGGTTAGAATTCACAGTTAACTATATATGTAGTCTGCTTTCACCTGATTGTCCTGTCTTTGGCTCTCCTTCTAATTAGGTAACTAAATTCTATCTTCTTTTGAATATAATAATAATAATAATAATAATAATAAAGAATTGACAGTATTACTGGCAATGGAGCGAAATGGTCAGATGCAAGTTCAGCGAAGTGAATTCACATAGAACATGTTGATTCTTCGGCCTCAAAGTATTTTGTCATGGTCTAATAATGAAATGTTATTGTTTAGAGGAGCTTAGTAGCACTCATCTTCTTTTTGACTTCCTTGATAATATTCTTTACTTCTAGTTTTATCAATAAATAACTCGATTATTATATATATATAAAACCCTTTTCTGTTAATTTGATTACCGAATGATTGAGCCAGGGAGTGGGTGTTTTATTTCAGGCTTCCCCTCAGAAAGCATGATTGGAAACGTTATTGATCAGGGTTCAGGTGGCATTTAAAATTCTGCTACATGCAAGTCTAACAGGCTTTTAATTCAGTTCAGCCAAAAATGTTAGACGGCGTCTAATGTCCCTTGTTCTTCTCACTTTGCCTAGCTAAACCAGTAAGTCACCCTTACGATTCAGGATTCCAAACCCTAACCATTCATCATTTGCCTGAGCTTTGCTTGTAGCTTTATTTCATGTCAGCAAAACTGTCGTTTTATTGAATAAAAAAATCATGTTGTACCAATTAAGACATGATTCAAATTATCGGTGTTATTAAGGTTGAAAATTTTGCATTGAGCAAATAATGATAATACGATTAAAGTGAGAGTAACTATATATTGTTTATGATCTGTCATGATTCTTCTTCCTTTTCTGTCATGATTTTTTTTTCTGAGTTAATTCTAGCATTATTCTTAGAAAAAATATTAAGGATGTAGCTAGAATAATTCTTATAATCAATGCACTTCGTGTATATATATGTGATGGAATGTAATACAGAAAACATGAAATATAATACAATCTTTCTCTGTCATTTTTTTTTAGTCTTCTTTTCTTCATTATATCTGAAGAAATTATAAAAAGACTCATATTTATAAGATGAATACATATTGCATTATTATATATTTGAACAGATTAAAAAAAAAAACTATGATGCATGTTGAGAGTAAGCGAAATAATCAATTATATCTATTATAAATTAAGTCAATTAATTATTGAATCTCTTCAATAAATTTTAAGATTTATCTTATATGATTTTATTGATTGATTGATTTTTATAATATGGAAGTAGTAATATGTAATGTTGACATACGTTTTAATAAACTTTTAACTAATGGACCGACATGTCTTAAAATTCAGATTCCCAAAGACAACTATATAAATTTCATCTAGGTTACTTTGGAACATGACATGTTCGTAGACCCCATTCAAAAGAGAAAAGCCAAAAAAAGGAAGGAATAAACAACTTGGTAGGTAGGTAGCTCAATCCAACTTTAAGTCAATTCTCATCATGACATTCCATGGTCTGTCTCTATTTTACTATTAATTATTGCCTTTGTTGTGTGTCAACGTGGTTCTTAAACATTAGAAGCACGACATCGATCTGCTCGTTCTTCAGTTGTGAAGGTAAATTACAATAACCTTTTAAGATAATATGAAATAATAAATACCATATCTAAAAATCTAACAAAAACTTTCTTTTCGTTTACGAAAATATATATTACAAAAACTTCCTTTCTTTGGGTTTCGTTGGATTTCTTATGTATTGTTTTAGCTACATCTCATATGAGTTAGATTGATAAAGAAGCAGTCAAACTTTGGGTCAACGGGTTGTCCGAGTTATTTTTTTTAAATCAAAATAATATTATTTAATAAAAAAAATAAAATTAACAGGTTACAACTAAATTTTTTACTGGATCTTGCCAGGTCACGAACGCCTTTCTTCACGCGTTCGTGGCTCACCATCGTGAGGCACGAACGCCTCTGTTTCTTGGAGAAGAAACAAGGGTAAATAAAATTGCTCCCCTCTGTATAAAATTGGAGAAGAAATAGAGGGGAGCAAATTTTTTTGCCCCTGTTTCTGCTCAAAGAAACAGAAGCGTTCGTGCCTCACGATCGTGAGGCACGAACGCGTGAAGAAAGAGGGGACTGGGCTGAGAAAACAAAAGGAAGGAATAAACGAGGAGAAGTATAAACCAAAAACAATAGGAAACACACAGAGAAGAACGAAACAGAGACTGAGACGCACAAGATTGGAACTAACAAAGAAAAACAAAGAGCACAAACAAGCAGGGAGAAGACGCGCAGAAGAGACAGAGTAGAGGGATCCAACACAGAAAGAAAAAAAAAACAACGTAGAAAAAGGAACAGAGGAGAGGAAGTAGTGGGTGCCGACTAGAGCTAACCGGTCGTCACCATCATCTTCGTCTTCATCCTGTAGATGCACTAGCCCCAATAACTCTTTCCCCCACCGTGCTCTACAAGGTAGCGTCCACCGACTCCTCAGTCGTGAGAAGTTTCTTCTCCGCCGTGAACAGCGAGCTGAATCGCCAGTTGTTAGCACCGTCTCCCTCAGCCTGGCCAGGTAAGTTCAGCTTTCCTTCTTTTGGTAAATTAATTACCTGTTAGTGTTGCATGCATGCGTGAGTGATTCACGCATGCATGTAACAGTGGCCAGCCGGGTCACTGGTTTGGACCAGTGACCCCACCTTTTTTTTTTAGACCATGCAACATAAATAAATAAAATTTTATTTCTTTTAATACAAAAAAAATAGAAAAAAATAAAAATATTATGTATGAATAAAAATAATATAAACTTATTGGTTTATTCCCTGACGCCAAAGTCAGGAATAAAAAAACTGGTTTAAATTTATATTATTCATTGTATTTTATTTTATTTAGCTAGAAAAATAGAAAAATATATATGTGCATGCGTAATAAAATGAATTTATTTTATTTGTTTATTCACTAAGTGTTAGAGTCAAGAATAAAAAATATTGATCTAAATTTATTTTATAACTACGTAATATTTACCAACGCCGGAGTTGGAATTATTCACTGGCACCAGAGTCAGGAATATCGCAAGTAAACCATCATAGCATAAACCAATAAATGTTTAATAATTTAAGACAAAATCAGCAATGTAGTCTGCCTCAGGCAGACCGTTTAAGGAGTGATAACATCTTCTCTTTTACGTAACCAATCCTATACTATAGAATCTCTGTTGACGAGTTAAGGTTTCTAATGACCATAATACTAGGTGACGACTCCTTAAACAAGACATTTTTTTCTTAAAAAAACCGGATGCTAGAAATCTATTCTTTTTTCATAATTGAAGATTATTTTTGAAAGCCGTCGCGATATCGAATGCAACAACAAAGATAACTATATATCTAATCTGGGTTACTTTGGGAAATATTGATATGTGTGTCTATAGTTGTTGTGTCCTTCATCTTTCAATAAGATTAACGTTAATCTATAGAATAATTTTTAAGGTTATACGAAGACAAGAATAACTGGAGTGCGAAATAGTTGATCGAGTGAAGCGAGTGGTTAATGGGTCGGTAGATATACGTAGAAAGAACTTTGAAATTCTGTAACCAAGAAAACAAGCTGGAGCCACGGATGTGCAATTCCTTAATTCAACCCAAAACTAAAAGTATAATTAAAACCAAAAGCACTTTAGGGCACTTCATATAAAAGTCCGAACTTTTGATTGCTTAATTTCAACCCAAAAGTATCGATTAAACCTAAAGCACTTTTGGGCACTTCCAAAATTAATCAATGTTGTACTTTTCTGTTTTAATTTTTCTTTCATATTATATTTATTTATTAATTTTGTATAGCTTATCTGACAAATGTTGTGCTTTTCTGCAGCACTGCCTTCGGAAAATCCCAAGCGTATTATACTTACAGTACCTTTTCAAAATACTGTCCACGAACATGCTTTACATGTATTATTAAATCAAGTAACCAACCCCAAACCAATTGAGATCCTGTTTCTTTGCTATAAAGTATTTTTTGTTAGAAAGTGAATTCCAGAAAAAGTGAATTCCGAAAAAGTATTTTCCGATGTTTGGTTGTAATGGAAAATAAGTTGGAAAATACTTTCAAGTGTTTGGTTATGTCATGGAAAATGAGCTGGAAAATAACTTATTAATATTTTATTTTTTTCAAGTTTATTAAAATAATGAGGAAAAAATCTTACAAATTAAAAAGTTGAATGAAAATGAAATTGAAAAAAAATATAATTTCATAAATTATCTCAAATAAAATAAATAATAATAAAAATAATAGAGATCAAATCTAAAACATTAAAAAAAATTGAAAGATGAAGAAATTAAAATAACAATAATCAAAATTTCATAAATTATCTCAAATCAAATAAATAACAATGAAAAGAATGAGTACCAAATCTGATAGATAAAAAATTTCAATAAAAAAATGATAAGGAAAAAGCAAATAGCAATTATAAAAATAAGGACCAAAGTTAATATAAAAATAAAATTTTAAGAGATGAAATTGAAAAATAAATATTCAAAACAAAATATATATAGCAATCAAAAGTTTGAGGATCAAATTTGATATAATCAGTAAATAATGACATTTTTAAATTTTTCACAACTTCCGGAAAGTGTTTTCCCTCCAAATTTTTCAGGAAAACACTTTCCTGAAAACCAAGCAAAAATTTTTTTTTACTGGAAAGTGTTTTCCATTGACCAACTTTTCTAATGGCAAACAAACACAAGAAAGTTTGGAAAGTGATTTCCCGGAAACCACTTTCCGGAAAACAAACACAGCTAAAGGGAAAACACTTTCTTGAAAACCAAGCTAAATTTTTTCTTTGACTAAAATTGACTGGAAAGTGTTTTCTATTGACCGGAAAGTGTTTTGCGTTGACTAGAAAGTATTTTTTGTTGACCGGAAAATGTTTTTCGTTGACCAACTTTTCTAATGAAAAACAAATACAGAAAAGTTTGGAAAATAATTTTCTAAATACTTTCCAAAAAAAAAAAAAAAAAAAGCCTGAGTGACAACGATCATGCACCAACCAAAGTATAGGCTGACAACGATATATACCGTCCCTTTTTCACCACAACATCTTAAGGCAGTGTTTGGGAACGCGGTTCATCCGGCGTCCCAAAAAATTTGAAAGTTTTTTTTTTTTTGCTAAAATTGAGTGCGGTTTATGGATCGTTTTGATGTGCTGATGTCAAAAATAATTTTTAAAAAATAAAAAAATATCATTGACATGCATTTCGATATGAAAAGTTATTTGAAAAGCAACCATTACCACATCGACAAACACGCTATAAGGCCAGGTCGCCATCAAATTAAGGCCTCCAAAATTCTCGATTGAAAGGTGGGCCCCGTTATCGTCAACAGTAAGATGCGATCGGGAATAATCTCTACGGCTCTACCCATACCGGCCTTCTTGGGACAAACGAGCGCTTGGGGCAAACGGGCTATATAACCAGGCCGAGAGGAGGGAGATCTTCGCATCCAATATTCTCCTCCCATCTTCCTCACACATTTAGCCTACCATGGAGATTGAGCTTGTGAATAAAAAACTGACCACCACAGACATAGAGTCTCGTCTGTCTTATCCATCCCGTAATCTCTGGCCTTTTCAAATGGTGCAAGGAGAAAACCCTATCAGTCTTGCTGCAAGAGATCCCACTGGAAGAGTATGGAAATTTAAGCTTTGTACAAGAAAGCATGGTCTCTACATGAAACCCGTCATCAGAGGAGACTGGTTGAAGTACGTCCGTGAGAATGGCCTTACAGTCGGTGATTCTATCATCTTAACAATGGTAGCAGATGTAGAAAATGGAGTCAGCTATAACATTAGAGTTGAGCCGAATTTGGAACTGGCTATATAGCCCTTTCAGTTCATCTACATGTAAGTTTCAGCTATTGAATTTCAGATAAAAATCTGTAATATTTACTCATGTTGTTACAGGTACATGCTTGCTTTGTTCTTTGGCTCTTTCTTTTAAAAAAAAAAAAAATTCTGGGTCCTGACTTGACTTTGTTCAATATAATGGCTTAGGTTTTTAAGCGTGGCATCAAGTTATCTTCCTCAGTAATCAGCCTTTGGGTTCTTCTTGGCACGGAAGCAGTGTGCCGCGTTCTTGCTATTATTCCATATATAGGGGCTCCTTATGCTTGTCCTTTTGAGATCTTGTGTGCTCTTATACTACATGTCATTGACATGGAATATTGGGAGTTCATCCAACTTCCTTTGTTCATGTGTCTCTAGGCTCTCTGTCTACTGGTTTACATGCTCCCTGTTTACTATTTTACAATCTTCCATGGTTCTTTGATGTCTGTAAGTTTTTTTGTCCTCATGTATATATATATATATATATCAGGAAACTTGCTTGTTGATGTTGTGTTTCGTTAATAAGATTGCTGTTTTATTTTTGTATCTTCATTCATTCTTTGTGTTTTTTGCTACTTGCACTCTTAGTCATGTTTGGAGGGAGGCGGATAAAGTAGCAGAATTGGGTAGTGAAAGAGGTTAGAATTCATGGTTGCCTCCTCCTTGCATGGTGATCAGTTAATTTCCGACATTAGTTATAAATGTAGTCTGCTTTCACTTGATTGTCCTGTGTTTGGCTGCAGTTCCGAAATCTCCTTTTCTGAGAATAGGGTGCATTCTAGAACTACTGATCCCAACGACCAATTTCTGATATTTTGATCACGAAATGATTGAGCCAGGGAGCTGTGCATGTTCTATTTCAGGCCTCCCCTCGGACAGCGTGCATTATTTGGAAACTTTATTGATCATGTTTTAGCTAGGTGGCTTTTAATTATTTCAGCTAAAAATGTTAGATCAAACCCTAACTATTTTTTTAATCTAAAATGCTCTTAATTATTATTTAACACGAGTCACATTGAGAATTTAAAAAAGTTAGAAAAATAATATAAAAAATGGGACATGATATTTTTTTAGTACGTACATGAAAAATAGTAATTTCACCATTTAATTTTTTTAATTTCCTTTTTAATATTCTTTCTCTGTTTTTAAAAATTTCTTTAATTTATTTTTTTTTTCTTTTTTTGAAATCAAAGGCATTCTAGATATAATAGGGAGCTTTGACAAATCTTCAAACTTTTGAATGATTTTTATAATTTTATAATTAATATCTTAAATGGTTTATTATAATTTACCCTTAGTTTCAGCCTTCAGGGGTTAGCTGCACGAGAGAAATCAATTGTCGTATTACTAGGCCTGCCATGAAAAACTATGACCTCGATTTTTTTGCACCAAAACAGAATCATAATTATTATGTCAAAATAAAGTTTTTTGCCAGATCTTGTCAAAATAAATAAATAAAACTAAAAAAAATTATTATTATTTTGATAAAAAAAAAAATTGAACTGACCAGATAACTCAAATCATAATTAAGTCGTTTACCAGGTTAGATTCCAAATTGCGTTGACAATTAATGTTTTTTTTTTTTTTTTTAAGTTTTCAGGGAAAGTTTGCTCCAGTAGTAATTTCTGTTGTGTAGTGATATATATATATATATATATATATATATGCGCGCGCGCGACCCAGATATGAGATACCGATTGTAAAGGATGGGCTAGTGGCCTGCAAACGAGCAATAAGCTTGCATCTTCTCCTGAGGTGCCAAATTCTGATGTGGCCTTCCTTCCTACTTGGTTCAAATAAAAGGAAAGGCCATTATCATATAATCCAATACCGCTTTCAGGTTTTTGATATTGCTTTCAGTCCAACCCATCATGAACTCAGGTCCGTCCCACTTGATTTGTTTAGTAGAGAATGCATATCATGGCGCCATTGATTTTGAATCATGTAATTTCCTGAGCCAAAAGGTTCGTGTATAGTACTTGTTTAAGGGATTGAGGTATGAAAATGGGGTCCCTTTTGTTTGCTAGCTGGTCACAAAAGTCTCAGATAACCACAGACACAAGGTTTGACAATGGGGTACAGACTACAGATGCACCGTTTTGAGCTTTTCCTTGTAGTCTTTTCATGCATTATTTCTCTGATACCTGGGGGGTCCCCTACAGCTGTTGCAGCTTGAAATATGTACCCATTTTTCCCGGAATTTTGCTTCCTCCCTCTCTTTTACACTAGTAAACGGCATCTTCTTCAAAAAGTGAAGAATGAGGATGATACCATGTAGCAAATGTCAAGTCTCTCTCTCTCTCTACATATTAGTTTCACTCCACTCCTGCAATGTCGATAAACCATGGAGAGTGGGATTTCTAACCTAATATTAAAAGAAAAAAAATTAAATGCCATTCAAATACTAATTTGTTTTTGTTTTCTAGATTCTTACTTAGCAAATTTTCTTATATTAAGAAAAACAATAATTCTTTGTAATACATTCTCTTTAAATTGGAGCACAAAATCATAATTTTGGGAAGCTTACTCATGTGTCCTCGAATCTAAGTCTCCTGAAAATACTTTAATCCCACTCATTTAAATCCTTAAGTATGGAGATAATGGGGCAATTGCTAGATGCCAGGGCACGCTCCTCTATGAGCTGGTTCACACCCTTCTTTCCTTGCTCCCCTATCAAAGGAATCCGAAGAGGCAAAGAAAAGGAAGTGAAAATATACACAAAAGAAAGTTTCCACTGTTTGGACAAAAGAAGCTTTCGCTAACTTATCCCGGCCAGTCATATTTTCTCCTCACTTTACCACTCTTTATATATTCTCTTTTAGACTTTGTTCATGCCCTCTTTCTCATCTTCTAAATCTTAGCACCGAGAAGCTAGTAGAGAGAGTGCTCTTTTTTTCTTCTTCCTTGACACCCAGCTTTATCAAGTGCTCCTTTTTTCTGAAAAAATGGTTAAAATAGGAGGTATACTTGTTTGTATGTTGGTTGTTGCTATGGATGTAGCAGCTGGTATTCTTGGCATCCAAGCAGAAATCGCACAAAACAAGGCATGTTAACCCCTCCTTCCTTCCAATCTTTTTTTTTTTCTTTTAAGAAAAGCATTTTCTTTGATATATCAATTATCTTGATCTTATACTTCAAAAATATGAATATATCTTGTTGTAGTCAATAATGTGTGCATATGGGTGTGTGTTAATACAGGTTAAGCACCTAAGACTTTGGATATTTGAGTGCAGAGAACCTAGCGAGGATGCCTTCAAGCTAGGGTTAGCTGCAGCGGGGACTCTAGTTCTAGCTCATGTTATTGCTAACTTGCTAGGTGGGTGCATGTGCATTTGTTCTCAAGAAGAGCTTCAAAGAGCTTCCCCTCATAGACAACTGTCTGTGGCATGCTTCCTTTTTTCGTGGTAAGTGAACTTGTATAAACATTTTCTTGATTCCCAACTCAACTGAGTTAACAAGCAAATTATTTTTTTATTCTGTAGCTTGAACCGATGATCAGTTTCTCAGAGATTAACTATAATTAGCAGTATAGTGTATTACTTATTGATTAATGATGTTTCTGCATACACCTAATTGTCTGGGCAGGATCATATTGGCTGCTGGGTTATCCATGCTAGCGATTGGCACTCTGTCGAACAACAAGTCAAGATCCTCTTGTGGTTTCACACACCATCATTTCTTTTCTTTTGGAGGCATTTTGTGTTTTGTCCATGGACTGTTTTGTGTTGCGTATTACGTCTCTGCCACTGCTGCTTTTAGTGAAGAAAAGCATGGAGGTCATGCTTAGGTCTTTTCCTTTTCATGGCACGAGGATTTTGTTAATTTGTAAGCTGTAAAATTCTAACCTTGATGTGGCAAGCAATATTATCCTTCAGAGCAATTGTGTCATGAGCTGAACTAATTATCTTGCCAATCCTTTTATTATAATTATTGAAAAAAGTTTTGCCACTTGAAAAATACGGTGTATTGTTCTTGTTCACATAAAAATAAGATTAATAAATAATTATTATGACATATAATTCATCATTTTATAGAATTTCCATCCCAAGAACAATATATTAATCAAGAATAGAAGGTGCAAAATATCATTGCCTTTATCTTCATGACTTTTTATATATATATATATATAAAGGTACTATATACCTAAGACAGAGGTGCACATCGTTTACCTGTTGGCCTTTTCACACTGTAGAATATAAATTCCACTTTTTTTATTCTTGTCCAATGGTTGGTGGCTTTTCATTTTGCAGAGTAAAGACGAATGTGAAGCGTCTGTTTGTTTGTGTGGTAGCCAAGTTTGCAGGGGTAGCTACTTAAATTTGACAGGTGAAGGGGCTTTCCAAAAGGTACAGACTAGGATTGAATTCTCTTTTCAGAAAAATATTGAAATATCTTATTACTGTACTTAAAGTTTTTGTGTTTTTTTAATTTGATGTCAACTGAACATTGCTGCTCATCAGGTGTTGAAGGAGTGGCATGGATTACTGGATCGACATTATTTGATGCTCGGGGCTTGTGAATTAAATTCTGTGTCTGAAGAAGATTATCTGGACTTGGGTAGGGCTGGTTTAGGCAGTTGCTTACTTGGTGGGTTGCCAGATTGGGTGGTTGCATATTCTGCTCGTCTGGTCAGATTTATAAATCTGGAAAGAACAAAGCTTCCTGAGGAAATTCTGAGGCATAATTTGGAAGAGAAAAGGAAATATTTTGCAGATACATGTCTTGAGGTCGAGAGAAGTGATGCTGAGGTTCAGGTAAATGCATAGTGTATGTGTGCACGTGAAATGCTCTTATGAAGTCTGCTGTTTGAGTGACTGCTTGTAATTACTTTCTGGTACTCTTTTTTTGAGCAGGCTGAAGGTGTCTACAACCAGAGGCTTCAAAATTTGGCTGTTACTCTTGACAAGGTCAGTATTGCCTTGGTAATTATTTGAACTATCAGCTTTTGACACAAAATTTTGATCTCTGATGTTTAGGTCCTAGGACCATTGATTTTATGTCTCAGCCTGAAATGTACTGATGTAGAACCACCAGCAAGATCATCCCTTCGTAATTGCCTTTGTTTTACCTATCGTACCTTGTTCCTAACTCATAGAACATGGTTATAGAGTCCGGGCTTTGTGATACAAAATTTCCTCTGATATTTAGGCCTTAGGGCTAACAATTACAGGTCTGAGTATGAAATCTAACCTGTAGAAATGATTTAAGAACTGCCTTAATTTTCTATCCATTTATTCCATGTGCCCAACTCATTGAACATGATTATAGCCTGGCTGATGAAGCTCTAGGTTTGAGGTCTGAGTATGTTGATTTTAGATGTCTTCCATCAGTAGGAAGTCGTGAATTCTTAAATCTTCTAAGTTCTATATGCAGGTGAGGTATGTAATGAGGTGCATATTTGGTGACCCAAAGCAAGCTCCACCTCCGCTGGAGAAGCTTACTCCTGAAGAAACTGTTTCCTTCCTCTGGAAAGGAGACGGATCACTTGTTGATGAACTTCTGCAGTGCATGTCTCCTTATATGGATGAAGACATGCTAAATGACCTCAAGTCCAAGGTTTGTGCGCACGATCCATCAGATTGTGATGACATTCAGAAAGCTCTTCAGAAATCTTTATTGTGGTGAGCAGCAGCAGCTTATATTGCTTCTTTTTTTCCTTAATGTGTTTTCTTGGGGAAAAAAGGGAAAATTCTATTGAATTTTTTATTTTCAAGGTTGAGGGATGAGGTGCGCAGTCTTCCATGTACATACAAGTGCCGGCATGATGCTGCAGCTGACTTAATCCATGTTTATGCTTATACAAAGAGCTTCTTTAGAGTTAGGGTAAGTCTTTGCTGAACCAGTCTCCTCTAACTGGTTATGTCTATTTTCTTTGCCTTGGAACTACTTTGCTGGCTCCATTGCATGCTCTTTATTCTATCTTCAAGTAACATGGTAAATTTCTTGCAGGAATATGATGCATTTACTTCTCCACCAGTTCACATTAGTCCACTTGACTTAGGCCCTAAATGTGCTGATAAGTTAGGGGGTCTTCCCCACAAGTATCAAAAAACCTATGGGGGGAACTATTGCATGGGGCAGTTGATATTTTGGCATGTCCAGACTAACACCGAGCCTGATTTTACCCTTGCTAAAGCGAGCAAGGGCTGCTTGTCATTACCCGAAATTGGTTCCTTTTACGCTAAGGTTCAGAAGCCATCACAGCAGCGCATTTATGGTCCCAAGACCGTGAAAATGATATTGGAAAGAATGGTAAGTTTCATTGCACTATCCTTTACTGCATGCTGTTTGATATCTCTGTACCACAAGATGTTAGCTTTGCCCGCATCCTTGCTTTAACTGAAGCTTCCATGATTTATCCTTAACTCTGGAGATGGTAGGCATGTGTCTTCATGCTTAGGCCTGAGAAGTTTTTCAGGCAGAATCCGAGATACCTATGGTTAAAAAATGACTTCTGTAAACCAAAGTTGTCAAGCCTGATCACATTAACGTGTGGTTTCTTATCTGTTGATGTTGTATTTTCAGGAGAAGTGCCCTCAGAAACCGTGGCCCAAGGACCAAATATGGTCATTCAAGAACTCTCCAAGAGTTTTTGGCAGACCAATGCTAGATGCTGTATTGAACAATGCCCCACTAGACAGAGAAATGGTACATTGGTTGAAGCATAGGCCTACAGTATACCAAGCGATGTGGGATCGATGAAGTTGCTCTCCCCGGACAGGGTAAGCCGCGGGGGGTGGGGGATTATCATTAATCAGGCGTCAAAAGCTTGTTAAGTGTTCTGGAATGGTTTCTTCATTTTAGTTCACAGCTGCCCCTTAGCGTGGGAGTTGGTCATCATTCCATAGCATCTCTCTCCCGCTGCTGCTTTCTCCCCATTCTTGTTACGTGTACAGTATTTTATTTTGTTTTTGTTTTTCATTTTTTCCTTATTGTAATTTTGTAATTCATTGTTTGGTAGCAAAGAAAAATGAAAAGGAAAATTTCCCATCAATTTCCTCTCTCCCTCCCTGCCCTCCATTACGTGAAGAGAACAAAATAGCGTAAACAGGTAAAAAGCTCAGGAGTGTTACCATGCCTGCTAATTTCTAGCAGCGCTCTATCTTCCCTGACAGGCTGACACCTATATAGCACTCTCACGCCCAAGCATCATCCTCGCCTGCCTGCTCCTTTTGCTGTCTGAACATATAACTGAACAACCCCATAAGCGCTCTATCTTCCTTATATCCCGTTATTTCCATTAATCTCGAGTGGCAGTAGTAATCCAGACCGTACTCCCATGTTTTCTCTTACGGGTTTCCACTGCGCCGAAGCCTTTCAACTCCGTCGACATGTTAACCAGTCCCTTCTCAGTCACTACAACAGCAATCCCTTGACTTCTCTGCCTCCTCCGGCATCAAACTTCACCAACTACTTGAACGAAGATGGCAATTACTATTAACACCCCTCCAGCCTTGAAACATATTGGTTTTGGCAACTGCTGTAGCTCACCTCAACTCAGTGCACCCCGCGAGTCAACTAAACCTTAAGGTTGCTTCTCTCCTGTCCCGCAACCAGTCGAGTCAACTCATCCGTATGAAATTCTCTCCTCGGTCCTGGACAAGTTGTTAAGGCTTAAGATTCAAGAGAGAATTAGAAGTAGAAAAGAAATTGAGGGAGAAGTAAAAAGAACTTGAAGGAAAGGAAATATTCATTCCATAACAACTCGAGCACAACAAATTTATAATGAGTTTGTTTACGAGTTCAAAAAATATTTTTTAAAAATAAATTTGTTAAAAACAATATTATTAGTAAAATGCATAATAACTACCTTTGGCCCATTGTTCTTTTTTGCTGAAGGGAAAGCATGGAATGAAATCTTAAGGGAGTTTCTTTGTCGAAAATTGGTTTTTTAAAAATTATTTTTTAATTTGTTTATTATTATAAAAGTTGATTAATAAAAAAATATTTTTCAGTAAAAAAAAAAATTTGGTTTAATTTCTAGAAAAGTGTTTTCCTTTTATTTTGGGTGGAAAATATTTTCTAGAAGTTGTGAAAAAATTAGAAATATCATATTATTTGCTGATTATATCAAATTTAGTTCTCAAACTTTTGATTGATATATATTTTGTTTGAATTTTTTTTCAATTTCATACTTTAAAATTTAATTTAATTTGATTTTTATATTAATTTTGGTTCTCATTTTTATGATTGTTATTTAGTGCTTATTCTTTTGATTGTTACTTATTTTATTTGAAATAATTTATGAAATTGTTATTATTATTATTTTAATTTCATCATCTTTCAATTTTTTTATTTGTTATATTTAATCTCTATTATTTTAATTATTATTTATTTTATTTAAAATAATTTATGAAATTAGATTTTTTTCAATTTCATTCTCATTCAACTTTTTAATTTGTAAGATTTGTTTATCATTATTTTAATAAACTTGAAAAAAATATTAATAAGTTATTTTTCAATTTATTTTTCATAACATAACCAAACACTGAAAAATATTTTCCAACTTATTTTATATGACATTACCAAACATCAAAAAATAATTTTTTTTCTAAAAAAACTATTTAAAAAAAAAAAAACTTTCCAACGAACACACATAATCTTAAAAAGTAAAATATATTCCATGTTTTCATCTCTTTAGATGTCATATCTATCAATTTTATTATCTTTCTTAAAATATTTTCATTTCATTTTATTTTAAATTTTTTAATTTTATCCCTATCAAAATTTGGATTTGATCTCACAGTTGACAGTACTAACAAAGTCTCCCTCACAGTATTAACAAAGTCACCGTTTAAGTAAGTATTAAAATTAAAATTTAATCCAAGTTTTGAATTATAAAATTTGTATTTAACAGGTTATTCTATTAACACGACCTTCCATGGTATCGAGATTGAATTTCAAAGAAAAAAAAGTCTGAATTTTAGTGCGTGTGCATGGTAGGCAAATAACGTCAGATTTTGCTTTGACATAGAGAACTCGTAGCGATTTGCAACAAATATTGATATTTTTACTTTGTTTAGAAATCTAGCATGCAGCAAGACATAAGACTGAGCGTGCCTAACAAGTTTCACTCGGTATCGTAGTAGTAATGTATTTAACAAATTATCTTTGCCACGTCAAACGCTTGTCTAAAGAAACGCGCCACGACAAGTGTTTTCCAGCTGTCAAGGATTTTTGCCTTCTTTTGTCAAGAGTGAGACTCGGAGATATTAACCGCTTAGAACTTAGAAGTTAGAACAGGTACCACGTATACAGCAAGAATTCTATTTTGAATTCTGTCGGAAAAGTAGTTTGCCTGTATCAATATAAAAATTAAAAATTATTATTATAGTAATTTTAAAATCTAAATTCGGGATTTTACCTTGGGCAACACAGGGTTCCGGGTTAGAAGTTCAACCTAGAATGACCTAATTTTATTTTAAAACAATCAAAGTAATTTTGTCTTGATGGAAAAAATTTGAAAAAAAAATCAATAGAAATTTTACTTAGAATTTTTTTTTGTTAAGTCAGTCGGATCAATTTTTTATCTTTTATTTTTTCTTAAAACTTGACGGGTCAAGATCTTAGGTTAAGTTACCGGGTTAATCCAGGTTTTATAACTAGAGTGAAATAGATAATAATAAATATTAAAGGTAAAATAGATTTTTTTACATCGTGAGCTTAAAAATGCAACCAAGGGTTTCAGGGAAGAGTTGGGAAAAGGATCTTTTGGAGCAGTTTACAAAGGGACATTATACAAAGGTAAAAAAGTAATTGCAGTGAAGAGGCTAGAGAAGTTGGTCAGTGAAGGTGAAAGAGAGTTCCTCACAGAGATGCGTTCAATTGGAAAAACTCATCATAGAAACTTGGTTCGGCTACTTGGTTACTGTACTGAGGACTCCCAGAGGCTACTAGTTTATGAATACATGAGCAACGGTTCCCTTGCAGATCTTCTCTTCCGAACTGAAAGAATTCCAAATTGGAGTCACAGGGTGAAGATTGCTTTGGATATTGCTAGAGGGATCCTATATCTACATGAAGAGTGTGAGGCACCTTTCATCCATTGCGATATAAAGCCTCAAAACATTCTAATGGATGATTTTTGGAATTCTAATGAATGCTAAGATCTCTGATTTTGGGCTAGCAAAATTGCTAGTGCCTGACCAAACAAGAACCTTCACAATAGTCAGAGGGACACGAGGTTACTTGGCTCCTGAATGGCACAAGAACACGCCAATATCATTGAAGGCAGATGTTTACAGTTACGGAGTTATGCTCTTGGAAATTGTTTTCTGCAGGAGAAATATAGACACTAATGTATCAAGACCAGAGGAAGTTCTACTTTCTAATTGGGCATACGAGCTTATGGTTGCAAGAGAATTGGACAAGCTTGATTTTGGCGAAGATGCAGACTTTCAGAATTTGGAGAAAATGGTTATGGTGGGCATGTGGTGCATTCAAGATGAACCAGGTATCCGTCCTTCTATGAAGTCTGTTGTGTTGATGTTAGAAGGAATTACCGATGTATCTGTTCCTCCACATCCAACTTCAGCTTCAGCATAAGTTTGTGGGCAGGAAAACTAATAAAATTCTGTATCATTTCCGATGTATAAAGAATAAGTTTAGAACGCGTTCGACTTTTAACGTGTCATCATTGTTCATGCAGGTCCAGAATATTTCCCAACACTATTAAGGATTTTTTGGAGTTTGTTTTGTAATTTTTAAAGTGTTTAATGTAAATTTTGCTTTGTATTTTTTTTGAATTCGTATAATTTGGAGTGAGTAAGAAAAAAAAATATATAGTAAAAGTCTATGTGTGTGTTTGTACGTGTTTTATGAATGTTTTTTTATATATATAATAAAATTGTAAAGAATAAAGAAGAATTTAATATTCTTGCAATGAATAAAAAAAATTTTAATTTAATATTTTTGCAAATAATAATAAAAAAAATGTAATATTCTATTAAGAAGACTTTTTTTTTTTAGACCATACATCTTAGAAAGGGACAACTCTCCTTACATTATGTCTTTCAAAAAAAAAAGATTCTTGTTAGAAGCAACCACGAAGGTTACGGGACTGTCTATTTTTTAAGGAAAAAATATAGCTACCAAAAGTCTGTTGTGTTGATGTTAGAAGGAATTACCGATGTATCTGTTCCTCCACATCCAACTTCAGCTTCGGCATAAGTTTGTGGGCAGGAAAACTAATAAAGTTCTGTATCCTACTGTTGTAGTAGTTCTAACAAAAAAATCATTCGTTGTTTTTCATGGGAGGAGAAGTTATGGAAGCAGTGGTGTAAAGAACATGTTTCTGTCTTCTCCAAATTCAATATGTCAACTGGCGTGAATAATTATTAATGGCCACTCCTATGAAACATTACAGCATGTTGTTGTGGATGGATTGATGGATGATCAATATGTTACTTGTTATTTCTTTCTTTTTTCCTACGAGGAGAAACTAAGCTTGGAAATTTAATCTCTAATAGCCTCACAAATCAAATGAATTTCTTAACTTGGTTTAAGAGATTAAGAGATGAAGGTGTGTAATGCTAAGGAATCTATAAACTATAAGTTAAAAAAAAAAAAAAAGTAAAGCAATATATTCATTTTGAAAAATAAAAAACTATAAAGGAAATTGAAAATTACGATAAGTAAAAGAAAGCGATGTATTGCTGAAATTTTATAAAAACATTATATATTTCCAAATGCTAAATGACCTATTAATAATGTTAAGAAATAAAATTAACGTAAACTATAAATCTCAGTCCTATACAAAATATTGATGGCATATAAGAATTTTACTATATAAATACTAGTACAACTGATGAAATTTCTTGAGAAATTTATTGGGATAATATTTACTATGATTAAACTGCAATTCAAGCTTTATTATCTTGACTTAATTGGAGGGTTGCTTCTGGGTATCAGTAAAGGAAGATGATGACTTCTCTCAGCCAACTGGTCTAACACGTTTGGTAGACTTTTGTGGACCACACTAGGCCACTATAAGAAAAGTTGCAGACGTACCAATAGTGAACAAATTAAGAGATAGCTTTTCTGTATCTGTTTGGCTCTGTACACCACACTCCTGTCCGCATGGCTTTGGTATCAGGGCTTCTGCTTCTAATGTTATCGATACTCTTTGTGGAAGCAAGAACTCAACCGAACCAAATTGGTGAAATACACTTATCCACAGACATAGAGCTCAACCTTCCTGCCGACCATGGAGTTTGAGCTTATGAATAAACAACTGACCACCACAGACATAGAGTCTTGCCTGTCTTATCCAACGGCTAATCTCTGGGCTTTTCAAATGGTGCAAGGAGAAAACGCTATCAGTTTTAATGCAAGAGATCCTACTGGAAGAGTGTGGGAATTCAATCTTTGTACAAGAAACCATGGTCTTTACAAGAGTGTGGGAATGCAAGAGCTCCACATGCTTGTCCTTTTGGGGTCTTGTGCTCTTATAAAGTTACGACTCACAATCCAAGAAAAGAGAAGCCGCAACGCAAGATTCTGGAATTTGCCTCCGGACTTCAAGTTCCGTGATTTCCAATTATTGAATCATCTCGAGCTACTGTTGAATCTACTTTAAAATTTACTTTTTTGGAACAAAAAGAAGATAGGAGACCATTATCCGCATATATCATCAACAAAATATTTAAAAAACAACCACTAATATCCCATCAAAACAGGAATTCTATCCATAATTTTCATGAATATAGACATAAAATTGGTATAATTTTTTAGAAAAAAAAATTTAAAGACCAGTTCCGAATAAATCAAATAAGAACGTGATAACTTTATAAAACAAAAATACAAAAAAAAATTAAATCTTAATTTCTAGAAAAAAAAAATGTTAAAGGATGAAGATTAATAAAAAAATATAACTAAAAAAAGATTTAAAAAAAAATTATTCATCGACCACTCACTCACTAACAATTACTATGTAAGCAATAATAAATTTTTTTAAATAATATTTATTATATGAACATGTTGATGATGTTGTATCATGTTGTAATCATGTTGATGTTGATGTTGTAATCATGAACGGACATGTAGGGCTGACTGAGGCCAGCAAAAAGTGAGATACATACTAAAGTGAGATTAGGCTTTACAGGATCGATGCAAAGTTAGTGTTAGATTAGCTTACAAGAAAACTTGTTCTACTAAAAATGAAAAGGAACTTCATCGTGCAGGGTCTTGGAAAAGCTGTCTTCTCTTTTCATCAACCAAACTTTAGAACACAAATGGAGAAGATCAAGTGATCATATCACAAAAAATTCGACTAAAGTATATAACAAACTCTTGATTAATTAAGTCAAAAGTTATTTCTAATTAAATATACTCGTAACTTTTTTTTATTAAAATAAAAAACTTAAATCAACTTATAAAAATTATATGAAACATATAATCTAAATCATGTAATAATGACTCCTGCAACATCCCCTTTATAAGCCCGTTTGGCTCTGCAGCAATAAAACACGAAAAAATCACTTTACTGTTCACTAGGCCCCATAAAATTTTGCGTTTCTAACGCAGGAAACGGGAAGCAGCCATTTCATGTTTTTGTGTGTACTGTTCATGTAATTGCACTGTTCACTTGCCTGCGTGCTTGCTTTTTTTTTTTTTTTTTTTAGTGTGTGTTGTTTTTTTAACATTTAAAAAAAAATAAATTAGTTTAGAGTAAAATTTATATCTGATAATATTTTATCTAATTTTATTACATGCTAAAAATATTATAAAAACTGTAGTTTTTGTTTGATATATTTCGTACGTAATGAAATTATAAATGGTTTCATGGAATAATAAAAAATATTTTATATAAAGTATGATTTATTTCATGATAAAATAGCAATAATTAAATCTACAGTATTTAAATTAAAAATAATAAGTACTAATATATATTTTTAAAATAATTTTATAACCTCAATTTTAAAAGTATTTTTAACCAAACACATTAAACTATTTTTTTTTTCAACTTCAATTTCAACCACAGTTTTAACCAAACACCTATTTTTTCAAACCAAACTCAACTAAAAGTACTTTTTATAAAACAACTTTTTTTAAACTACAACCACAACAGCTACCGCAATGCCAAACGGACTCTATATACTAAACGCGACAAGTGTTTTCCAGCTGTCAAGGATTTTTGCCTTCTTTTGTCAAGAAACTCGGAGATATTAACCACTTATATGATGTCCTGCTGACTTACATTTTTATAAATATTTCTTCAATCAATTTTAAAATAAAAATGTAACAAAGAAAAAAAAAACAAAGTCACTCGTAATGTTTTTTTATTACTTAATTTTTTTATTTCCAATTTAATTTTTTTATATTAAATTAAATTTGAATCGTATTTGAAATTTTATTTTTTTAATAAAATAAAATTTTATTTTATTAATTCAAACTAATTAAAATTTAAATTCAATTTCTAGCCGTGTACCCTTACTAGCCACGCACCATTAGTAAAAAATAGATTAAAAAAAAAAAGGAGAAGTTTCATTTGCTGAAACAGGAACATGGCCGGAATAAAAAAAGACTCTTTTTGTGTCCATGTATATTGTAAGAATTCTTTTTTGAATTCAGGACAGTTTACCAGAATCAATATAAAAATTAAAAATAATTATTATAATAATTTTAAAATTTAAATCAAGGTTTCACCTTGGGCAACAACAGGGTTACGAGTTAAAAATATTGAAAAATATTAAAAGATTAAAATTTATAACAAGGCAACAACAGAATCAATAAGAATGAACGAAGACAAAAATAAAATTAACAACAATCTTATTAACAATCTTATTAACGAAACACAACATCAACAAGCAAGTTTTCTGATATATATGTAGAGTATGTTTGAGAATGTAGTTGTTATTATTTTTTAAAGTGCTTTTTATTTAGAAAAATATGTCAATAATATTTTTTTTATTTTTTTAAAATTATTTTTGAAATCAATATATCAAAATAATTTAAAAAACTGGATAAACTTTTAGATCTTGAAGACTATCAAATGTTGATAAAAAAACTTAGAAAACTACGAATTGAAATACAAAATGTTCATGTATCATGACAAAATGGTTTCAAGTTTAAACTTCCATCACCGGCCAGTTTTCCCTCAGGTTTGTTTTTTTTGAAGCAAATGCAAAGCTATGATAGCATGAATAAAAACACCGTTTAGTAAATCTATGCTAATGATGACTTCAGTTTATTGATTATCAATTGAATAAAAGTTGTGGAATCTATATCGAGCTGATCATTTGCCTGATGCAATGCAAACACCTTGTGCATAATGGGTGTCGGCTTGTCAAAGTCAGGTCAGCAGCTAGTTGCCCTTCCCTAATTCAGCGAACACGAAAGCAATAGACAGATTCTTTATTTGTGCCTTTACTAACACCTTGTTTGAGATGAGGTGCACTAACCATCCCTGACGAAATTTTTTCAGGTATCAAAAGCATTGCCGTATTTTCCATACATAGCAATGGGTATTTATCATAGTTTGTTCTAAGTTGTTTAGTTTTGTTCATGGACCATAATTTTCCTCAAGAGCTTGGCTAAGCTCAGATTTTTTACCCTTTTGTTAAATATCTAAACGCCCTGCATGCTTGGGTTGGGTAATCTCAGCATCAGCTTCTCACCACAACAATATCTAAATGCCGACCATCCATAAAGTTTGTCGTCGGATTCTTGCAGTGATCTTTTTTATTAACAAATGCAGCAACCAGTGATTTCGTGACATCTCTGCAAGCTTTGCGTGGTTCATTTTGAAAATCATCAAGGGACTGTAGCATGATCACTAGAAGGACGAAAAGGCAAATCCTACTATAATGGTCAAAAGGTATGAGAGAGTGCGCACCCTTTTTTAATTACGCCATGAATTTTGATTCCTCATCGTCTTTCTTTGTAAAGATCTTATTGAAGCAGCGATTGACAAATAGCCATGCATATTTAACAAAAGTTTAATAAACAATCAGGGGATTAGGGCTTTCGTGCATCTGGGGCCAAGGCGATAGCCAGACATCATGACTTTTAGTTTTAGACGCCCTTTTGCCTTTAGGGTCGATCCTTTACTTTGACCAATCTAAAACAAAAGCATACCAAGATTGATAGCGAAAGCAAATTTGATGGCTGGGGCTGCGAGAGAGTGTGTGTGAACAGCACACATATTCTTTGGTCTACCTCACTGGTAGGCCTAGCACATGGACGCCTTTTCTTGGATTCAGAGAAGGATAAAGGCTTTGTTTAGGACCGCCAACGAATATATACTACTAAGATTCCCTCGTTCATGCTTAATAGGTTTGGTATCTAGCCTTGCTCAATTGGAAACTGCTTTTAATTGCTCGATTCAAATAGCTGGTTTACTCAAAAAAAGAAGAAAAAAGCATGCGTGGTTCATTATCTCAACAGTGCATAGTGGCTGAAAAAAACATGCGTTGTAATCAAATCTAAAACTCTTGAGCATAACCAAATCATGGTCGCGCTACATGAAACCCGTCATCAGAGAAGACTGGTTGAACTACGTCCGTGAGAATGGCCTTACAACCAATGATTCTATCATCTTAATAATGGTAGAAGATGCAGAAAATGGAGTCAGCTATAACATTAGAGTTGAGCCGAATACGGAACTGGCTATATAGCCCTTTCAGTTCATCTACATGTATGTTTTAGCTATTGAATTTCAGTTAAAAATCTGTAATATTTACTCTTGTTGTTACAGTACCTAATGCTTGCTTTGTCCATTGGCTCTTTTTTAATTTCTGGGTATGAATTTGTCCAATATGATGGCTTAAGTTTTTAAGCGTGGCTTCAAGTTATCTTCCTCAATAACCAGCCTTCGGGTTCTTCGTGGCACGAGAGCGGTGTGCTAAGGTCTTTGTGCATCCTTAATTAGCTGGACGCCATGGGGAGAAAGGAGGATCTCAGATAACCAAGGTAACACAGACACGTTATAAGCCAAAGCTGTCTTTGTGCATCGGTTATGGAGCAAACTATGTTGAATGAAAAACCCATATTGTTTGTACAGACTATTTTATTATAAAATCATCCCAGTATCATCGTGGGGTTATGCAGGTAGTAACTATAATTTATGGTTCTCAATTTTTCTCTTCCTGTTCCTATTGCAGAATTTATTGACTTGAATTGCTTTAATGGCTTCTTTAATGGAATTTTGCTTGCGAACACTTTGGACTTTCTAGTTTCTTCTTTTTGTTTGTCTCCCTCCTTCCAAGAGCCATATTTGTCTATCTTCTTGCTCGTCATCACATCTTGGTCTCCTAGGAGCACTACCCATGAGATCATTGAAAGATTTTTCTTTAATTTTTTTTAAATAAAATATTCAAATGTACTTGTCTTACCCCTTGCTCGTCATCATATCAAAGTTCTTATCCTAGTACTAGCACTACTCATCAGATCATTGAAAGTTTTTTCTTGAATTTTTTTTTAAATACAATATTCAAATGTTCCTACTCTTTTTCTAGGGAAAAAAAAATTAGATTGACCTAATTTTATTTTAAAACAACCAAAGTAATTTTTCCTTGACCAGAAAAATTTTTGGAAAAAAAATTAATAAGATTTTTACTTGGATTTTTTTGTTAAAAGTTTCATTTAATGAAACAGGAACATAGCCGGAATAAATAAAAAACTCTTTCTGTGTCCATGCATATTGAAGAAAAGTTTTTTTGGATTCTGGCGGGAAAGGTCAACTTTAGTTTAACTAGAATATAACAATAAAAAATGACTATAATAGTAATTTTAAAATTCAATTTGGGGTTTTACCTAGGGCAACACCAGGGTTATAGGTTGAAGGTTCAACCCAAATTAACCTAATTTTATTTTAAAAGAACCAAAGTAATTTTAGTTTGATCAAAAAAAAAATTTTAAAAAAAATCAATAGGATTTTTACTTGGATTTTTAACTAAGTCAAGTTAGATCAATCTTTTCTTTCTATTTTTTTTAACTAGCCGTATACCCTTACTAGCCACGCACCATTAGTAAAAAATAGAAAAAAGAAAAAAGAGAAGTTTCATTTGCGAAACAGGAACATGGCCGGAATAAAAAAAGAGACTCTTTTTGTGTCCATGTATATTGTAAGAATTCTTTTAATAAAAATAAATTAAAATAATATATTTTTTATTTTTTTAAAATTATTTTTAAATGATCTAAAATATATAAAATAAAATTAATTTTTTAAATGATCTAAAGCACCACACACACCACCACCCACACATCATCACACACACATCATCACACACATCATCACACACATCATCACACTATACTTAACTGAACTGAGATTTTAAAATTACCACCCTCTATATAACCATGGCAGAGAGGAGGTAGATCTCCGCGTCCATTATTCTCCTCCCATCTTCCTGACACATTTAGCCTACCATGGAGTTTGAGCTTGTGAATAAAAAACTGACCCCCACAGACATAAAGTCTTGCCTGGTTTATCCAACCGGTAATCTCAGGCCTTTTCAAATGGTGCAAGGACAAAACCCCTATC
The DNA here is from genome assembly GCA_964019445.1 of Populus tremula. Taxonomy (NCBI): domain Eukaryota; kingdom Viridiplantae; phylum Streptophyta; class Magnoliopsida; order Malpighiales; family Salicaceae; genus Populus; species Populus tremula. The sequence continues at coordinate 1,958,106 of CAXHTJ010000017.1, read as the reverse complement.
AGTCTTGCTGCAAGAGATCCCACTGGAAGAGTGTGGGAATTTAAGCTTTGTACAAGAAAGCATGGTCTCTACATGAAACCCGTCATCAGAGGAGACTGGTTGAAGTACGTCCGTGAGAATGGCCTTACAGTCGGTGATTCTATCATCTTAACAAGGGTAGCAGATGCAGAAAATGGAGTCAGCTATAACATTAGAGTTGATCAGACGAATACGGAACTGGCTATATAGCCCTTTCAGTTCATCTACATGTAAGTTTCAGCTATTGAATTTCAGATAAAAATCTGTAATATTTACTCCTGGTGTTACAGGTACATGCTTGCTTTGTTCTTTGGCTCTTTTTTATATATTTTTTTAAAATATATTCGGGGTCTTGACATGACTTTGCTCAATATGATGGCTTAGGTTTTTAAGCGTGGAATCAAGTTATCTTCCTCAATAATCAGCCTTTGGGTTCTTCTTGGCAGGAAAGCGGTGTGCTGCGTTGTTACTATTATTCCATATATATCGTCTCCTTATCAGCTTTATCCTTTTGAGGTCTTGTGCTCTTATACTACATGTCATTTACATGGAATATTGGGAGTTCATCCAGCTTCCTTAATTTGTTCATGTGTCTCTAGGCTTTTTCTCTACTGGTTTGCAAGCTCCCTGTTAATTACTATTTTACAATCTTCATAGTTCTTTGATGTCTGTAAGTCCTTTTCCTTCTGTGAGCCTACACCCAGGTGTGTTTTGCATGTATTCATATGCTTATATAAGAAAAATATATATATCAGGAAACTTTCTTGTTGATGTTGTGTTTCGTTAATAAGATTGCTGTTAATTTTATTTTTGTATCTTCCTTCCTTTGTTTTTTTTTGCTACTTGCAATGTTAGTCATGTTTGGAGAGAGGCAAATAAAGTAGCAGAGATTTGGGCAGTGAAAGAGGTTAGAATTCATGGTTGCCTCCTCCTTGCATGGTGATCAGTTGATTTCCCAAATTGCTATATATGTAGTCTGCTTTCATTCTTTCACCTGAAAAACCTGTCTTTGTCTCTCCAGTTCCGAAACCCCTTTTTTTGTTTTTGACAATAAGGTTCATTCTGCAGATCCCAACGACCATCCTCTTTTTGCCCTTTCTGATATTTCGATCATCAAATGATTCAGCCAGGGAGCTGTGGATGTTCTATTTCAGGCCGTAGAATTATTCTAATTATTCTTTGGCCGTATGACTACAAATATCACACGGCATCTAATTATCCTCACTTTGACCAGCAAACCACCTGTGTACGCAGGATTCACAATCTAAAAACATACTTATGTTAATCGAATATGCTCTTAATTATTATTTGATATGATAGTCACATTGAGAGTTTAAAACAGTTGGAGAAATACTGTAAAAAATGGGACATGATTTTTTTGAAATGCAGTAATTTCACTATTCAATCTACTTTAAGCCAATTCTTGATCACATGCATATTCCCTCATTCTAACTTGAACCAATTCTCGTCATGACATTCTTCCGTCTCTGTTTACTATAATTATTTATTGCCTATGTTGTCGTCAAAGGGGGTTCTTAAACATCAGAAGCACGACATCGATCTGCACGTGCTTCAGTTGTGAAGGTAAATTACAATAACCTTTTAAGATATTATACAATAATAAATACCACATGTAAAAATCTAACAAAAACTTTCTTTTCGTTTACGAAAATATTACAAAAACGACTTCCTTTCTGTCATAAATGGAGATGGGTAATTCTATTAATATCCGAGATGAATATAGTATATTCTCAATCTTCAACTTCACTAAACTAGATTGTTATTTTAATTATTTAGCTTTTTAGTAGATGTTTTGCAGATTTATAAAGTTTCAATATGAATGGTCTATTGTTTCATTTTTAGCGGATTCGTTTTATACTTCTTTACCATTACAAGGCAATCTCTTTCTTATATATGTGTGCACGCGCGCGCGTGTAAACTTTTCAATGGTGCGATGATATTCAACCTTTATGATTATGATCTCAGGCCACGAACCCATCCTTTACAATTTGTTTCGGCATCCCGTCCTTTACGATTTCAAAATCCCAAAAAGAGAATTTGTCTCTTTTCTAGGATTTCAAATCCCAAAAAGAGAATTTCTCATGCTTAGGATGCAACTTGTTGCTCATAAACAGGCCACGAATCCATCTGTTACAATTTGTGTTCTTTATTTGAGTTAACACCACATGTCATCCTTATGCAAGAAGTCTATGAAAATGAATGTTTGTTTTTATATTACTACCTGTTTTTTTAATTATTTTTTGTTTGAAAAAATATTAAATTAATATTTTAAAGTGTTTTTGAATGGTTTTAACGTATTAATATATATAAAAAAATAAACTGAAAAAATAATCATTTTAAAGTATTTTTAATTAAAAAACACTTTATATCATAATACTAGTTGAGAATAATAAAGATGTTTAATTTATTGGTTAGCCAACTTTTTCTTTATATATATATATATATAAGGTAATATACAATAATAATAATAAAGATTACAACACAAAAATATAACTACAATACTTCCTATACACAAGTGAAGATCCTTGAAGCACTTCACTTCCTAATCAACAAACCAAGTCTTAAACAAGTCACGATAATTAGGATTAGTTTAATTAATTAAGAGACACTAATCTAGAAGGTGACTAGCTAGCTGTAGGCACTGTGATCTCCATGTTGAATTTAGCTATGTTGTCGATGGAGGTGATGTAATTAATCTGTGGGTTGGCAATGGGTTGGACCAAGGACCCACTTGGGCCTTGTGTGGAGTGTGAATTGTAACCAAGATGTCTTCCACGATGAACTATGAGGCAAAGGTGTAATCATGGACGGACATGTAGGGCTGACTAAGGCCAGCAAAAAGTGAAAAACATACTGAAGTGAAAATTTAAGATAGGATTCGAAAGTAAAAGAAAAAGGTGTTCTTAATTAACCCTTTACATTATACAAAGTTAGTGTTAGATTAGCTTACGAGAAAACGTGTTCTACTAAAAATGAAAAGGAACTTCATCGTGCAGGGTCTTGGAAAAGCTGTCTTCTCTTTTCATCAACCAAACTTTAATTAGAACACAAATGCAGAAGATAAACTGATCATATCACAAAAAATTCGACTGAAGTATATAACAAACTCTTGGTTAATTAAGTCAAAAGTTATTTCTAATTAAATATACTTGTAACGTTTTTTATTAAAATAAAAAACTTAAATCAACTTATAAAAATTATATGAAACATACAATCTAAATCATGTAATAATGACTCCTGCAACATCCTCTCTATATACTAAACCATTCTTCAATGGAGATTTTCCAGGTTAAAAATCATCACTATAAATAGCCTTTAACACTACACTATTAAATAATTTTATCAACGGATTTATTCCGTCAATATAAGGTATATAATTTGTTGGTAATATTTTTATCAACAGTATCACCAACAAAATTCATCTGCTAAAATATTATTCGTCAGTCATTTTTTTCACTAGTTCCGTTGAAAAAAAAAAAAAAACCAGCTTTGATGGCTTCATACTACTACGATACCAAGTAAAAATCAATTGTCGTATTACAAGGCCAGCATGAAAAAAATAAGACCTCGATATTGCAGTACCAAAACAGAATCATATATGTCAAGGCATACTTTTAAAAAAATATATATATATGTGGGCAAGTAAGAAACTAGCAAATATAGTATTAGAAATTATTTATAAGAAAAAAACAACAAAATGCAGCTTAATGACTTGGCCTTACTGTAATACACACGTGTCCAGGGTTTTTTAGGTATCAGATATTTTCTATTTGTTGGGTTTTGTTTGTTTTGCTTGCTACATCTGACATGATCTTTGACTGATAAAAAAAAACATAGCAGTTTAATGTGTGCTTCAGATGTTGATAGTGTAAGATAAACAAAAGAGGAGTAATACACTGTATGTTTTTGTTACGGCTAACACACTTAAGCTATACAGTTTTCATTATATTTATAACTTTACAATGAAACTATAATACGTATAATAATGAAACTAATCTGAGCATCATACGGAAGTGATTAGATATACAAGAGTCACTCTACATAGCAGGATTATTTTGAATTAACAACAGAAGTGATACTCCTGGATTTTCTGGTGAGTCTTCTGATAGTCTAACAGATATTGCATCATGTTGTTGTGTTTTCTGCCTTAATTTGTTCTTCTTTAATGTCAATATGTTGTTTTCTGAGTGTTTTAGTGTACTTGGGTCTCTTTTAGCTTAAGAAAACGTTAATGTGTATATATAGACTATGTGTTTGCTATCATAAAATGGAGATGGGTAATGTTCATGGTTGTTATCACTTATCAAGCATGGCTGCTTTACTATTTTTATGGCTCATATAATTAATTTGATAATTTTTGTTTAGTTATTAAACCCAATATTTTAACATTAATATAGTCAAACTTAGGGAAATCTAGTTGATTGATTCACAATCCAACCAAATCTAGTCAAAATCAATATTTTTTTTTAGAAATCTATAGTTTTTTTTTTATTAACTCAATAATCCAAATTGTTTACTAGGTAAAATCTATAGTTTTTTTTTTTTTGTTTTTGAAGTTTTGAGGAAAAGTTTGCTACAGGTAGTAATTTCGGTTGTATATTGATTGATTTCATTCTTTTCAGCAATGATCAGCAAGACTCTGATCAAATATATGAGATACCGATTGTAAAGGATGGGCTAGTGGCCCGCATATGAGCAATAAGCTTGCATCTTCTCCTGAGGTGCCAAATTCTGATGTGGCCTTCCTTCCTCCTTGGTTCAAATAAAAGGAAAGGCCGATTCAGGCCGTTATCATAGAATCCAATACCGCTTTCAGGTTTTTGATCTTGCTTTCAGTCCAACCCATCATGAACTTGGGTAGGGCTGGTTTAGGCAGTTGCTTACTTGGTGGGTTGCCAGATTGGGTGGTTGCATATTCTGCTCGTCTGGTCAGATTTATAAATCTGGAAAGAACAAAGCTTCCTGAGGAAATTCTGAGGCATAATTTGGAATGTTTAGGTCCTAGGACCATTGATTTTTTGTCTCAGCCTGAAATGTACTGATGTAGAACCACCAGCAAGATCATCCCTTCGTAATTGCCTTTGTTTTACCTATCATACCTTGTTCCTAACTCATAGAACATGGTTATAGAGTCCGGGCTTTGTGATACAAAATTTCGTCTGATATTTAGGCCTTAGGGCTAACAATTACAGGTCTGAGTATGAAATCTAACCTGTAGAAATGATTTAAGAACTGCCTTAATTTTCTATCCATTTATTCCATGTGCCCAACTCATTGAACATGATTATAGTCTGGCTGACGAAGCTCTAGGTTTGAGGTTTGAGTATGTTGATTTTAGATGTCTTCCATCAGTAGGAAGTCGTGAATTCTTAAATCTTCCAAGTTCTATATGCAGGTGAGGTATGTAATGAGGTGCATATTTGGTGACCCAAAGCAAGCTCCACCTCCGCTGGAGAAGCTTACTCCTGAAGAAACTGTTTCCTTCCTCTGGAAAGGAGACGGATCACTTGTTGATGAACTTCTGCAGTGCATGTCTCCTTATATGGATGAAGACATGCTAAATGACCTCAAGTCCAAGGTTTGTGCGCACGATCCATCAGATTGTGATGACATTCAGAAAGCTCTTCAGAAATCTTTATTGTGGTGAGCAGCAGCAGCTTATATTGCTTCGTTTTTTCCTTAATGTGTTTTCTTGGGGAAAAAAGGGAAAATTCTATTGAATTTTTTATTTTCAAGGTTGAGGGATGAGGTGCGCAGTCTTCCATGTACATACAAGTGCCGGCATGATGCTGCAGCTGACTTAATCCATGTTTATGCTTATACAAAGAGCTTCTTTAGAGTTAGGGTAAGTCTTTGCTGAACCAGTCTCCTCTAACTGGTTATGTCTATTTTCTTTGCCTTGGAACTACTTTTGCTGTCTCCATTGCATGCTATTTATTCTATCTTCAAGTAACATGGTAAATTTCTTGCAGGAATATGATGCATTTACTTCTCCACCAGTTCACATTAGTCCACTTGACTTAGGCCCTAAATGTGCTGATAAGTTAGGGGGTCTTCCCCACAAGTATCAAAAAACCTATGGGGGGAACTATTGCATGGGACAGTTGATATTTTGGCATGTCCAGACTAACACCGAGCCTGATTTTACCCTTGCTAAAGCGAGCAAGGGCTGCTTGTCATTACCCGAAATTGGTTCCTTTTACGCTAAGGTTCAGAAGCCATCACAGCAGCGCATTTATGGTCCCAAGACCGTGAAAATGATGTTGGAAAGAATGGTAAGTTTCATTGCCCTATCATTTACTGCATGCTGTTTGATATCTCTGTACCACAAGATGTTAGCTTTGCCCGCATCCTTGCTTTAACTGAAGCTGCCATGATTTATCCTTAACTCTGGAGATGGTAGGCATGTGTCTTCATGCTTAGGCCCGAGATACCTATGGTCTTCATACCTATGCTCACCTCAACTCAGCACACCCCACGAGTCAACTAAACCCTAAGGTTGCTTCTCTCCTGTCCCGCAACCAGTCGAGTCAACTCATCCGTATGAATTTCTCTCCTCGGTCCTGGACAAGTTAAGGCTTAAGAATTGAAGAGAGTTAGAAGAAGAAAAGAAATTGAGGGAGAAGTAAAGGGAAGAAAGAGGGTTGAAACTGCAATTTCAGAATTCTTTTTCTTTCATTACCGGCCTCACAAGTTCTTGATACTATGAACTCTAGCCCCCTAACTATCTCAACAGACTTTCTAACTAACAATCAACAACTCTGACCAACTAACTAACTTTCATCACATACCCTTTTCTTATTTACAGTTATGACAGTTGCCAACCAATACTGCCTCAATCTGTTTTGAGAAACGTGCAGGCACTAGGTTCGGTGATTGAAAACCTCGCGGTTGTTTCCGAGAAACTGAAAAGGTCGGCCCAGATGATGAAACCAAATTAAGCCGTCTGCTTTTGATCATGGTATTGGGTCGTCTTCTTCATCAGCTTCGCTTCTTACGCGACAGAGAATCACTGAGACGGTGAAATGCTTAAGAGAACTGATGCCATGGGTTTCTACAAGGATGTACACGGCCACTATACTTGATGAGGCTTAAGAGTATATCATTATTTTACAAGAACAGGTTAGAGCTTCAGTAGTACAGTCAAGACCTGCCACTACTTTCGATCATCGTAGTCACAATTGTCCGTACTCTAATGATCCTTACAGCTTTGTTACTGGTTCTGTCGGTGGTGGTGGTGGTTTTGCTTTCGAGGAGGTTGCGTCAAGTTGGAAGCAGATAATGGAGATGGTTTTGAAGTCTAATACGGGTCAAAACTTTGTGGATTTTTTTATTTCAATGAAGGGTTTTTCAAGTTAAATTTATGATTTTAGCGTCGTGTATGTGCTCACGTGCGGAAGGGGTTTTGAGGTCTTTTTATTTAACGAATAATGAGTTACTAATATCTTATTATCTCTAGGCATTTTGGGCCTAATTATTATAGGTTTTAGCTTTGTTTACTTTAAGATTTGATACATATATTATAGTTGATAAGATCTATTATATATTTTATAACCATGAAAAATTGAGAATTCATTGTGAAACATCTTTTTTTACTTGCTGAGAATTACCTTTTATATCATTTTAAATTTGCAGAAGAGATACTTAATTTTGAGTTTTGAGGAATAAAAGGATTCTAGCTAGACACCTTTGACTCCTAGGCTTTTTCACATTCCTCACATTTTTATGACATTACTAAATATACTTAAATGACCAGGTAAAATATTGTTGCAGTTCAAGTAGCCATTTTTTTCATCTTCATCTTTTTTTATTATTATTTCTCATTGCAGTTTTCTATGCCTCATTTCAAGAGTAATTTGTCAAAATTTATCAAGGAAAAACAAAATTATAAAGAAGTCCATAAAAAATACATTAAATGAATAGAATATTGTAAATCAAATTATTAAGCAATCAAGTTGTTGATAGTATATGATAACTTAACCTTATACTTCGATAACCATACAAAATATATAACATTAATATATTTGTATCTATAAAATATCCACCGATTTGAAAGACATACATATATAATCAAACAATTCATACATTCTGGAGGAGTATTTACATACTTGTATAATTAAACAATTCATACAACACATGACAAAAAGACCTCACGTGGAGCTCATGTTGATATTATCACTAGTTTCATGGATTTAATGACTATATAAATTTTTAATAATTTTAAAATTTATAAAATTTAAACTTGTGATTTTTTATAAATAAATCCAGGATTTAACTAATTAAATTACACCCTTCAGAATTTATTTAGGATCTAACTAATTAAATTATATCCCTTAAAATTTTTGTTTTTTTATTGTTGCATGGTATGGTAGTGGTTGGATCTATGTAAAAAAAAAAATAATGTGGTTTTTGTTTTGTTGTGCAGTTTCATCTATTTAGAATGCTGAAAATAATTTAGTTTTCAACTAGAAAAGAAATTGGGATAATATATATTATTTTATTTTTAATAGAGTTGTAACATGGGTGAAATGTAATAATGAAAGTTTCAGATTTGCTCCGCGGACCAGGTGGTCTTTTCAAGTGGACTAATAAAATAAAATTGAGAACAGATTGGTCTTGGATAGTTCCTGCAAATGGGAATCTTTAGAAATTGGTGGTGTTCTAGGAGACAATGAAGGGGATTTTGTTTTATATATTTTCTCATGATCCGCATATAATATAGAATCCAATGAAACTAAGGTCTTGGGAATTTAAAAAACATTTCTTTTGAGAATGATTGTTCCTCTGTTTCTTCAAAGCATTGGGTGTGGTGGAGTCTGACATGCTCTTACTTGAATTAAAGGAAACAATATTATGGAGCCACGAAGATTCCAACTAAATTCGCAATATGATTAAAAAAAAATTTAATTTCAAATAAAAAAATTTAAAATTTTTTTAAAAGTATTTTTAAAATATAAAAAAATATTAATTTTTAAAAGTATGTTTTTAAAAGGGCCTATGACTACATGATTTTTTTATTAATTTTAGTACTTGTTCAGGAGACTGATTTAAGACTTTGTGTTGGCTGGGTTCTTACAAATTTGTGTTGGCATAAATGGGTTATTTATTTGAGTTATTAGCATATGTCATCCTTATGCAAGAAGTTTATGGAAAGTGAGTGTTTGTTTTTGTATTATAACTTATTTTTTAAATTATTTTTTACTTGAAATATTTTTGAGTGTTTTTGAATGATTTTGATGTATTAATATTAAAAATTAAAAAAATTAAAAAAAAATTATTTTAAAATATTTTCAATTAAAAAATATTTTTAAAAATATACCAAATACACAAATAAGAACATGAACATATACTCATGAACTATTATAATGATTGTATGCTAATGAGCTGAGCATGATATATGTCAACGAGATTACATTATGCTAAACTTATCATATAAGTTTATAATATATGCTCAGGCCATCGCATGCTAAAATCTTGACTTCAATATTTAGGTGAAAATGATAACGTTGGCATTTTGATTATTTTCACTATTCACATGTTTACTATAACCCAATAAACCTTCTAATTTTATGGATTATTAAGTGGCGACTGTCATTTCAAAATTAATGATGTTTGAAACCAATGAACCATTTCTTATTAAACTAATAATAATATACTTAGATTTATGTTATGTTTTGAAGGACATGAAACGAATGAAAATAGAGATACGATTGTATGGATATATAACATTTTAACAAAGGAGTATGGTTTTTCAAGTTATTAACAATATACTAAAAGGCGTGGGGAAAATATTGTAGCTTCCCACGCCTTTCACTTATTAATATATTATTATATTATAATTATAATTATATTAAATTATATAAATTTTTTTTATTTTTTTTATGAATTTTTATGAATTTTTTTTTGTTTGATTTAGTTTAATAATGTTATTTTTTTTTTATTTAGTTATCAAATTTTCATAATACGAATCCCGGGTTTGATGGGTTAATCTGGTTTTACGAGTTAACCCGGATTTTTTTCAATTAATTTTTTTTATTTAGTTTAGTTTGTTAATGTTAAATTTCTTTTTATTTAATTATTAGACTTTCATGACACGTATCCTAGGCTTGAGGGGTTGATCACTTAGTTTGATGGGTTAATCCAGTTAATTCTGGGTAAACCCGTCAATTTTTTTTTCTATTTAGTTATCAAATTTCATGGCGCGAATTCTAGGTTTTACGGGATAACCTAGTTTAAAGAGTTAACCCAATTAATTCAAATTTGTTTTCTTTTTTTTTTTTTTTTTTTTCCTATTGGTTTTTTCATAGTTTTTTTTTTTAATTAATATATTTAATTATCACATTTTTATGAAACGACCTTATAGCCAGACCCACACCCAATATCTTTGGGTCCGGTGTTGCAGCTAAGCTCACTTAAATTTGGGTCATGCAAGTTTAATATTATTATTAATATTACTCTTAGGTCAGATATTGTAGCCAAACCCAAGACTTTTAAATTTTAATTTTTTATATATTTTTTTGTATATTAAACAGGTGGCAGAAATTGAGGATAGGATGAAGAATGGCTATTATGTTGGGCATAGATTGAGGTCGGTCAAGGAGGATATTAGCCGAATGTGCAGGGACGCAATTAAGTAAGTTTATCTTTAATTGCTATTTTATACTCGTTTGTATATCTAGGCATGTCTGTATCTGCATTTGTTTGGTGCTGTTGTCTGGAAACATTGTATAACCCAAGATTGCTTAAACAGAAAAACCATTTTTCCTTCCTTTTAATGAATCAAAAGCTTACGAATTTCTGTTTCAATTGTTACTGGAAACAATTGCTGATGTGATGCTGACGGAGTACATTTAGTACAAGGATCTCCTCCAGCTTTGCTGATGTATTTTATGTACTTGTATTTTGCTCTTTCCATGCTGGAATATTTGATACTTGTATTTTGCTTTCATAATATTTCTGCATTTGATGCTTGGGTGTTGTTCTTTAGAATAAATCTTTGGTATTACATGGTGGTAAAGCTTTAACCTTTTTCTTCACTTTAAACTTAATTTTTGTAGGTATATCCTGCATGGAAATGGTTTGAGAAGCAAGATGGGATTCGATTATTACAGAAAGACAGTAAAGAACCAGCTCCAGAAATTGGAATCTACACTGTCCGTGAAATCCAACATGGCGAGGAGATAACATTTGATTACAATTCTGTGACAAAGGTGCATATCATTTACCTGTTGGCCTTTTCACACTGTAGAATATAAATTCCACTTTTTTTTCATGTCCAATGGTTGTTGACTTTTCATTTTGCAGAGTAAAGAAGAAGAATGAAGCGTCTGTTTGTTTGTGTGGTAGCCAAGTTTGCAGGGGCAGCTACTTAAATTTGACAGGTGAAGGGGCTTTCCAAAAGATACAGACTAGGATTGAATTCTCTTTTCAGAAAATTATTGAAATATCTTATTACTGTACTTTCTAAAAGTTTGTGGTTTTTTATTTGATGTCAACTGAACTATGCTGTTCATCAGGTGTTCAAGGAGTGGCATGGATTACTGGATCGACATCATTTGATGCTCGGAGCTTGTGAATTAAATTCTGTGTCTGAAGAAGATTATCTGGACTTGGGTAGGGCTGGTTTAGGCAGTTGCTTACTTGGTGGGTTGCCGGATTGGGTGGTTGCATATTCTGCTCGTCTGGTCAGATTTATAAATCTGGAAAGAACAAAGCTTCCTGAGGATATTATGAGGCATAATTTGGAAGAGAAAAGGAAATATTATGCAGATACATGTCTTGAGGTCGAGAGAAGTGATGCCGAGGTTCAGGTAAATGCATAGTGTATGTGTGCAATTTGCACGTGAAATGCTCTTGTGAAGTCTGCTGTTTGAGTGACTGCTTGTAGTTACTTTCTGGTACTCTTTTTTTGAGCAGGCTGAAGGTGTCTACAACCAGAGGCTTCAGAATTTGGCTGTTACTCTTGACAAGGTCAGTACTGCCTTGGTTTATTTGAACTATTCAGCTTTTGATACAAAAATTTGATCTCTGATATTTAGGTCCCAGGACCATTGATTTTATGTCATATACTGATGTAGAACCACCAGCAAGATCATCCCTTCGTAATTGCCTTTGTTTTACCTCTCATACCTTGTTCCGAACTCATAGAACAGGTTATAGAGTCCGGGCTTTGCGATTCAAAACTCCCTATCCATTTATTCCATGTTCCCAACTCATTGAACATGATTATAGTCTGGCTGACGAGGCTCTAGGTTTGAGGTCTGAGTATGTTGATTTTAGATCTCTTCCATCAATAGGAAGTCGTGAATTCTTAAATTTTCTAAGTTCTATATGCAGGTGAGGTATGTAATGAGGTGCATATTTGGTGAGTTATTTATTTTGTTTTTGTTTTTCCCATCAATTTCCTCTCTCTCTCTCTCTCTCTGCCCTCCATTATGTGAAGAGAACAAAATAGCGCAAACAGGTAAAAAGCTCAGGTCCTGCCATGCCTGCTAATTTCTAGCAGCGCTCTATCTTCCCTGACAGGCTGATACCTATTCAACACTCTCACGCCCAAGCATCATCCCCGCTGGCTCCTTTTGCTTTCTGCACACCCCTCACATCACTCATTCTTCACCGTCTGATCACCCCCTCACCTAAAAACAAAAGCCCCCTTTCCTGACATATAACTGTACGAACAACCCCATCAGAGCTCTATCTTCCATATATCCCGTTATTTCCATTAATCTCGAGTGGCAGCAGTAATCCGGACCGTACTACCATGTTTTCTCTTACGGGTTTCCACTGCGCCGATGACTTTCAATTCCGTCGACATGTTAACCCCGTCCCTTCTCAGTCACTACAACAACAATCCCGCAACCAGTCGAGTCAATTCAACCGTATGAATTTCTCTCCTCGGTCCTGGACAGGTTGTTAAGGATTAAGAATTGAAGAGAGAATTAGAACAAGAAAATAAATTGAGGGAGAAGTAAAAAGGACTTGAAGGAAAGGAAATATTCATTCCATAATAGCACAAAATTAAAAGTGAGTTTGGTTACGAGTTTAAAAAATATTTTATATAAATAAATTTATTTTAAAATAATTTTTATAATTTTAAATTATTTTAATATACTGATTTTAAAATTAAATTTTAAAACGGGATGAACGCCTCTACGGGCTTGGCTAAGATTTAGTTGGTCTCTCTAGGCTTTTGCACCAACACTTTGTCATTCTCTAGTCTAAATTATTTTAATATTTACCTTTGGCCCATTGTTCTTTTCTGCTCAAGGGGAAGCATGGATGAAATCTTAGGGAGTAAAATACATTCAATGTTTCCATCTCTTTAAAAGTTTAGGTTATTTCATCTTCATGTCAATCTATTTTATTATCTTTCTTAAAATATTTTCATTTCATCTTAAATTTTTTTATTTTCTCCCTGCCAAAGTTTGGATTACATCTCACAATATTAACAAAGTCACCGGTTAAGTAAATATTAAAATTAAAATTTAATCCAAAGTTTTGAATTATAAATTTGAATTTTACAGGTTAATTTATTAACATGAGCTTCCACGGTACAAGGCATCAGAAAAAAAATCCAAATGTTAGAGTGTGTGGTAGGCAAGTAGCAGTAAGATTTTGCTTTGACATAGAGAACTTCGTAGCGATTTACAACAAATATTGATATTTTTACCTTACAATTCATATAGGTATTGGCAATACCTTCTTAGCCAATGTTTGGTTTTTGAAAAGTAGTTTTTGAGAAATTATTTTTAAAAAAATTTTGTGTTTGTTTACCATTAAAAAAGTTGATCAACAAAAAACACTTTTCAGTAAAAAAAACATTTAGCTTCGTTTCCAAAAAAATATTTTCCTGAAATATTTGAATGAAAAATACTTTTCAGAAATTATGAAAAATTTAGAAATGTCATATTATTTGCTGATTATATCAAATTTGGTCCTCAAACTTTAACTTGATTGCTATAAATATTTTTTAATTTTTTTATTAACTTTGGTCCTTATTTTTATAATTATAATTTTCTTTTTTCTTATCATTTTTTTATTGAAATTTTTTATCTATCAAATTTGATCCTCATTCTTTTGATTGTTATTTAATTTATTTGAAATAATTTATGAATGTTAATTATTATTATTTTAATTTTTTCATTTTTAATTTTTTTTAATTTTTTAGATTTGATCTCTATTATTTTGATCAATATTAATTTATTTGAGATAATTTATGAAATTATATATTTTTTTCAATTTTTTTTTCATTCAAATTTTTTAATTTATAAGATTTTTTTCTTATTATTTTAATAAACTTGAGAAAAATAAAATATTAATAAGTTATTTTCCAGCTCATTTTCCATGACATAACCAAACACTGGAAAATATTTTTTAATTTATTTTTCATTACACTACCAAACATAAAAAAATAATTTATTTTTCTAGAATTTACTTTCTCAAAATGTACTTTTAAAAAAAAATTACTTTTCAGCAAATAAACGAACTTATATAATAATAACAAATTATCTTTTGCCACGTCAAGAACAACCCGCGCGTGGAGGATTCTTCAAAGTTACCGTTTGCCAAAAGTCAAAGATGATGAGATAGAAACGCGCCACGTCAAGAGTGTTCAGCTAACAAGGATTTTTGCCTTCTTTTGTCAAAACCAAGGTTGTCAATTCCCTTTCGGTAGGTATTTTGTCTTTTCAATTAAAATGAAATGTTTCAGTTTTGGAGTGCTTCAGCGTGCCGTTTCAGGGTTGTATTGTTCATATATATATATATATATATATATATAAAAGATAAATGAATTATAAATTATGCAATACAAACATAATGGCAAATAAATATAATTTTAAATTTTAAAATATTTCTAAATAGTCAAGATTAAATAATCTTTAACTTAAAGTAATTCAACTTAAACAAAATATCAAAATATTATGAAAGTAAAATGTTTTAACAAAAATATTTTAAATATAAAGTTAGGTCAATGTTATCAAGACTAATAGAATATAAAGCATTCCCTGTTTTGCTCAAATTCCTACAAAGTATAAATATGAAAAAAAAAACAACATAAATATAAACCATATATATTATTGATAAATCTAATTTTAAAAAATTAATATCATTATTAATGAAAATAGTAATAATAATTTTCAATATTATTATTATTGAAAATAGTAATGAAAAAGAGCTTTTTATAATTGTATGGTTTAATTAATTAAATTGAACCTTCAATGGCTTTTCAAGAGCGGAATGGAACATGTGGAATGAAATCGCAACGTTCCGGGCGTAATTTAGTCGAAAAATCCGGAACGGACCGAGATTTAAAATGAGATGAAATTTGTTTCGTTTTTTAAATTGGTATGAAATGTTTCGGCCATTTCGGGCGAAACGAAACGGAATTGACAACCTTGATCAAAACTACTCAAAAGTGAGACTCAGAGACGGCAACTACTTATATGTCACACTGACTTACATTTTTATAAATATTTCTTCAATCAATTTTAAAATAAAAATGTAACATTAAAAAAAAAAAAACAAAGTTACTCATAATATTTTTTTCACTTAATTTTTTTTATTTCTAATTTAATATTTTTATATTAATATTAAGTTCATTTCAAATTGTATTTGAAGTTTTGTTTATTTCATAAAATAAAATTTTATTTTATTGTTTCATATTTAAGTTCTAGCCGTATACACTTACTAGCCATGCACCATTAGTAAAAGACAAATAAATAAAAAGAGATGAAACAGGAACATAGCTGGAATAAAAAAGAAGAAGAAGAAGAAGATGATTTAAAAAAAAATGAAAAAACAAAACATGTTGGGAAAGTTAAAGTTGAATTCTCAACCAGCTCAATATTTTAAAAAAAATCGATAAAGATAATTTAAAAAAAACACATATGAAGAAACATTTTAGCAAAACAAAAATCATGAGGGGAAAAATTATAACAATCTACAGTGTTTTAAAGAAAAACATTACGAAATAAAATTAATAAAAACCATTTTAAAAAATAAGAAAAAAATTCATCAAAAAAGCATGTAGGGAAACATTGTATTAATTCATAATTTTTTAAAGAACAAAACTACAAAACTAAATTTTCAATTAGTTCAATATTAAAAAAAATTCGACAAAGATAATTTTGAAAAAGAAAACACAAAAAAAAAAAAAGAAGAAGAAAAAGAAAAAGAAGAGAATCTTGAAAAAAAAAAACATGCCCAAAAAAACCTTTATGTGGCATCCCGCGCTGCCATCTCCATAACAGGAAAAAATAAAATTCCCACCCTTCAAACTATAAAAATAAATTTTTAATTAGTTTAATATTAAAAAAAATTAACAAAAAATAATTTAAAAAAAACACAAAAAAAAGAAGAGAATCTTGGAAAAAAAAAACATGCCCAAAAAAACCTTCACGTGACATCCCGCTCTACCATCTCCGTGACAAGACAAAAAAAAAAAATTCCCACCCTTTAACATCACTATACTAAGAGGGTGTTTGAGAGTGTGGTTGTTGTTGTTTTTCAAAGTGCTTTTCACTTAAAAAAATATGTCAATAATGTTTTTTTTATTTTTTAAAAATTATTTTTGAGATCAACACATTAAAATAATTTAAAAACATCAAAAATATATTAATTCAAAGCAAAAAAAAATTCAAATTTCTAAATTTTTTCAGAAATTCTTTTGACCAAAACACGAACATCAACATCAACATTAACACCAACATCATACTGAAACCACAACATGTACTAAAACATCAACGTCCCAACACCACAACATGTACTAAAACATCAACTCACAGCTCACTACTCACTACACATCGACGTCACTACACTAATACTTTACCGAGATTTTAAAATTACCACCCTCTATATAACCATGGCAGAGAGGAGGTAGATCTCCGCATCCATTATTCTCCTCCAATCTTCCTGACACATTTAGCCTACCATGGAGTTTGAGCTTGTGAATAAAAAACTGACCACCACAGCCATAAAGTCTTGCCTGGCTTATCCAACCGGTAATCTCTGGGCTTTTCAAATGGTGCAAGGACAAAACGCTATCAATTTTAATGCAAGAGATCCCACTGGAAGAGTATGGGAATTTAAGCTTTGTACAAGAAATCATGGTCTTTACAAGAAACCCGTCATCAGAGGAGACTGGTTGGACTACGTTCGTGAGAAGGGACTTACAGTCAATGATTCTATCATCTTAACAATGGTAGCAGATGCAGAAAATGGAGTCAGCTATAAAATTAGAGTTGAGCCGAATACGGAACTGGCTATATAGCCCTTTCAGTTCATCTACATGTAAGTTTCAGCTATTAAATTTCGGATAAAAATCTGTAATATTTACTCCTCTGGTGTTACAGTACCTAATGCTTGCTTTGTTCTTTGCCTTTTTTTTCTTTTTTCTTTTTAAGAAACAATTCTGGGTCCTGACATGACTTTGTTCAATATGATGGCTTAGGTTTTTAAGCGTGGCATCAAGTTATCTTCCTCAATAATTAATCAGCCTTTGGGTTCTTCTTGGCACGAAAGCGGTGTTCTGCGTTCTCACTGTTATTCCATATATATTGTCTCCTTATCAGCTTTATCCTTTTGAGGTCTTGTGCTCTTATACTACATGTCATTTACATGGAATATTGGGAGTTCATCCAGCTTCCTTTAATTTGTTCATGTGTCTCTAGGCTCTTTGTCTACTGGTTTGCAAGCTCCCTGTTAATTACTATTTTACAGTCTTCATAGTTCTTTGATGTCTGTAAGTCCTTTTCCTCATGTGAGCCTACACCCAGGTGTTTTGCATGTATTCATATGCTTATATATATATATATATATATATATATCAGGAAACTTGCTTGTTGATGTTGTGTTTCTTTAATAAGATTTCTGTTTTATTTTTGTATCTTCATTCGTTCATTATTTTTTTTGCTACTTGCACTCTTAGTCATGTTTGGAGAGAGGTGAATAAAGTGGCAGATTTGGGCAGTGAAAGAGGTTAGAATTCATGGTTGCTTCCTCCTTGCATGGCGAGTTAATTTCCCACATTAGCTATATAAATGTAGTAGTCTGTTTTCACTTGATTGTCCTGCTGTCTTTGTCTCGAGTTCCGAAGCCTCTTTTTCTGACAATACAGATCCCAACGACAATCCTCTTTGTGTTCTTTCTGTTATTTTGATCACCAAATGATTGAGCCAGGGAGCTGTGGATGTTCTAATATTTCAGGCCTCCTTTCGGACATCGGACAGCATGCATGATTTGGAAACGTTATTGATCATGGTTTAGGTGTCTTTTAGTTAATTCTGCTATTTAAATGCAAACTTACAAATGTTAGACGGCATCTGTTTACAAATCCCATAATCAGCACAATACTGCACTCAAAACAGGAGTTTTGATAAATCTTCATTTTTATAATTAATATCTTAAGTGACCTTTAGCTTCAGTACTGGTCTAACTGCACATGATAAATCAATTTGTTGCGTTACTAGAAGCCTGGTGGGTTCAAAAAGATTACAGCTGTCCTTGCCGCCTACCTCATCGTTTGACTATTTGAATCTCTCTTTCCATCCCTTGTGGCTTTGCAGTCTCTTTCCAATAAAAAACTCTGTGGCTTGAAGGTATTGGCAGTATATATTTATGGCTCTAAGAAATAAAATTTCGCATTCTAACAAGCTCATTCCATTTTATTTTATTTCTATCAATATTCCCAATTTATTGTTTTCTTGCAGGTATTATTTTTTTATCCTCACAGATTTATACTCACTTTATTACTTTATAATAAATGGTTCGTTTACAACTTTTACTGTAAATTTTTGTAACTTTTTTCTTATTTGATTTATATATTGTTATATAATTTTTTGATAATCAAAATTGATTTCAAATCTAGTTTCAGGTACCACCAAGCATATAAATCAACTAAGATTACTCCAGCTTAACTAAGATTCTTGATTTGAGGCTTGAGAATGCAATTATGTTAAATATTTGATAGAGAAAACTTTGTTATTATTGTGGTATTACCCGCCTCGAATCTTGATTAATTACAAGTCTGTGTGGTTATCGGATATCGAATAATTAAAAAAAAAAAAAATTCTAGTTTCAGGGGCCACCATCTATCGGTGGCAAGGGTTGCTAATTCGCAGTCCGTTGTGCAGCTTCTGTGATTATTTTTTTCAGATTTAATCAGGGTTATTTTTTAATCAAAACTAAAGCTTAATAATTTTATGGTTATATGTGACCCCATCCTCATTTGTTCATATGGGCTACCTACTTATGCTTGCCCTTTTGAGGTATTGTCCTGTCACGTGTGATTTCGTCATGTTTGGAGGGAGGCGGATAAAGTAGCAGAATTGGGTAGTGAAAGAGGTTAGAATTCATGGTTGCCTCCTCATTGCATGGTGATCAGTTAAAGTTAGATATGTAGTCTGCTTTCACTTGATTGTCCTGTGTTTGGCTCCAGTTCCGAAATCTCCTTTTCTGAGAATAGGGTACATTCTAGCACTGTTCACGAATTTCTGATATTTTGATCACGAAATGATTGAGCCAGGGAGCTGTGCATGTTCTATTTCAGGCCTCCCCTCGGACAGCGTGCATTATTTGGAAACTTTATTGATCATGTTTTAGCTAGGTGGCTTTTAATTATTTCAGCTAAAAATGTTAGATCAAACCCTAACTATTTTTTTAATCTAAAATGCTCTTAATTATTATTTAATATGAGTCACATTGAGAATTTAAAAAAGTTAGAAAAATAATATAAAAAATGGGACATGATATTTTTTTAGTACGTACATGAAAAATAGTTATTTCACCATTTAATTTTTTTAATTTCCTTTTTAATATTCTTTCTCTGTTTTTAAAAATTTCCTTAATTTAATTTTTTTTCTTTTTTTGAAATCAAAGGCATTCTAGATATAATAGGGAGCTTTGACAAATTTAATTTCTGTTGTGTAATGATTGATTTCATTCTTTTCAGCAATGATCAGCAAGACTAATCAAACGCCCCAGATATGAGATACCGATTGTAAAGGATGGGCTAGTGGCCTGCAAATGAGCAATAAGCTTGCATCTTCTCCTGAGGTGCCAAATTCTGATGTGGCCTTCCTTCCTACTTGGTTCAAATAAAAGGAAAGGCCATTATCATATAATCCAATACCGCTTTCAGGTTTTTGATATTGCTTTCAGTCCAACCCATCATGAACTCAGGTCCGTCCCACTTGATTTGTTTAGTAGAGAATGCGTATCATGGCGCCATTGATTTTGAATCATGTAATTTCCTGAGCCCAAAGGTTCGTGTATAGTACTTGTTTAAGGGATTGAGGTATGAAAATGGGGTCCCTTTTGTTTGCTAGCTGGTCACAAAAGTCTCGGATAATCACAGACACAAGGTTTGACAATGGGGTACAGACTACAGATGCACCGTTTTGAGCTTTTCCTTGTAGTCTTTTCATGCATTATTTCTCTGATACCTGGGGGGTCCCCTACAGCTGTTGCAGCTTGAAATATGAACCCATTTTTTATAATTTCACTTTGACAAATTCTTCGCTTTTACACTAGTAAATGGCATCCCCTTCAAAAAGTGAAGAATGAGGATGATACCAGGATGATACCATGTCAAGTCTCTCTCTCTCTCTCTCTCCAGAGTAGTTTCACTCCACTCCTGCAATGTCGATAAACCATGGAGAGTGGGATTTCTAACCTAATATTAAAATGAATAAAATTAAATGCCATGCAAATACTATTTTTTTTTTCTTTCTAGATTCTAACTTGGCAAATTTTCTTATATTAAGAAAAACAATAATTCTTTGTAATACATTCTCTTTAAATTGGAGCACAAAATCATAATTTTGGGAAGCTTACTCATGTGTCCTCGAATCTAAGACTCAAGCATATGCAATCTTACTTTGAAACTACTTTAATCCCACTCATTTAAAACCTTAAGTATGGAGATAATGGGGGCAATTATCTATCATTTTGGATAAAATAAATAGGTAGCAAAAGGTTAGCAGCTGTTGCCTGCTTGCCTATACAAATAGAGAAATACTTATTAAAGTCAAAAGGCACAAATATTGCTGGGCCATTAAATGGTTCATTGCTAGATGCCAAGGCACGCTCCTCCATGAGCTGGTTCACACCCTTCTTTCCTTGCTCCCCTATCAAAGGAATCCAAAGAGGCAAAGAAAAGGAAGTGAAAATATACACAAAAGAAAGTTTCCACTGTTTGGACAAAAGAAGCTTTCGCTAACTTATCCCGGCCAGTCATATTTTCTCCTCACTTTACCACTCTTTATATATTCTCTTTTAGACTTTGTTCATACCCTCTTTCTCATCTTCTAAATCTTAGCACCGAGAAGCTAGTAGAGAGAGTGCTCTGTTTTCCTTCTTCCTTGACACCCGGCTTGATCAAGTGCTCCTTTTTTCTGATAAAATGGTTAAAATGGGAGGTATACTTGTTTGTATGTTGGTTGTTGCTATGGATGTAGCAGCTGGTATTCTTGGCATCCAAGCAGAAATCGCACAAAACAAGGCATGTTAACCCCTCCTTCCTTCCAATCTTTTTTTTTCTTTTAAGAAAAGCATTTTCTTTGATATATCAGTTATCTTGATCTTATATACTTCAAAAATATGAATATATCTTGTTGTAGTCAATAATGTGTGCATGTGGGTGTGTGTTAATACAGGTTAAGCACCTAAGACTTTGGATATTTGAGTGCAGAGAACCAAGCGAGGATGCCTTCAAGCTAGGGTTAGCGCTGCAGCGGGGATTCTAGTTCTAGCTCATGTTATTGCTAACTTGCTAGGTGGGTGCATGTGCATTTGTTCTCAAGAAGAGCTTCAAAGAGCTTCCCCTCATAGACACTGTCTGTGGCATGCTTCCTTTTTTCGTGGTAAGTGAACTTGTATAAACATTTCTTGATTCCCAACTCAACTGAGTTAACAAGCAAATTATTTTTTTATTCTGTAGCTTGAACCGATGATCAGTTTCTCAGAGATTAACTATAATTAGCAGTATAGTGTATTACTTATTGATTAATGATGTTTCTGCATACACCTAATTGTCTGGGCAGGATCATATTGGCTGCTGGGTTATCCATGTAGCGATTGGCACTCTGTCGAACAACAAGTCAAGATCCTCTTGTGGTTTCACACACCATCATTTCTTTTTCTTTGGAGGCATTTTGTGTTTTGTCCATGGACTGTTTTGTGTTGCGTATTACGTCTCTGCCACTGCTGCTTTTAGTGAAGAAAAGCATGGAGGTCATGCTTAGGTCTTTTCCTTTTTCATGGCACGAGGATTTTGTTAATTTGTAAGCTGTAAAATTCTAACCTTGATGTGGCAAGCAATATTATCCTTCAGAGCAATTGTGTCATGAGCTGAACTAATTATCTTGCTAATCCTTTTATTATAATTATTGAAAAAAGTTTTGCCACTTGAAAAATACGGTGTATTGTTCTTGTTCACATAAAAATAAGATTAATAAATAATTATTATGACATATAATTCATCATTTTATAGAATTTCCATCCCAAGAACAATATATTAATCAAGAAAGAAGGTGCAAAATATCATTGCCTTTATCTTCATGACTTTTATATATATATATATATAAAAAGGTACTATATACCTAAGACAGAGGTGCACATCGTTTACCTGTTGGCCTTTTCACACTGTAGAATATAAATTCCACTTTTTTTATTCTTGTCCAATGGTTGGTGGCTTTTCATTTTGCAGAGTAAAGACGAATGTGAAGCGTCTGTTTGTTTGTGTGGTAGCCAAGTTTGCAGGGGTAGCTACTTAAATTTGACAGGTGAAGGGGCTTTCCAAAAGGTACAGACTAGGATTGAATTCTCTTTTCAGAAAAATATTGAAATATCTTATTACTGTACTTAAAGTTTTTGTGTTTTTTTTAATTTGATGTCAACTGAACATTGCTGCTCATCAGGTGTTGAAGGAGTGGCATGGATTACTGGATCGACATTATTTGATGCTCGGGGCTTGTGAATTAAATTCTGTGTCTGAAGAAGATTATCTGGACTTGGGTAGGGCTGGTTTAGGCAGTTGCTTACTTGGTGGGTTGCCAGATTGGGTGGTTGCATATTCTGCTCGTCTGGTCAGATTTATAAATCTGGAAAGAACAAAGCTTCCTGAGGAAATTCTGAGGCATAATTTGGAAGAGAAAAGGAAATATTTTGCAGATACATGTCTTGAGGTCGAGAGAAGTGATGCTGAGGTTCAGGTAAATGCATAGTGTATGTGTGCACGTGAAATGCTCTTATGAAGTCTGCTGTTTGAGTGACTGCTTGTAATTACTTTCTGGTACTCTTTTTTTGAGCAGGCTGAAGGTGTCTACAACCAGAGGCTTCAAAATTTGGCTGTTACTCTTGACAAGGTCAGTATTGCCTTGGTAATTATTTGAACTATCAGCTTTTGATACAAAATTTTGATCTCTGATGTTTAGGTCCTAGGACCATTGATTCTATGTCTCAGCCTGAAATGTACTGATGTAGAACCACCAGCAAGATCATCCCTTCGTAATTGCCTTTGTTTTACCTATCGTACCTTGTTCCTAACTCATAGAACATGGTTATAGAGTCCGGGCTTTGTGATACAAAATTTCCTCTGATGTTTAGGCCTTAGGGCTAACAATTACAGGTCTGAGTATGAAATCTAACCTCTAGAAATGATTTAAGAACTGCCTTAATTTTCTATCCATTTATTCCATGTGCCCGACTCATTGAACATGATTATAGTCTGGCTGATGAAGCTCTAGGTTTGAGGTCTGAGTATGTTGATTTTAGATGTCTTCCATCAGTAGTAAGTCGTGATGACATTCAGAAAGCTCTTCAGAAATCTTTATTGTGGTGAGCAGCAGCTTATATTGCTTCTTTTTTTCCTTAATGTGTTTTCTTGGGGGGGAAAGGGAAAATTCTATTGATTTTTTTATTTTTAAGGTCGAGGGATGAGGTGCGCAGTCTTCCATGTACATACAAGTGCCGGCATGATGCTGCAGCTCACTTAATCCATGTTTATGCTTATACAAAGAGCTTCTTTAGAGTTAGGGTAAGTCTTCGCTGAACCAGTCTCCTCTAACTGGTTATGTCTATTTTCTTTGCCTTGGAACTATTTTGGAGCAATATCAAATTAAGTCAAAGCCATAATGTTAATTTCATCTTCATAATATATCTATCACTTTGATGTTGTTAATCTTTATACCTATCAAATATAAACATAGAAAATATACAAGAAACACTAGCTAAAGTGAAGCATTATTTATGTTTGATAAACTTTAAAATAAAGGAAAAAATAATAAAGATTTTTACATATTTATTTTAATTGTGCTCATTGTTCTTTTATAGAATAGAATCTTTCAGCAATTTCTTTTTCTATATAAACAATCAAATAATTTTCAAGAAAATCATCCTCCATCTAATGGATTGCGAAGTCTTGTTTTAACAATTTTTATCACTGAAAAAGTTCGTTCAATAAGTTGTGAGTTATCAATATTTTTTTTAAAAAAAAATCAACTTCTTATTTTGTTCATGGTTCAACCTAAAATCAAAACATATCATAAGAAAAAATTGATAATTTTGGTGGCTCTGTTAAAAAAAATATATATAAAAAAAAAATCAAGCACAATCAAAATAAACCAATAAAATATATCTAATTAATTAGAAAAAAAAATCACTATAACAAGAATTTAATAAAAATAATTGGTAGAACTAGCAGATCTGAGAAAAAAAAAGGAGCAAAAATAATAGAATTATATATATAAAAAAAAATTATTAACAAACATTTCAAAACAAAACAAAATTAGATTTTAAATTTAAATTACCTTATTTTGTTTGATGAAAAATAAATTAATTGGTGGCTCTGCATTAATCTTTTTGTAGAAAAATTTTGCTCGTGATTTATGTTTTTGATCAGCGGCAAGATTTATATCATGGTAAATTGGTGCCTCTGTTTTTTATTTTACAAAATAATACTTTTATATTTTTTTCCTTCCCACGTAGTAAAGAGTAAATTCAAAAGAAATCAAAAATAAAATCACATTTAATTTAAATTTAAAGCTCACCTCTTTAAAATAAAAAATATAGCATCTCCTCACATTTAATTACTGATACCCAGTAATTAAAAAAAAAGATGTTTCAAATCTTATCAACTATAATATATATGTACCATGAAAAATTGAGAATTCATTGTGAAACATCTTTTTTCACTTTCTGAGAATTACCTTTTATATTATTTTAAATTTACAGAAGAGATACTTAATTTTGAGTTTCGAGGAATAAAAGGATTCTAGCTAGACACCTTTGACTCCTAGGCTTTTTCACATTCCCCACATTTTATTATGACATTACTAAATATACTTAAATGACCAGGTAAAAGATTGTTGCAGTTCAAGTAGCCATTTTTTTCATCTTCATCTTTTTTATTATTATTATTTCTCATTGCAGTTTTCTATGCCTAATTTCAAGAGTAATTTGTCCAAATTTATCAAGGAAATTTTTTTTTATAAAGAAGTCAATAAAAAAATATTAAATGAATAGAATATTGTAAATCAAATTATTAAACAATCAAGTTGTTGATAGAATATGATAGCTTAATCTTATATTTCGATAACAATACAAAATATATAACATTAATATATTTGCATCTATAAAATATCCACCGATTTCAAAGACTTGTATATATAATCAAACAATTCATACATTCTGGAAGAGTATTTACATACTTATATAATTAAATAATTCATACAACACATGACAAAAAGACCTCTCACTATATATCACGCAGACTACCTCTTGATCTTGCGAGTTCAACGGTGATATTTGCGCTAATTTACATGAATTTTGATTAATTTTATGTATTTTGAAGTTAATAATTATATAAGTTTTTAGTGACTTTGAAGTTTGTAAAACTCGAATTTATAACTTTTAAAAAATAAATTTAGAGTCTGATTAATTAAATTATACCCCTCAGAACTTATCTAGTACCCAACCAATTAAATTATACCTCTTATAATTTTTATATTTTCTTATTGTTGCATGTTATGGTAGTGGCTGGATGATTAGACCTATGTTAAAAAAAAAAATAGTGTGGTTTTTGTTTTGTTGTGCAGTCTCATCTATTTAGAATGCTGAAAATAATTTAGTTTTCAACGAGAAAAGAAATAAATTGGGATAATATATATTATTTTATTTTTAATAGAGTTGTAATATGGGTGAAATTTAATAGTGAAAGTTTCAGATTTGCTGCGTCGACCAGATGGTCTTTTCAAGTGGACTAATAAAATAAAATTGAGAACAGATTGGTCTTGGATAGTTCCCGCAATTGGGAATCTTTAGAAATTGGTGGTGTTCTAGGAGACGATGAAAGGGAATTTGTTTTAATATATTTTCTCAAGATCCGCATATAATGAAACTAAGGTCTTGCCAATTTAAAAAACATTTCTTTTGAGAATGATTGTTCCTCTGTTTCTTCAAAGCATTGGGTGTGGTGGAGTCTGACATGCTCTTGAATTAAAGGAAACAATATTATGTAGCCACGAAGATTCCAACTAAATTCTGATTAAAAAAATATTAATTTAAAATTAAAAAATAAAAATTTTAAAATTTTTATAAAATATTTTTAACATATAAAAAATATTAATTTTAAAACGTTTTTTTTTAAATAGGGCCTATAACTACATGATTTTTATTAATTTTAGTACTAGTTCACGAGACTGATTTAAGACTTTGTGTTGGCATAAATGGGTTCTTTATTTGAGTTAGTAGCATCTGTCATCCTTGTGCAAGAAGTTTATGGAAAGTGAGTTTTTGTTTTTGTATTACAATTTATTTTTTAAATTATTTTTTATTTGAAAAATATCAAATTAATATTTTTGAGTGTTTTTGAATGATTTTGATATATTAATATTAAAAATTTTAAAAAAATTATTTTAAAATATTTTTAATTAAAAAATACTTTTAAAAATATACCAAACACACAAATAAGAATGTATCCATATATTCATCAGATTATAATGATTGTATGCTAATGAGCTGAGCATGATGTCAACGAGCTATCATCAATTATGATACATGATAATTTTAGATTCCTTATATGCTCATGAGATTACATTATGCTAAACTTCTAATATAAGTTTATAATATATGCTCAGGCTATCACATGCTAAAATCTTGACTTCAAAATTTAGGTCAAAATGATAACGTCAGCATTTTGATTATTTTCACTATTCACATGTTTACTGTAACCCAATAAACCTTTAAATTTTATGGATTGCTTTCAAAATTAATGATGTTTGAAACCAATGACCCATTTCATAATTAATGGCAAGTAAGTACTGGCAGATATAGTATTAGACATTATTAAAAAATATATACGTGTGTGAGAATCTATTTAAAAGAATAATAACTCCATAAAAATGTTTATTTCTGCGTTTTTAAAAAAAATTAATTTTTTTTTATTAATTTCAAATTAATATGTTTTTAGTGTTTTTAAATTATTTTGATGTATAAATATCAAAAATAATTTTTAAAAAATAAAAAAAATATCATTGACATGTATTTTGACATAAAATATTATTTAAAAAGCTGGCCTCTCTAGGCTGTTGCACAAACACTTTATCATTTTTTGGTCTAAATGCATGACAACAAGCTTTGGCCCATTGTTCTTTTCTGCTCAAGGGAAAGCATGGATGAAATCTTAGGGAGAAAAATACATCAATGTTTCCCCATCTCTTTAAAAGCTTAGGTTACTTCATCTTCATGTCAATCTATTTTATTATCTTTCTTAAAATATTTTCATTTGATTTTATTTTAAATTTTTTAAAGTGTAGATTACATCTCAGTACAGTATTAACAAATTCACCAGTTAAGTAAATATTAAAATTAAAATTTAATCCAAAAGTTTTGAATTATAAATTTGAATTTTACAGGTTAATTTATTAACACGAGCTTCCATGGTATAAGACATCGAAATTGAATTTCAAAGAAAAAAAAAAGTCCAAATTTTAGTGTGTGTGGTGGGCAAGTAGCAGTGAGAACTCGTAGCGATTTACAACAAATATTGATATTTTTACTTTACAATACATATAGGTATTGGCAAGACCTTCTTATATAATGATAACAAATTATCTTTTGCCACGTCATGAACAACCCGTGGAGGATTCTTCAAAGTTCCCGCTTGTCTAAACTCAAAGATGATGAGATAGAAATGCGCCACGACAAGAGTATTCCAGCTGTCAAGGATTTTTGCCTTATTTTGTCAAAAGTGAGACTCGGAGACATTAACCACTTATTATCATAGTTAGACCCGGTGTGGTAACCGGTTCAATTCTAAATCCGAGTTTTAGGTTTTAACTAGTTCATCGAGTTGCTAGGATTATTATTTTTTGAATGTTTCTCTTTTTTTTTTTGTTCCTACCCCTAATATCCATTGTTCTCACTTTGCCTAGATCCAGTAACCCACCCGTAGGATTCAGGATTCCAAACCCTAGCTAGACCAGTAACAAACCCCACAACAATTGAGTCCCACTCATGCACCAACGTATAGGCTAACAACGATACCGTTCCTTTTTCAGGACCTGTTTGGCTGGCTAGCCTTGTAATGCAACAAATTGATTTTATCCATGTACCATTCGTGGCCGCCCCCAGCTTGTGTGCACATCCAATAAGACCATTCGTGTCCCCCAGCTTGTGATCAAAGGTGGGTATTTCTTCCAAAAAGTCACGGCATATGTGGGTAATCGGCAGAGTAATTAGTCACCTGACACCTGTAAAAACAATTCCTTTAGTTTAGAAAATGTTTTATATAAATGATGAGAGATTTTCCAAATACGAGGTCACGAGTCAGCGTGTCAACATCGATGATAATTCATAAAAGCACCAAAAGACTACACTTTTTGGCATGGCATAAATATGCGCACGCATTTTGATGTAATAATGGTAAGGTTGGGCCAAGACTGTAGCCCCCACCGTGTCACCAGTACGCTACCGATTGCAAGTTTGATATTCTCCAGTATATTGAACTGAATGCCAGGAATCGGTAATGAAAAAAACAGCGACCTCTAGATATAATAAAGTACCGAAAAAGTCCTCCTCTTATTTAATTACTTACAAAATAAAGATATTCATTCTTTGTTCATTCTACAGATCCCAACGACCATCCTCTTTTTGCCATTTATGATATTTCGATCATCAAATGATGGAGCCAGGGAGCTGTGGATGTTCTATTTCAGGCCGTAGAATTATTCTAATTATTCTTTGGCCGTAGGACTACAAATATTACACGGCATCTAATATTTAAATGATACCGCCAATAATTACCGATGATTTTTCAATCCGTCGGTGATTTTGTTTGTAATATTTAAATGAAAATTTTAAATTAATTGAATTTTTTTAGAAAACCACCAAATAACATCGACGACTTTTTAATCTGTCGGTGATTTTGTTCGTAAAAAACAACAATTAACAGTGCAATTGGAAAGTGAACAGTCCTGGAGCTCTCTAGAAAATACTAATGAAAAATCCCGTGGTGATTTCCTTTATAATTAACATAATAAACAATGTTCATATTTTACCAACGGATTTACCGATGGAATTCTGGTGGTAAAAATTGACATGTCATTTTTTTTTTGTTGCTTTGTTTGAATTTTTTTTTTCCCATTGTAATTCCCTCGATATATATTGAGAGAATATATCCATCGATAAAATCCCTTAAAAATTTACCAACAAAAATATTTCTTCGATATTTCTGTTTATATTTATCGATTTTTTAGTAGTGATATAACATTAATATATTTGCATCTGTAAAATATCCACCGATTTGAAAGACTTGTATATATAATCAAACAATTCATACATCTGGAAGAGTATTTACATACTTATATAATTAAACAATTCATACAACACATGACAAAAAGACCTCTCACTATATATCACGCAGACTACATCTTGATGTTGCTAAAGGTTCATTGATTCCAAACATTCCCAGCTTCGTAGTAATTAAATTATGAAAAACAACACGTGGAGTTCACGTTGATTTTTGTGCTGATTTGCATATAGATTTCAACCATCTTATATATTCTAAAATTAATAATTATGTAAATTTTTAGTGACACTAAGATATATTTATTCAAATTTATAACTTTTAAAAAGCAAATCTAAGATCTGATCAATTAAATTATACCCCTTAAAATTTATCCAGAATTTAACCAATTAAATTACATACTTTAAAATTATTATTTTTATTGTGGCATGGTATGGTAGTGGTTGGATGTATGTAAAAAAAAAAAATAGTGTGGTTTTTGTTTTGTTGTGCAGTTTCTTCTATTTTGGAATGCTGAAAATAATTTAGTTTTCAACGAGAAAAGAAACAAATTGGGATAATATATATTATTTTATTTTTAATAGAGTTGTAATATGGGTGAAATGTAATAATGAAAGTTTCAGATTTGCCCCGCCGACCTGATGGTCTTTTCAAGTGGACTAATAAAATAAAATTGAGGAGACAGATTGAAGTGGAGGTTGAGGAATGGATGTTGACCACTAAAAAAAACTTAAAAATATATGAAAAATTATTTTTTTGTGATTGAGTTTAATTGTCCCTAAAAAGTTAAAACAAAAATACACTAAAGAGTTTGCCTTTATATAGACTAAAGAGTTTGCCTTTATACAGTGTGCGTGAAAGATACTAGACAGAGCCAGTATTAAAATTAAAATTTAATCCAAGTTTTGAATTATAAATTTGTATTTAACAGGTTATTCTATTAACACAACCTTCCATGGTATCGAGATTGAATTTCAAAGAAGAAAAAAAAGTCTGAATTTCAGTGCGTGTGGTAGGCAAATAGCGTCAGATTTTGCTGACATAGCCCTCATCTAAAAGATAAACAAATATATATATCAGGAAACTTGCTTGTTGATGTTGTGTTTTGTTAATAAGATTGCTGTTAATTTTATTTTTGTATATTCCTTCCATCTTTGTTTTTTTTTTTTTGCTTGTTGAGTACAGACAGCAAAGAGAGGTAGTTGACAATATGTCAATCCAAGAACACAACCAAAACCTACGGCATTCAGGCATGAACGAAAACCCTTGCTATTGATTTGAATTCACTAATGAACATAATCCATGATGTTCTCGAGAGAGCAGTGAAATGCCGATGTCGAAGGGTACGTAGTTTCTTTGAATACTTGGCATCCACAGGGCACGCGTTTGTCATTCACGAAGTGAGAGAAAAAAGCCACGCGCCTTGTTGATCACATACATATTCCCTCAATCTAACTTTAAGCCAATTCTCGTCATGACGTTCCGGTCTCTGTTTACTATTAATTATTAATTATTGCCTTTGTTGTCGTCAAAGTGGGTTCTTAACATCAGAAGCACGACATCGATCTGCACGTGCTTCAGTTGTGAAGGTAAAGTACAATAACCTGTTAAGATATTATGCAATAATAAATACCATATCTAAAAATCTAACAAAAACTTTCTTTTCGTTTACGAAAATATTACAAAAACTTCCTTTCTGTCATAAAATGGAGATGGGTAATTCTATTATCCGATATGAATCTAGTATATTCTCAATCTTCAACTTCACTAAACTAGATTGTTATTTTAATTATTTAGCTTTTTAGATGTTTTGCAGATTTATAAAGTTTCAATATGAATGGTCTATTGTTTCATTTTTAGCGGATTCGTTTTATACTTCTTCACCACTACAAGGCAATCTCTTGCTTATATATGTGTGCACGCGCGTGCGTGTAAACTTTTCAATGGTGCGATGATATTCAACCTTTATGATTATTATAATCTCAGGCCACGAACCCATCCTTTACAATTTGTATAAACGGGTTCTTTATTTGAGTTAGGAGCATATGCCATCCTTATGCATAAAAGTCTCTGGGAAGTAAGTGTTTGTTTTTGTATTAAAACATATTTGTTAATTTATTTTTCGTTTTAAAATTTATTAAATTAATATTTTATAAATATTTTTAGATAATTTTAACGTGATAGTATTAAAAATTAAAAAAAATCATTTAAAACATTTTAAATTGAAAGACAATTTTAAAATATTCTGCACCATATATAATACCAAACACACAAATAAAAACATAAACATATACTCATGAGATTATGCTCATGAGCTGAGCATGATATTTTTTAGATTCCATAAATGTTCATGACCTTATTATGCTCAACTTATAATATATGCTCAGGCTATTACATGCTAAAATATTGACTTCAAAATTTATGTCAAAATGATAACGTCAGCATTTTTATTCTTTTCACAATTCGTAACCCAACAAACCTTCAAATTTTATGGATTACTAAGTGGCCACTAGTGTCATTTCAAAATTAATGATGTGGGAAACCAACGAACCATTTCATAATTAATGGCAAGTCTGGCAGATATGGTACATGACATTATTAAAAAAATATAGCAAAATGCAGCTTATTAACTTGGCCACACTCACTAAAAAACAAATTTGATAAATTCAAATAAAAATATTAAAAATGTATTTTTATCAGTTAATTTCCAATAAATTTTAATGATATATATTTCCTTGGTATATATTGAAATAATTATAATAAAAAAAAAATAATAAAATAATAATAATGTGTCATTTTTACCAACAAAATTAGCAATAAAATTTATTTCATCAATATTTTTCAAAGAACTCTGTTAATTACACTGTTAATTACTTATTTTTCATCAATATTATTCATTTTATTTTTCAATTACACTGTTAATTACTTTTGTTTACACACACCCATCTCTTTAGTCTAACTATTTTATGCAAAACATTTAACAGCGAAAACTTTTCCTAGCTGTGGCGAAAACTTTTGCTTTACAATCTGTGTTGTCGGATGGGACCGGGGATCGGCAACAAACTTTTGCTTTACAAACTTTTCCTAGAGTTTTCAATTACATGTAATCTCTTTAGTCTAACTTTTGCTTTACTTTTCCTAGATCTTCGCCTTGCCTCCCAACTTCATATTTTAATTATTTAATTTAATAGAAGTTTTACATATTTATTAAAACCTGTTTGTTAGAAAATATTTTTATTTAGAAAATAATTTACTTGAAAAGTGAATTTTTAAAAATAAATTATTTTTTAATGTTTAGTAGTATCATGAAAAATAAGTTGAAAAACACTTTTTAGTGTTTGGTTATGTTATAAAAAAATAAGCTGAAAAATAGTTTATTAATATTTTTTTTTCAAGTTTATTAAAATAATTAGAAACAAATCTTACAAATTAAAAAGTTAAATGATAATGAAATTAAAAAAAAATCTAATTTCATAAATTATCTCAAATAAAATAAATAATAATCAAAATAATGAAGATCAAATCTAACAAATAAAAAATTGAAAGATGATGAAATTAAAATAATAATTATTATAATTTCATAAATTATTTCAAATAAAATAAGTAACAAATAAAAGAATAAGGACCAAATATGATTCAATTAAAAGAATAAGGACCAAATGATTCAATTAAAAATTATTTTTTAGATTAGCTTATTAAAATGATCCAAAACATATAAAAAATAATTTATTTTTAACAAAAAAATATATTAAATTTAATAAAAACATAATTTTACCGCGTTCACAGACTTCTTTCACCATTTGCATGCCCACGTTCAAAATTAGAGGTTTCTGCACAAAACTTTATTTCACCGTTCACATATATGGTTCAACAAAACAAATTCTTTACTTTACTATAAAAAGCTAGCTGAAATTCCAATACAAAAACGTCAGTTGATCCCCGTAATTATTCCTTGGTGCCAATTCCACAACTTGACGTTTCAGCTGGTATTCGCACCAAACCTTCCATTAATTCTTCACCTGTTTATAAGCTACTTACAAATTCTGCACATATAATGCCGGTGGGCTATTCTCTTCCCTTCTGCCTGTCGCTTTTTGTCTCTTCTTTTTCTTTTTTTATCGAATGATAATTTTAGTTTTGTTCAACTTAGATTTATGTTATGTTATGTTTCGAAGGACATGAAATGAATGAAAATAGAGATACGATTGTATGAATATATAACATTTTAACAAAGGAGTATGGTTTTTCAGGTTATTTGATTATATTTGTTGTGTTTTGTTTGGTTTCTTATATATTGTTTTGCTATATCTGCCAAGAGATTGACAGATAGAGAAACATAATAGTTTAACGTGTGCTTTAGATGTTGAAATTGAATCATTTTGTACTATATGATGCTTTGATTAATTTGTTCGTCTTGTGTCAGAGTCTAAACCAGTATATATATATATATATATATATATATATATATTGTTTTGTGAGTGTTTTAGTGTTTAGGTCTCTTTTAGCTTAAGAAAAAGTGAATGTATATAAACTATGAGCTCGCTATCAAATAGAAGGAAAGGCCGATTCAGGCCATTATCATATAATCCAATAAAGCTTTCAGGTTTTTGATATTGCTTTCAGTCCAACCCATCATGAACTTAGGTCCGTCCCACTTGATTTTATTTAGTAGAGAATATTATTAAACCCAAACCTTTAATTGGTAGACTGTTATTTGCATACGATGACATTCGAAATTGTTGCAGATAGTAAGAGACTGACAAAGAAGATGATTTTATTAAGCTGTAGCCTTGGCTATTAATAGCCTTACACCGTGATAAAGAATGAATAACAAAACCCACGATTTTACAGGAAACCAAACGTGGTCAAACAAAGCAAATTACGTGTCCCTCAAACAGAGAAGGAATTATTCAACATGACTAAAAACAATCCTAAGACTTAGGAACAAGCTGGAATATTTCAACATTTTATCATCCTCCCTTAAACTGAATTCTATCAGTTTATACTTGGAGATTCGCACACGCCCAGTAACTTTCGCATCTTCAGAAAAACATCAAGCTTCAATGGCTTTGTTAAGATATCAGCGACTTGTTCTGTTGTAGAACATGTAATTAGTTCTACTGAACCATCCTTAACCAGTTCGCGAAGAAAATGAAACCTGATATCTATATGTTTGCTGCGGCCATGCATTACAGGATTCTTTGAAAGTTTGATTGCTGAAATATTGTCACAATAAACTTTTGTTGGAGTGTGTTGTGTCTGATTTAGGCTCTTCAAAATTCTGTTTATCCATACGACTTGACATGCACTTGAGGCTGCTGCTATGAATTCTGCTTCGGTGGTGGATAAGGAGACAACTGGTTGTTTCTTTGATGACCAAGAAATAGCTCCTGAGCCCATAAAGAAAACATAACCCGAAGTGCTTCTTCTATCATCTTGGTCACCGGCATAGTCGCTGTCCGTGTATCCAAAAAACTCTGTATTTCCTCCCTTTTTGTAGAATATCCCAAAATTGGTTGTACCTTTGATATATCTCAAGATCCGTTTGGCTGCTAACAAGTGGCTTTCAGTAGGACTTTCCATATATCGACTGATCAAGCTGACAATAAACATCAAATCTGGACGTGTAGCAGTTAAATACATGAGGCTCCCCACTATTTGTTTATAGAGAGTACTGTCAACTTTAACGCCACCCTCATCTTTTGTAAGCTTAAAACCAGGAACTGCAGGATTGTGTACGGAGTTGCACTGATTCATTTTAAATCTCTCCAGAATTTCTTGTGCATATTTACGTTGACTAATAAATATGCCATCCGTTCGCTGTAGTACTTCAATACCAAGAAAAAATCTCATTCTACCAAGATCAGTCATGTCGAAAGCAGTCATCATAGAATTCTTAAATTGTGCAAACAACATGTGATCGTTACCGGTAAAAATGAGATCGTCAACGTAAAGGCACACAATAAGAATTTTACCTCCACCAGCAGTCTTAATAAACAAGGTGTGCTCATATGGGCACTTTGTGAACCCTTCTTCCGTGAAATAAGTCTCAATCCGACTGTACCAGGCTCGCGGTGCTTGTTTGAGTCCATATAACGCTTTCTTGAGTCGATAGACTTTGGATTCATGTCCCTTTTGTTCATAGCCAGGGGGCTGATTAACAAAAACTTCCTCATTAATTTCCCCATGCAAGAAGGCGGACTTGACGTCAAGTTGGTAGATCACCCAATTATTCTGCGCGGCAAGTGCAATTACAATTCGGATAGTATCCATACGGGCAACCGGTGCAAAAACTTCAGCATAATCAATCCCATATTGCTGACAGTAACCTTTGGCAACTAGCCTTGCCTTGTATTTGTCCACTTCCCCACTCTCATTGACTTTAGTCTTAAAGATCCATTTGACGCCTATACTCTTTCCTCCGATTGGTAATTCCGTGAGCTCCCATGTGTCATTCCTTTCTATGGCCTGCATTTCTTGATCCATGGCACTCCTCCATTTTTCTGACTTCACTGCTTCCTCATAGGTCATAGGATCACTGTCACCAAGCATGGCCAAAAACATTGTGTTTCCAGGCTCCTCGTCAGAAAATTCTTGTCCCGTAGAGTAATCTTGTAACCAAGCTGGTGGTTTTCTGATTCGTCCCTGTTTCTCCAAATTAACACTGCTAGAAATATGTTGCTCGTCATCATTTTGCAAAGCACACAAGTCCATCTCCCCTGCTTTTGAAAAATCCAGCCCCTGCCCGTCTACAATTTCTCCCAGTACTGCACCTGTTCGCGAGGATGAGCCCGTGTCATTTGAAAAATCCAGCCTTTGCATCTGGGCTGATTGACGCGGAGCTGCGTCAATTGCAACTCCAATTTCCTCTTCAGCGTCAATTTCAAATTCAATGTCCCCACTGTCAGCAATTACCACATTATCATCAACAGCAATTTCCCCATCAGTGTGACCCTCTGCATGTACGGGCTGAGCAGCTGCATGTTCCACATCACCAGTAACAGTGGCTTCGTGTGTGTCCCATTCCAGAGCAGTTCCCAAATCAGTGTTGGAACTGTTATCCCAGCACCATTGTTGATCTTCCTCAAACACCACATCGCGACTAACAATGATTTTGTTAGTGGCAGGATTAAACAATCTATAAGCTTTAGATTCTTCACTTACCCCAAGCAAAATGCATTTGAAACTTTTTGCATCAAGCTTCACACGTCTGCTGTCTGGCACATGCACATGGGAAATGCAGCCAAAAATTCGAAAGTGATCAACCGAAGGTTTAAGCCCACTCCATGCTTCTTCAGGTGTTCTATTTTTGACAGCAAGAGTTGGACACCGATTTAACACATGCACACACCAATTTGCAGCCTCAGCCCAGAAATTGCTAGGAATTGATTTGGCGAACAACATGCTTCGCACCATATTCATAATTGTGCGATTTTTCTTTCTGCAACTCCGTTTTGTTGGGGAGTATATGCAGCAGTTAATTGTCTATGAATCCCATGAATTTCACAAAAATGTGTGAATTCTTGGGATGTAAATTCCCCCCCACGGTCTGTCCTGACAGAACAGATATAAGCACCTGATTCCTTCTCAACCCTTGCTTTATAACACTTAAAAATTTCGAAAGCCTCTGATTTTTCAGCCAAAAAATAAATCCACACTTTTCTGCTAAAATCATCAATGAACGTAAGTAGATACCTCTTCTTACTATTGGAGCATGGATTGATTGGGCCGCATATGTCTGAATGGATTAGTTGTAGGAGTTTAGAAGCTCGCCAGCTGCATTCCGTGGGAAATGGGTCGCGATGCTGTCTTCCTTTCAAGCAGTCTTCACATACGGTTTGAGAGCAAACAAATTTCGGTAACCCCTTCACCATTCCCTTTTGTTGAAGAAGTTGCAGCCCATTCCAGCTAAGGTGCCCATAACGGCAGTGCCAAAGTTTTGATTGATCAATGGTGGCTGATTGAAAGCATTTCTGTGAAGATGTCATGTATGCTCCAAGTCGTTTTTGTCCTTCTGGTGTGCACCGAGCATGGACACAAAACATCCTGTTTTGTGTTATCTTGCTTTCGATGATTAAGCCTTTGGAAGCATGAAAGATTTTACATTTGCCATGCTTAATCAACACTGTCATGCCCTTTTCTTGCAATTGACCAAGACTCAGCAAATTGTTCTTTAAATCTGGCACATAAAAGACTTCTGGAATCACAAAAACAATGCCTCTTACCTCAAACCGAATCCTTCCCTTGCCCTGTACTCCAAGCTTGGAGTTGTTTCCCAGTTTTACTGATTCTGTGAAGCTATTGTCTAGCTCAGAAAACAATGTTTTGTCTCCACACATATGATTGCTACACCCACTGTCAAGATACCAAGTGTGCTCAGTGTTGATCTCTTCATGATCTACAAGTGCCATCAATAGCATCTCTTCTTTTGTTTCTGCATATTTAGCCATGTGATCGTGAGTTCTCTTAGGACACTCCCACTGAAAATGACCAAGGTCATGACAGTGGTAGCATTCTATGGCAGATTTATCAAATCTGCCTTCAATTCTTCCTCCTTCAAATCGTCCTCTGCCTCTTCCTCTCCCACGGTAACTGTTTCGTCCACCATTTCTTCCTCCTTGATGTAGCCCGTGACTCACTTGCAGGGCTTGTTCCTCCACAAAGCTTCGACTGATCCTCTGTTCGTGCACCAGAAGAGAGCTTTGAAGTTCATCAATTGACAAAGCATCTAGATCATTAGACTCCTCAATGGAGCATACCACATAATCATACTTAGGAGTCATAGATCGTAGAATTTTTTCAATGATAATTACATCCATTTTTTCCCCATGAATTCTCATTTTGTTGGCTATAATGAGAGTTCGGGAGAAATAATCATCCACTGATTCTCCAATCTTCATGTGCAGCACTTCAAATTCTTTGTGAAGTGCCTGCAATTGAGCTCTTTTCACCCGAGATGTGCCTTAATACTTTCTCTTCAAAGAATCCCATATATCCTTTGCAGTATCCTTCTTCAAAATAGTCTCCAGTATTGATCGATCAATAGCCTGGAAGAGGTAGTTTTTTGCTTTGAGGTCCTTCAATGTGAGCTCAGCAATGGTCTTCTCCCGTAGGTCTTTGTCTTCTGCTGCAGCAGTAATTCCCGTTTCTATCAAGCTCCAATATTCTTTGGAGCGGAGAAAATTCTCCATGAGCATACTCCAATGGTCGTAATGACCATCAAATCGCGGAATAGCAGGTTGCACAAAGCTATTCTCGGATGCCATAATTGTTGTTTCTTCTTGCTGAAAAAAAAAAATCTGGGAATGATGGGTTCCTCACAGTGTTCCTGTTCCTCACAGTGTTCCTACTCTCTGTGTTTCACTCGATCCTCACAGTGTTTCTCTCCTTTCTATTTTCCTTAACTGATTGCGTGTTTCCTCACTCTCTTAGTTTTCACTCCTCTCAGTGTTTAGTCTTCTTCTCTAGCCCCTCACGTGTGCTCTGATACCATATGTTGCAGATAGTAAGAGACTGACAAAGAAGATGATTTTATTAAGCTGTAGCCTTGGCTATTAATAGCCTTACACCGTGATAAAGAATGAATAACAAAACCCACGATTTTACAGGAAACCAAACGTGGTCAAACAAAGCAAATTACGTGTCCCTCAAACAGAGGAGGAATTATTCAACATGACTAAAAACAATCCTAAGACTTAGGAACAAGCTGGAATATTTCAACATTTTATCAGAAATCAGTGAAGCATTCGAAATCGATAAAAGCACCAAAGACAACACAAGGAATCACTTTCTGCTATGGCATTTGCGGATGAATTATTTTGTGATGGTAAGTTGAAGCCAAGACTGAAGCCTCCCGTGTCACCAATACGCTATCGATGGCAAGTTTGATAATCACATAAATTAATTTAAATATAATTTTTTTATTAAAATAATAATATATTGAATTAAATTGGTAACTCTTCAAATTGAATTTATCTATAAAATCCATAATCCATGTTATGAAAATATAATAAACTTGATTAAAAATGATTTAATAAAAAGACTACACAAGGAGTTACTTTCTGGCATGGCATTTTACAAATTGGAGGCCACTAGTCGGCGTTTCAACATCGATGATAAATGCACCAAAAGACTGCACAAGGAATCACTTTCTGCCATGAGCGATTACTGTTTGTTGCGGACGAATTATGATGTGACCACTCAGATAAAGATAGGGGTTGTATAAAAGGTAGAGTGGAGGGAGAGCTCCGCATCTTGTATAAAAGGTAGAGTGGGTTGGATCTATGTAAAAAAAACATAGTGTGGTTTTTGTTTTGTGTGCAGTCTCATCTATTTTGGAATGCTGAAAATAATTTAGTTTTCAACGAGAAAATAAACAAATTGGGATAATATATATTATTTTATTTTTAATAGAGTTGTAATATGGGTGAAATGTAATAATGAAAGTTTCATATTTGCTCCGCCGACCCGATGGTCTTTTCAAGTGGACTAATAAAATAAAATTGAGGACAAGTTCTTGGAATTTTTTTGTATTAAAAGCGTTGGTTGAGGTTTGGACGTGGAATCTATTAAAATAATATTTATAAAAAATAAGAAAATTTAATTTTTTTATGATTGATTTTTGTGTACAGTTAGATTGTATCCAATCACAATCTTAACCATAAAAGTTAAAATAAACACACATTAAAGAGTTTGTCTTTATACAGTGTGTATGAAAGATACCAAACAAAGCCAGTATTAAAATTAAAATTT
Organism: Populus tremula; assembly: GCA_964019445.1. Classification (NCBI taxonomy): domain Eukaryota; kingdom Viridiplantae; phylum Streptophyta; class Magnoliopsida; order Malpighiales; family Salicaceae; genus Populus; species Populus tremula. Next base: position 1,917,512 of record CAXHTJ010000017.1, on the reverse strand, counting down.
AATCCGAGTTTTGAATTATAAATTTGAAACTAACAGGAAAATATATTAACACGAGCCTATTAACACGAGCTTCCATGGTATCGAGATTGAATTTCAAAGAAGAAAAAAGTCTGAATTTTAGTGCGTGTGGTAGGCCAATAGCGTAAGATTTTGCATTGACATAGATAACTCGTAGCGATTTGCAACAAATATTGATATTTTTACTTTACAATTCAATATCGGTAGTGGCAAGACCTCATCTAATGATAACCTGTTTTCTTTGCCACGTCAAACGCTTGTCTAAAGTCGAAGATCGATGATGAGATAGACCTCATCTAATAAGTAATATTTTGATATATTTATTAAATAAAAAACATATTAAAAGTGAGGCTCGGAGGTATTAACCACTTATGATGACCAACTGACTTACATTTTTATAAATATTTCTTCAATCAATTTTAAAATAAAAATGTAACAAAGAAAAAAAAAAACAAAGTCACTCGTAATGTTTTTTTAGCACTTAATTTTTTATATTAAATTAATTTTGAATTGTATTTGAAATTTTATTTTTTTAAAAAATAAAATTTAATTTTATTAATTCAACTAATTAAAATTTAAATTCAATTTCTAGCCGTATACCCTTACTAGCCACGCACCATTAGTAAAAAATAGATAAAAAAAAAAAAAAAAAAGAAGAAGAGAAGTTTCATTTGCTGAAACAGGAACATGGCCGGAATAAAAAAAGAGAATCTTTTTGTGTCCATGTATATTGTAAGAATTCTTTTTTGAATTCAGGACAGTTTACCAGAATCAATATAAAAATTAAAAATAATTACTATAATAATTTTAAAATATAACTCAAGGTTTCACCTTGGGCAACAACAGGGTTACGAGTTAAAAATATTGAAAAAATATTAAAAAATTAAAAATTACAACAGGGCAGCAACAGAATCAATATTGATATTAAAAATTAAAAAAAAAATTATTAAACCCAAACTTAATGAACTGAATGCCAGGATCAATCCATATTGAAAACAACAACGACTTCTAGATATACAAAGGTACCGAAAAAGTCCTCGTATTTAATTTCCGAAAAAGTCCTCGTATTATACAAAAGCACCGAAAAAGTCCTCGTATTTAATTACCGAAAAAGTGCTCGTATTATAAACAACGACTCTAGATAAATAGACAAGGCAGAGTGGAGGCAACCAGCTTCTTGCCGACCATGGAGTTTGAGCTTATGAATAAACAACTGACCACCACAGACACAGAGTCTTGTCTGGCTTATACAGCGGCTAATCTCTGGGCTTTTCAAATGGTGCAAGGACAAAACGCTATCCGTTTTAATGCAAGAGATCCTACTGGAAGAGTGTGGGAATTCAAGCTTTGTACAAGAAACCATGGTCGTTACAGGAAACCCGTCATCAGAGGAGACTGGTTGGACTACGTCCGTGAGAAGGGCCTTACAGTCAATGATTCTATCATCTTAACAATGGTAGCAGATGCAGAAAATGGAGTGAGCTATAACATTAGAGTTGAGCCCAATACGGAACTGGCTATATAGCCCTTTCAGTTCATCTACATGTAAGTTTCAGCTATTGAATTTCGGGTAAAAATATGTAATATTTACTCTTGTTATTACAGTACCTAATGCTTGCTTTGTCCATTGGCTCTTTTTTAATTTCTAGGTATGAATTTGTCCAATATGATGGCTTAAGTTTTTAAGCGTGGCATCAAGTTATCTTCCTCAATAACCAGCCTTCGGGTTCTTCGTGGCACGAAAACGGTGTGCTAAGGTCTTACTATTATTCAATATGGACTCCTTAATTATGCTTTGTCCTTTTGAGGTCTTGTGCTCTTATATACTGCATGTTTTACATGGAATATTGGGAGTTCATCCAGCTTCCTGATCTGTTCATGTGTCTCTAGGCTGTCTACTGGTTTTCAAGCTCCCTGTTTACTTTTTGTCCTCCTTTCGCGGTGCGCCTGCACCTAGGGTTATATATATATCAGGAAATAAAGTAGCAGAGATTTGGGCAGTGAAAGAGGTTAGAATTCATGGTTGCCTCCTCCTTGCATGGTGATCAGTTAATTTCCCAAATTAGCTATATATGTAGTCTGCTTTCACCTGATAAACCTGTCTTTGTCTCCAGTTCCGAAACCCCTTTTTTGTTTTTGACAGTAAGATACATTCTACAGATCCCAACGACAATCCTCTTTGTGCCCTTTCTGATATTTTGATCACTTAATGATTGAGCCAGGGAGCTGTGGATGCTCTAATATTTCAGGCTTCCACTCGGACAGCATGCATGATTTGGAAACGTTATTGATCATGATTTAGGTGGCTCTTAATTAATTCTGTTCATTAAATGCAAGTCTAACGGGTTTTAATTCAGTTCAGCTACAAATGTTACACGGCATATATCTAATTAATTATTCTCACTTTGCCTAGCTAGAGCAGCAAACCACCCGTACGTAGGATTCAGGATCCCAAACCCTAACTATTTTGTTAATCTAATCTGCTCTTAATTATTATTTAATATGATAGTCACATTGAGAGTTTAAAAAAGTTAGAGAAATACCGTAAAAAATGGACATGATTTTTTTAGTGCATGAAATATAGTAATTTCACTATTTAATTTCATTTATTTTTTTTTAATTTATTTTTAATATTATTTCTCTGTTTTTAAAAATTTCCTTAATTTAATTTTTTTTTCTTTTTGAAATCAAAGGCATTCTAGATATATAGGGAGTTCTGACAAATCTTCAAACTTTTGAATGATTTATAATAGAAGATACATGTTGAGAGTAAGCGAAAACAAAACAATTGTAGCTATTATAGATTAAGTCAATTAATTATTGAATCTCTTCAATAAATTGTAAGATTTATCTTATATATATGTTATTACTTGTTGATTGATTTTTATAACATGGAAATAGTAATAAGAAATGTTAACATACGTTTTGATAAACTTAGAACTAATGGACCGACATGTCATAAAATTCAGATTGACAAAGATAACTATATATCTTAATCTGGGTTACTTTGGAAAATATTGATATGCGTGTCTATAGTTGTTGTGTCCTTCGTCTTAATTAAACAAGATTAACGTTAATCTATATAATATTTTTTAAGGTTATACGAAGACAAAAGTAATTGGAGTGTGAAATAGCTGATCGAGTGAAGCAAGTGGTTAATGGGTCTATGTAAAAAGAACTTTGAAATTCTGTAACCAATAAGAAAAAAAGTTGATCGTTAATTAATTAATTATTGCCTATGTTGTTGTCGTTAAAGTGGGCTCTTAGCATGACATATTCTGCACGCTCTTTCGTTGTGAACATAAACTTTTAAGATATTAAAAATTTAACAAAATCTTTCTCTCTAGGTTTACGAAAATATTACAAACTTCTTCTTCTTTTTTCAATATCTAAAATGCTCTTAATTATTATTTAATATGATAGTCACATTGAGAATTTAAAAAAGTTGGAGAAATAATGTAAAAATGAAACATGATTTTTCTAGTACACGAAAAAAAAAAAAAGTAATTTCACTATTTAATTTCATATTTATTTTTTTAATCTCCTTTTTAATATTCTTTCTCCGTTTTTTTTTATATAAATATCCTTAATTTAGATATTGTTTTTTATTAAATCAAAGACATTTTAGATTTTGCCCACCCGTTGATTCAGGAACACAAAAAACTGACCTTGGCATTTGCATGAACGACATTTTTTTTTTAAAAAAGTTTCCTTTGTTCATGTGTCTCTAGGCTCTCTGTCTACTGGTTTACATGCTCCCTGTTTACTATTTTACAATCTTCCATGGTTATTTGATGTCTGTATGTCTTTTTGTCCTCATATATATATATATATATATATATATATATATCAGGAAACTTGCTCGTTGATATTATTGTGTTTTGTTAATAAGATTGCTGTTTTATTTTTGTATCTTCATTCATTCTTCGTTTTTTTTTTAATTTGCTACTTGCACTGTTAGTCATGTTTGGAGGGGGGCAAATAAAGTAGAGAATTGGGCAGTGAAAGAGGTTAGAATTCATGGTCGCCTCCTCCTTGCATGGTGATCAGTTAATTTCCCACATTAGCTATACTTGATAGGCAATTCAACCTGACTTTACCTCCTCATATCATAACACATGACGTTGCCATCTGCGCGTTCTTAATTAGACACTGTTTACAAATCACATAATCGGCACAACACTACACTCAAAAAAGGAACCCCGGTGGCAAGGGTTGCTAATTGGCAGTCCGTTGTGCAGCTTCTATGATTATTATTTTTTCAGATTTAAGCAGGATTATTTTTTAATCAAAACTAAAGCTTAATAATTTTATGGTTATACGTGACCCCATCCTCGTTTGTTCATATGGGCTAGCTACTTATGCTTGCCCTTTTGATCAGGTATTGTGCTGTCACGTGTGATTTGTCAACGAGGAGGCCATATGTATGATCATACAATACCAGAAACGTTGCTTGTTGATGCTGTGTTTTGTTGATAAGTTTGCTGTTTTAGCTTTGTATCTTGATTCCGTTATCTTGGTGGATCATATTTAGCATTCTTGGTTTTTTATTTTGAGCTAGGTTTGCTGGGACTGTTTTGTCACCTTCGACTAACAATAAAGTGTGTGAGAACATGAAGAAATAAGAAATAATGAGCAGAAGAAGAGAGAGAAAACGTGAGGAGAGAAAGATGAAGAGGAGCTACCAAGGGTAGCAGCCCAAGATGTTTAAAGCGCCTCAATTGTTTTCCCCGGAGAGATTGATTTTACTGTTCAGAAAACCAAAGATATAACACACACACAGTGTTACTTGCACCGTTAGTCATATTGGGAGGGAGGCAAATAAAGTTGCAGATTTGGGTAGTTATAGAGGTTAGAAATTTAAGATGAATCCATATTTCATTATTATATATTTGAACAGATTACCAAAAAAAAAAAAAACCTACTATATTTATAATAGGAGATGCATGTTGAGAGTAAGCGAAAACAAATCAATTATATCTATTATAGATTAAGTCAATTAATCATTGATTAATCTCCAATAAATTTTAAGATTTTTCTTATATGATATTATTTCTTGATCGACTTTTATAATATGGAAGTACTAATATGTAATGTTGACATACGTTCTAATAAACTTTTAACTAATGGACCGATCGACATGTCTTAAAATTCAGATTCACAGAGACAACTATATTGATTTAAAATATCTAGGTTACTTTGGAACGTGATATGTGCTTCTTCTCTCAACTATTTTTGGCTTTTCTCTTTTGAGTGGGGTCAAAGAATCTCGCTAGTTCAAGCTCGCGATAGATTTAATCTAAGCTAACTTGTGTTATACGTACAATGTTCTGGTGCCTCTTGATTCTAGGACTTTCACCTTTTCTTTGTTTTTTTTTTTTTTGTTCAAACCTTACTATCTATTTCCGCCATAGATTTTCTCTGGTTGTTGTTCCCTTCAGCTTCCGATAAGATTAACGTTAATCTATAGAATAATTTTATGGTTATATGAAGAAAGAAATAATCGGAGTTCAAAATAGCTGATCGAGTGAAGCGAGTGGTTACATGGGTAGATGTGGTGTACACTGAACTTTGAAATTCTGTAGCCAAGAAAAAAAGTTGAAAGTCGTTTATAGCTTGAGCTGACTAAGCCATCGTGCAATCGCTATTCTTCGTAGGTAACTCAATCTAACTTTACCTCCTCATGTTAGACCTTTATTAATTATTGCCTATGTTGTCGTCAAAGTGGGTTCTTAAACATCAGAAGCATGTTGTGAAGGTAAATTACAATAACCTTTTAAGATATTATGCAATAATAAATACCATATCTAAAAATCTAACAAAAACTTTCTTTTCGTTTACGAAAATATTACAAAAACTTCCTTTCTTTGGGTTTTGTTTGATTTCTTATATATTGTTTTGCTGCATCAGAGATGAGTTTGATTCATAGAGAAACAAAACAGTTTAATGTGTGCTTTAGATGTTGATATTGTATCATGTTGTTATGTTTGCTGCCTTGATCTGTTCATCTTAATTTTATTAGACCAACTTGGGCTTTGTGTGGAGTGTGGATTGTAACCAAGATGTCTTCCACGATGAACTATGAGGCAAAGGTGTAATCATGGACGGACATGTAGGGCTGCCTGAGGCCAGCAAAAAGTGAGAAACATACTGAAGTGAGATTAGGCTTCGAAAGTAAAAGAAAAGGTGTTCTTAATTAACCCTTCACAGGATCGATGCAAAGTTAGTGTTAGATTAGCTTACGAGAGAACGTGTTCTACTAAAAATGAAAAGGAACTTCATCGTGCGCAGGGTCTTGGAAAAGCTGTCTTCTCTTTTCATCAACCCAACTTTAGAACGCAAATAGAGAAGATAAAGTGATCATATCACAAAAAATTCGACTGAAGTATATAACAAACTCTTGATTAATTAAGTCAAAAGTTATTTCTAATTAAATATAGTAATTTTTTTATTAAAATAAAAAACTTAAATCAACTTATAAAAATTATATGAAACATATAATCTAAATCATGTAATAATGACTCCTGCAACATTCCCTTTATATACTAAACCATTGTTCAATGGAGATTTTCCAGGTTAAAAATCAACACCATGAATAGCCTTTAACACTACAGCATTAAACAATTTTATTGACAAATTCATTCCGTTAATGTAAGGCATACAATTTATCGGTAATATTTTTACCGTTATTCATCTGTCTGAATATTCAGTAGTTTTTTATTCCGTTATTACTTTTTTCGAAAATAAAAAAACCAGCTTTGATGGCGGCTTCATACTACTTCGATACCGAGTGAAAATCAATCGTCGTATTACAAGGCCAGCCATGAAAAAAATAAGACCTCGATATTGCAGTACCAAAATAGAGAATCATATATGTAATTTAAAAATAATAATAATAATAAATATATATATAAGATATATATATATTATTTTATAATATATATATATATATATAGATGGGCAAGTAAGAACTAGCAAATATAGTATTATAAATTATATATATATATATATATATATAAAACAACAACAACAAAATGCAGCTTAATGACTTGGCCTTACTGTAATATACACGTGACATGATCTGACATGATCTTTTGACTGATAAAAAAAAACATAACAGTTTAATGTGTGCTTCAGATGTTGATATTGCATCATGTTGTTGTGTTTTCTGCCTTAATTTGTTCTTCTTTAATGTCAATATGTTGTTTTGTGAGTGTTTTAGTGTACTTGGGTCTCTTTTAGCTTAAGAAAACGTTAATGTGTGTATATAGACCATGTGTTTGCTATCATAAAACGGAGAAGGGTGATGTTCATGGTTGTTATCACTTAGCTGCTTTGCTATTTTTATGGCTCATATGATTAATTTGATAATTTTTGTTTAGTTATTAAACCCAATATTTTAACATTAATATAATCAAACTTAGGGAAATCTAGTTGATTGATTCATAATCCAACTAAATCTAGTCAAAATCAATATATTTTTTAGAAATCTATAGTTTTTTTTTATTAACTCAATAATCCAAGTTGCTTACTAGGTAAAATCTATATTTTTTTTGTTTTTGAAGTTTTGAGGAAAAGTTTGCTACATGTAGTAATTTTGATTTCATTATTTTCAGCAATGATCAGCAAGACTCTAATAAAATATATGAGATACCGATCGTAAAGGATGGGCTAGTGGCCTGCAAATGAGCAATAAGCTTCCATCTTCTCATGAGGTGCCAAATTCTGATGTGGCCTTCCTTCCTCCTAGGTTCAAATACATGGAAAGGCCGATTCAGGTCATTATCATATAATCCAATAAAGCTTTCAGGTTTTTTATATTGCTTTCAGTCCAACCCATCATGAACTTAGGTCCATCCCACTTGATTTATTTAGTAGAGAATGCATATCATGTCGCCATTGATTTTGAATCATGTAATTTCCTTAGCCAAAAGGTTCGTGTATAGTACTTGTTTAAGGGATTGAGGTATGAAAATGGGGTCCCTTTTGTTTGCTAGCTGGTCACAAAAGTCTCAGATAACCACAGACACAAGGTTTGACAATGGGGTACAGACTACAGATGCACCGTGTTGAGCTTTTCCTTGTAGTCTTTTCATGCATTATTTCTCTGATACCTGGGGGGTCCCCTACAGCTGTTGCAGCTTGAAATATGAACCCATTTTCCCCCGGAATTTTGCTTCCTCCCTCTCTTTTACACTGGCAAATGGCATCCCCTTCAAAAAGTGAAGAATGAGGATGATACCATGTAGCAAATGTCAAGTCTCTCTCTCTCTCTCTCTCTCTCTACAGAGTAGTTTCATTCCACTCCTGCAATGTCGATAAACCATGGAGAGTGGGATTTCTAACCTAATATTAAAAGAGGAAAAAAAGGAATAAATTAAATGCCATGCAAATACTACTTTGTTTTTTTTTTCCCTAGATTCTAACTTAGCAAATTTTCTTATATTAAGAAAAACAATAATTCTTTGTTATAAATTCTCTTTAAATAGGAGCACAAAATCGTAATTTTGGGAAGCTTACTCATTTGTCCTCGAATCTAAGCCTCAAGCATATATATGCAAGCTTACTTTGAAACTACTTTAATCCCACTCATTTAAATCCTTAAGTATGGAGATAATGGGGCAATTATCTATCATTTTGGATAAAATAAAAAGGTAGCAAAAGGTTAGCAGTTGTTGCCTGCTTGCCTATACAAATAGAGAAATACTTATTAAAGTCAAAAGGCACAAATATTGCTGGGCCATTACATGGTTCATTGCTAGATGCCAAGGCACGCTCCTCCATGAGCTGGTTCACACCCTTCTTTCCTTGCTCCCCTATCAAAGGAATCCGAAGAGACAAAGAAAAGGAAGTGAAAGTATACATAAAAGAAAGTTTCCGCTGTTTGGACAAAAGGAGCTCTCGCTAACTTATCCCGGCTTGTCATATTTTCTCCTCACTTCACCACTCTTTATATATTCTCTTTTAGACTTTGTTCATATCCTCTTTCTCATCCTCTAAATCTTAGCACCGAGAAGCTAGTAGAGTGACTGCTCTTTTTTTCTTCTTCCTTGACACCCAGCTTTATCAAGAGCTCCTTTTTTCTGAAAAAATGGTTAAAATAGGAGGTATACTTGTTTGTATGTTGGTTGTTGCTATGGATGTAGCAGCTGGTATTCTTGGCATCCAAGCAGAAATCGCACAAAACAAGGCATGTTAACCCCTCCTTCCTTCCAATCTTTTTTTTCTTTTAAGAAAAGCATTTTCTTTGATATATCAGTTATCTTGATCTTATACTTCAAAAATATGAATATATCTTGTTGTAGTCAATAATGTGTGCATGGGGGTGTGTGTTAATACAGGTTAAGCACCTAAGACTTTGGATATTTGAGTGCAGAGAACCAAGCGAGGATGCCTTCAAGCTAGGGTTAGCTGCAGCGGGGATTCTAGTTCTAGCTCATGTTATTGCTAACTTGCTAGGTGGGTGCATGTGCATTTGTTCTCAAGAAGAGCTTCAAAGAGCTTCCCCTCATAGACAACTGTCTGTGGCATGCTTCCTTTTTTCGTGGTAAGTGAACTTTTATAAACATTTCTTGATTCCCAACTCAACTGAGTTAACAAGCAAATTATTTTTTTATTCTGTAGCTTGAACCGATGATCAGTTTCTCAGAGATTAACTATAATTAGCAGTATAGTGTATTACTTATTGATTAATGATGTTTCTGCATACACCTAATTGTCTGGGCAGGATCATATTGGCTGCTGGGTTATCCATGTTAGCGATTGGCACTCTGTCGAACAACAAGTCAAGATCCTCTTGTGGTTTCACACACCATCATTTCTTTTCTTTTGGAGGCATTTTGTGCTTTGTCCATGGACTGTTTTGTGTTGCGTATTACGTCTCTGCCACTGCTGCTTTTAGTGAAGAAAAGCATGGAGGTCATGCTTAGGTCTTTTCTTTTTCATGGCACAAGGATTTTGTTAATTTGTAAGCTGTATAATTCTAACCTTGATGTGACAAGCAATATTGTCCTTCAGAGCAATTGTGTCATGAGCTGAACTAATTATCTTGCTAATCCTTTTATTATAATTATTGAAAAAAGTTTTGCCACTTGAAAAATACGGTGTATTGTTCTTGTTCACATAAAAATAAGATTAATAAATAATTATTATGACATATAATTCATCATTTTATAGAATTCCCATCACAAGAACTACAATATATTAATCAAGAAAAGAAGGTGCAAAATATCATTGCCTTTATCTTCATGACTTTTTTTTTTTAAAGCTACTATATACCTAAGACTTGAAAGACTCTTTTTCCTTTGGAATCCTTTTTTTTCCAAAAACATTACTCTTTAAATAATCGTCCTTTTCCTTTTAAATTCCATGAACAAAAGATGAAGCTCAAAAAGGCAAGCAAATCCAAATCTATAAATTGAAATTTAGAGTACTATAGTGATTCATTCTTAAAACATAATAAATTAAAATTTGTATGTTGTTGTTTGTTATTTTTTTTATATTAGCATTGATGTTCTGAGCTAGTTTATATATATTTTAACTAATTTTATAAATCTTAAAATTATTAATAAAATCTGAAAAGCAAACCAGAAAAGTTTAGCTGATGTTTTTAGTTTTAGAATTTAAACAGAGACGGAGCTGATGTTATAAAATATGTGTGCGTGTATGCCTGTATGGTGAAGGTACGTAAAGGTAACTGGGCCAGGATATTCAACCTCTTCATGTTTGTATCTGTATTTGGGCTGGTCTTTAGCCTTTCTGCTTCTCTTCATAAAATGGATCTTGTATTTGGTGGGATTCGAATCATTGCGGGCATACCACAGGGTCAAAGCAATCATAGGTGCCCTCGACTCAGCCCTGCCATCTTCATGATGCAAAATGGAACACCAGAGCCTATCTTTGATATCAGCCCCTTTCCATACCTCCCTAGCAATCCCTTGAATCTTGAAATGCGAATTCTACCGCAGCTCCACACTTTTCGCATCTTTGATCCGAAAGAACATTCTGTAATACATAATCCGGCATCTCAACATCCGATTTTTTACCATAAAAATATGGACAGAGCTCAATTTATTATTAAAAATTTGATGTTCTTCCAAGATCATACATTAAAAAAAGTGGTCATCAACAAAGACGATGGCAAAGATTGTAACTAAGCTTCTTTGACCGGGATAGGCTCGACAATCAAAGACGTTAAACGATCTCTGGTGACCCCAGTAGAAGTGCCAATGCCATCTCCAAATTGGAAGATGCATTGGGCAGTTCTAGCCATGTTCAAGGACATGCTTACAAGAGGTTTTGGAATCGAACATTTGGAATTCTCCTTGTTTAGTTCCTTCCATGCTTGGTTAATCAAACCCTTAATGTGCTCTTTTGATTCTTTTTCAGATGCACCCTTTTCAATCATGTAGCACTGAATGGATTTTGTCACATCACCTCTCTCACTCTCAGCCTAGAAGCAGGAAAAAAGGCAACAGAGGGAAAAAAAAATATTAGTATTTGGCAACAAAGGAATTCTTAAATTAAAAACTAAGAAAAAACACTAGAGAAATAATGTAAAACTTATAATTGATTATTTTTTTAGCATACGAAGAATATTAATTCCCTTTTTAGTACTTTGATCAATTTAATCTTGGTTATTTTTAGATCTTGTTCAAATTAAACATTTTTTTTTCTTTGCTTATGTGTTTAACCAAAAACAAAAACTGCAAACACACCACATACCGTATATGTGCCCAAATCATCACTAAGTCGAGTAATCAAGGATGACCAATAGATTAATTGATTATCACTGCCATGCTTCAAGCAATCCATCAGTGAACTTTGTGCTATGGGGCTCCCAAGCAACATACAAGCGTGGGCAAGGGCTGCAGGACTTCCAATCGATGTCCTTGCATTCTCCAAGTACTCTCTCAAACTTGGTGAATACTTGTTGCTAAACCACCGAGCTTCGACTAAATATGATCCGCAGAGATTCGCCCACTGAAAGAATTATGCAAAAGTTGTGTTAGTTTGGGTAATAGAATTTAGGGCATTGCACATGAGAATATACGATCTTAGTTATATGGAAGCTAGCTAGCAGCACTTCACCTCTTCCACAAGGTAGGGTAAAACAAACAAGCCATGATCTCTCATTACATCGTATGCCATTTCATTAACAAAGTTAAACAAGGCCAAATAGCATATCTTCATGTAATCAGGAAGGTCGTCAATGGCCATGGAATCCCATCTAATTCATAGAGAGAGAGAGAGAGAGAGAGCAAAATATAGAAAAATGATGAGTGGGGAAAAATATTTGATAAAAAAAGAAGTATGAGAAGCTCATATATAGTGGATTGCACAGCCATTTATATATGGCTAGACGTACCGATTTACTAGTTTGGTAAAGAACTCAAGCTCCTCCAGTAATCCATATACATCGTATATGTCATCAATTGTTGTTAAAATGCATACAAATTTGGTGAGGCCTATCCTGCATTTCGAGAACTGAGGCTCAAACACCATTCCCATTGCCCAAAAATAATTTTCCATCAATCGATCTCGTGAAAAACTTAGCTGCTCCTTGAAGTCCAAGGCACTCCACCACCTATTTATCAAGTTCCAAGATTTCTCATGGTTGTTTTTTGAAGTACAAATTAAAAAAATCTATCAAATTACAATGATCATCTCAATCTAAAAAATTAAAATTCCAAATAAAAATTAAATATATAATTTATAATACATTCTAACATTCTCTATTATGTAAAACTTTTTGAATTTTAAATTTGTACAAACCAAACCACGCACTTCTAATTAATTTAAATATTAAAATGAAAAAGGGATAATCAAATTTGAACTCATAATCATTTAATCATCAAAATTATAATACCATATTAAAAAGATATTTCAATTCAAAAAACTTAAACTTTTAAATAAAATCTCAATATATAAATTATATTATAAATCATGGCTATAAATATTTTACCTTGCTAGTTCATTGAGTTCCCTTTGGTGTTGTGATTGCACAAGGTTAAAGTCCAACTTAGCCAGCTCAAGCAAATCTAGGTTCCTCGTGCTATCACTTGAATAAATATCAATGAAGTCTCGAGCCTCAATCCTTGGCATCTTCCAATGCAGAGGAACTTCTAATGACTGTTTCACTTGCTTAGCTAGAACTCCATCCTTTATTGTCTCTAACAATGACTTGAGATGTTTACTGCTGAAATCTTTGGCTTCTTCTAAAACATTATCTTCTCCAGGCATTCCAAGGTATGAAGCTTCATACAAACTCAAAAGCCCTGCAACGTCCTTCTTTAAGCTGTCCTTGAATTTCCCATCTCTATTACTTCTGAATTTTTCAAGCACATCTGTAAATTATTTTAAAAATATTTCTTAATAATGAACAAACAATTATCTAAGTTTCAAATTAAAAATTTTTTAATACCGTTTTAAATTGTGTAAGAAGATATGTGAAAGATCTAATTAATTATTTTGAATTGTGTATAGAGGTTTATAAATATTTAATTAACCATTTTAAATTACGGATAGACCTTCCGCAAAGTGGGAGCTAAGAACTTAATTATATCCATTGAGAAAAATAGATTTTTGAAACAACCTAAGTTTTAGGTAATTTTTTATAAAAAAAAAGTGTTAAGTAATAATTTGATTTTAAATATCCAATTGTATTTACATTTTCTTTTCTTAAAAAGAAAGTTTCTTTTTAGCATGATTATCATCTAAAAAAAAGTTATTATAAAATAATTATATGTTGAATTTAAGAGAAGGGCTTGTCTTAAGAAAGCAAGAAAGCAAGAAGGACAATGAGCTCTTTTAAAATTGTATTTGTGATTTTTTAAAGTATGTTTTACTTGAAAATATATTAAAATAATATTTTTATTTTTTAAAATTAATTTTTTTCTATTAATACATCAAAATGATCTGAAAACACAAAAAATAATTTTAAAAAAAATATATTTTTAAAATATAAAAACAAACAAGATATATATAGAACCCCACATGCATAATCTACAGGAACTGAGTCCTAAAAAAAATTTAAAAGTTCAAGTCCAAAGGACCTACCTCATCTAAAAAAATATCTTAAGAGATGAGGATTGACGAAGGCATTACAAGGAATTGAAATTCCCCCTCTTTCGGGGAATTCTAACATCCTCTTCACGTGAAGGTTGATGGAAGATCAAGACAAAGAAGAAGAAGTGCGAGGCTTCATAAGGAGTTGAAACACTCGCTCGTTTCTTGATGTGATAACCAAATATGATAATTCCATTTATACAAAATTATAATATAAAATAATTAGTTAATGAAAGAACAATAACAAATGATTCAATCATTATGAAAAATATAAAACATAAATGAGTAAAACTTTGCAAATATTAAATAATTTTTCTAAATTAGATAATCGATGTTTAGATGACATCGTAATTAAAAAAAAATAAGATTAATTAAGTTACAAATAAGTTGGTCCAACCATCTATCTTAATAAAAAAAAAAAATTGCATCTAGACTTGTGAGAATTAATTATAGATCACCTGTGCTAACTGAAAAGGCATGCTGCCTTAGAAGCCGAAAGTGCAGTGAAGTTGTATGAAGATCCCCATTAACGTCTAGTTCAGTAAGCTTTATAGCTTCTTCAATCTCTCTTTCGAAATGATAAGCAACTCCCAGCCGTTGAATTGAATCAATCAGCTTTAACTTGGCACGAGGCTCATTGGTGGACACGAGTGCTCTTCTAGCTTCTTGCTTCAGCTCCTCCAATCGATTGGCGTGAAGCTCATACTGAAAACCCCACAAGCCAGAAGTTAGTGGGGAAATGTGAAAGCTAAACAAGTACTTGTTAGCGAGTTAATTACTCACTGAATAGGGAGTGCTTAAGGACTCAATGAGTTGGAGTTCCCAGATGCTAGGATGATAATTAGCTGATCTTCGTTCCTCATTATTCATGCTCCATATCTTAAATATGGAAGCATTCTTGAGAGAGGGTTGTCTTGATGATTGGAATAGCTTGTTTCTCGCTGAAATATGGCTCCGTGAAAGTATGGTCGTTTTAGGAAAATGTGAGGGGAGTACTAGACTCGAGGGTGAAAAGGCAAACACTGCAAATTCCATTGGAGAAGCAGATATGATCTCGAGATCAAGAAAGTGGAGAAACGACTTGGTGTGAGGAAACACGATATAAATCATGCAGTATTTATAAATAGAAAATTGGGTCAAAAGCTTGAGTTAAAATAATCATTATCTCAAGAATCAAGATCAAGAATAAAGAAGTAAAAAAAGAAATACAAACAAAAGTGGTCCTACAACATGCAAACATTTAGCATTGCCTTTTGGGACAGTTAACAGTGATATCAAAATCATTCGCTGTCACATTTAATAGTTTTGTTGATGGAATATTATGTTAGCATTTATTCTAATATATCATTGGGGAGTATTTTGCCAACGAATTTACATATAAAAACCGGTCATCGAAAAAACCCTCGGTGATAATTTTTGGTTTGTCAGAAAGTCAGTCGGTATTAAAAAAACTAATTATTTTACAAACAGATAATGCGTGCCAAAACAATTACCTATTAGAATATACCGACGAAATTATTTCATTGATGATTTGCAGTGGCATATACAGTAATTATTTTCAAACTCTTTAGAATATACTGACGAAATAATTTTGTCGGTGATATAATAGTTGAAATTGTATCTGTAGTAATTTTTTTTTAACTTTCTGGAATATACCAACAAAATAAGTTTGTTGGTAACTCTGTCCGTAATAATTAATAAATCTATTTTTTAAAAAATTATTGAACAAAAAACGAAAATAATTAAAAAAATTAAATTTGTATAAAATTCAAGTATGCAAAAATAAATTATCTTAATATAAAATCCAAATATTTATTACAAATTTATTCGTTCAAATACACTGAAACTAGAACAAGGACAACGCTAGAGGAGGAGATTTGTCGTCCTCGGGACCATAGGGTCAATAAAAAGGTGCACATGTACCATTCATTTGTGATCAAATATCCATGACTATTCGGCAAAGTTCTTCATAATCCGTAGAAAATCGTTCATATTTTTTATTGAGATGAGTTGTATGTTCTTGCACTCCTTGATTTAACAAGGTTGCGAACTCCAGAGACTATATAAGTACTTGATAGCGATTGCGAGCTCCCAACAATTGAAACACTATGGATTGTTCGCAAGTTCTTGGTTGCAGTGTTGGAGAGTACATACAGCCGATTCTATCGAGTCTACCAGATGATCCTACCTCCAACCACAGATCTAGTTTGGAATCCAGGTGGGTTGAAGGGCCGTCCACGTATCTCTCCTTCAGCCGGCTGTTATATATCTCCTGAAAATAAAAAGGAAATCATCAAATTCAAGAAAATAATAACTTAAGAAATAAAATTGTTGAAAACAAACATAACACAAAGTATTGAGTTTGGTTGCCAACAAACTGTTGCACCCCTTTTTTATTAAAAAAATTAAAGGACTAGCAACTAAAAAAAACATATATGGTTTGATGAGCAAGCCCGTAAATCGGGTAACCCAGGTCAACAAATCAAGCCCGCAAACCAAGTAATGGACTTCATTAGGATTTATAACTTGTTTGTTTTTTTTTAACTATTCTTTATTTAATTATATGATAAAAAAATAGACAATCACAAATTCGAGCGTCAATCCAATACTAAGACTTTTTTTTAAGACTATGATAACCTCACAGAAAACAAATCGAAATAAATTATGAAACTTAATTTCCAATTAGTCCAATATCAAATGATAAAAAAAATTTAAAAAAAAATTTTAAATTTTTTTTAACTATCCAAACCTGCGAACAAGCTCAAGAACTTTCTAAAATTTAATAATATGGTTTTTTTTTCTAAAACTAATTTTTTTATTATATATAAAAAAATATAGACAATCATATAATTGAGTTCAATTAAAGAAAAAAAAATGATTTATAAATACTTAAAAATATTAATTTTAAATAAATAAATAAATTTTTAAAAAAACATTAAAAAAAAACAAAACATAAGAGCAAGCAGGAAGAAAAGAAGACGGGACCGTGGGAAGGCATGAATCTTAAAAAATCCTGTGCGCTTTCGAAGATTGTCCACAAACGACACAAGATGATGTGAAACGTGAGTATATATATACACGTGCTCCCTAATCAGCTCATCTCTTTACCACTTGTCAAATAATCCCAGCTAGGTCCGGTATGATTTTATTTTAATTTTTGTGGTTGAGGTTGTGGTTGGATATAATTTATTTATGTATAAAATTTAATTATAAAAAATTAATTTTTCTTATTTTTTATAATTTTTTTGAATAAATCTCATATCTATACCTTAACCTTCACCTCTAATAAAAATAAACAAATAAAAGATCATGTGCGCTTTCGAAGATTGTCCACAAAAGACACAAGATGATGTGAAACGTAAGTATATATATACACGTGCTCCCTAAGCAGCTCATCTCTTTACCACTTGTCAAATAATCCCAGCTAGGTCCACTTTGTTTTGGCGGTTGCTTAAAACCAGGCGTACCATGTTTGGTAATGAAAAAACGTTGTTTACTGTTTATGAAGCCCATTGGAATCTGTGTTTAACGCACGGCAAGACAAAGCAGGACATGCTTTTTGTTGAGAGTCCGCTGCTTTTCTTCTTTTGCATTGTTTATTTTTTGAAGTAAACAATTTAAAAAAACCAAAAACCAGTGCAGTGAGTAATTCACTGTTCACATGACTAATTTTTTTAAAAAAATATTAATTTAAAATAAATTAAATTTTCTTATCATGTGAATAGTATTTTTTTTCTTGAAAAAATAGAATAAAATGAATTAAATTTAATTGCAATATAATCTTAATTTTATTCCTAATAATATTTTATTTAATTTTATAATATGCTTAAAAAATCATAAAAACTATAGTTTTTATCGGATGAATTTTATACGTAATGGAATTGTAGATAATTTAATAGAATAATAAAAAATATTTTATATAAAGTATTATTTATTTAATGATATAATAATACTAGTTAAATCTACAATATTTAAATTTAAAACTATCAATATATATATTAGTTATTTTATAACCTCAATTTAAAAAACATTCGTAACCAAACATATTAAATTATTTTTTATTTAACTTTAATTTTAATTATAATTTTAACCAAACATATATAAATATCAAACCAATCTTAACTAAAAACACTTTTTATAAAACAATTTTTTTTAAATTACAACCATGAAAATTACCACAATACCAAACACTTTAATGCAAGATCACCTTCAAAAACCCAATACTCACCCTTCTTCAAAACTCAAAAACAATGTCCCAAATCCTCCAAATTCACACCCAACTCATCACTACCAGTATTATCACCAGCCCCTTTACCTTAAGCGAATTACTTTCCTCAACAACGTACTTAACATGAAGTATGCAGAGGGCTTATTCACTCAAATTGACTAGTCTGATGCCTAAATGTGTAATGCCATGATTAAAGGTTATGTACAGAGCTCAAAGAGAAAAAAAAGGATTCAATTTTTTTGTTGATATGAGAAGAAATGGGGTTTTGGGAGATAATTACACATACCCATTAGTGTTAAAGTTGGCTGATGGTGGGGTTGGTGGAAGGGAGGGACGTCCATGGAGAGATTGTGAAGAGAGGGTTTGGTTCTGATGTTTTTGTCTTGAAGGGGTCGATTGGATTGTATTGAAAATGTGGGAAAGTGGGATTGTCAAGGATGTTGTTTGATGAGTGTGGAAGTAAGGATATGGTGCCATGGAATTTATTGCTGGGTGGGTTGGAGGATGCTCAAAAGTTGTTTGATGAAATGCCTGAGAAGAATGTGGCTTCTTGGTCTATCTATCATGATTTATTGGTACGGAAAGGTCTGCTTTTTATTGATGCAGTATGAAGTTTATATCTTTTGGTGATTACGACTCCATTTGGGTGGCATTAGAGAAATTAACAAATGAGAGTTTCAAGCTTTTGCTTTGTCAACAGGTTTAGAAAATCTTGGTTTTTCAGGAACTATATTTTCATTTACAAAAAGATTAAAAAAAAAAACTATTAATGTGACCCGCGGTCTAAATTTTTATTGCATAAAAATTATTAAAAATAAATAAATATTTTAAAAAATAAAAATATAACATTCAGGTAATTGACTCGAATAAGTTTAATAAACTCGATTAATTTAATAATATCATTAGAAAATAAAATATCAACAACAAATAAAATAGAAAAAAAAAACCACAACAATTCAATGTGAAAGATAAACACTTGCTGAAATTATAGAAATATATCTTCGTAATATTCTTAAAATATTTTAATAATTTTATTTGTTAATAAAGTAAAAATTAAATAATTCATCATTTTATAGAATTATTATGACATATAATTCATCATTTTATAGAATTTCCATCACAAGAACAACAATATATTAATCAAGAAAAGAAGGTGCAAAATATCGTTGCCTTTATCTTCATGTTTTTTTTTATAAAAAAGCTACTATATACCTAAGACTTGAAAGACTCTTTCTCCTTTGGAATCCTTTTTTTTTTCAAAAACATTACTCTTTAAATAATCGTCCTTTTCCTTTTAAATTCCATGAACAAAAGATGAAGCTCAAAAAGGCAAGCAAATCCGAATCTATAAATCGAAATTTAGAGTACTATAGTATTCATTATTAAAACATAATAAAATTAAGATTTATATGTTTTTTGTTTATTGTTTATATATATATATATTAATGTGGATATCCAAATTAAATTAGTTTATGTATATTTAAAAAGTAAAACCTGAACAATTAAGCTGATGTTTTTAGTTTTTAGAATTTAAACACAGGCTGAGCTGACGTTTGTATATGGTGAAGGTACGTAAAGGTAACTGGGCCAGGATATTCAACCTTTTCTTCATGTTTGTATCTGTATTTGGGCCGGTCTTTAGCCTTTCTGCTTCTCTTCTTAAAATGGATCTTGTATTTGGTGGGCCTTTTCAATTTCTTTCTTTTATTTTAGAATTTCATTAACCAAACAATCCCCATGCATCAAGACATAAAGAACCCGTTTGTTTGCGTAGTTGCTGCTGCGTTTGAAGCAACCACAACAAACAATACGTTTGGTTATATCAAAAACACAAATAAAATTCGGTGGGGCCCATGCAAATTCGCGTTTTGCACGCGAATTTTGAGAAGCAGCTCCTGGATGCTTTTCGAAATTTATTTACGTGCACAGTGCAACTCACTTGCACTGTGCACGCCAACAGTGCAATTTATTTGCACTGTAATATTTACTTGAACAATTTTTTTTTTTAAGTGTGTTTATTTTTTGTATATATATTTTTTTAAAAAAAAACTAGTTTAGAGTGAATTAAATTTACTCACGTTGTCATGTAAACAATATTTTTTTTCTCGAAAAACTAGTGTAGAGTGAATTAAATTCACTTGCACTGTAATATCAAATCAATTTTATTCCTGATAATATTTTATCTAATTTTATATAAAGTATTCTTTATTTTATGAAGTAATAGCAATAGTTAAATCCATAACATTTAAATTAAAAACCATCAGTATTAATATATATTTTTAAAATTATTTTATAACCTCAATTTCAAAAGCACTCTTAACCAAACATATTAAACTACTTTTTATTCAACCTCAATTTCATCAACAGTTTTAACCAAGCATCTATTTTTTCAAACCAACCTCAACTAAAAATATTTTTTATAAAATAACTTTTTTCAAACCACAACAGCTACCGCAATACCAAAAACACTCAAAGACACAGAACTAACATTAGCTTCTCGATACCAAGATCATACATTAAAAAAAGGTGGTTATCAACAAAGACGATGCCATAGATTGTAACTAAAGTTCTTTGACCGGGATAGGCTCGACAATCAACGACGTTAAACGATCTCTGGTGACCCCAGTAGAAGTGCCAATGCCATCACCAAATTGGAAGATGCATTGAGCAGTTCTAGCCATGTTCAAGGACATGTTTACAAGAGGTTTTGGAATCGAACATTTGGAATTCTCCTTGTTTAGTTCCTTCCATGCTTGGTTAATCAAACCCTTAATGTGCTCTTTTGATTCTTTTTCAGATGCACCCTTTTCAATCATGTAGCACTGAATGGATTTTGTCACATCACCTCTCTCACTCTCAGCCTAGAAGCAGGAAAAAAGGCAACAGAGGGAAAAAAAAATATTAGTATTTGGCAACAAAGGAATTCTTAAATTAAAAACTGAAAAAACACTAGAGAAATAATGTAAAACTTATAATTGATTATTTTTTTAGCATACGAAGAATATTAATTCCCTTTTTAGTACTTTGATCAATTTAATCTTGGTTATTTTTAGATCTTGTTCAAATTAAACATATTTGTTTTTCTTTGTTTATGTGTTTAACCAAAATCAAAAACTGCAAATACACCACATACCGTATATGTGCCCAAATCATCACTAAGTTGAGTAATCAAGGATGACCAATAGATTAATTGATTATCACTGCCATGCTTCAAGCAATCCATCAGTGAACTTAGTGCTATGGGGCTCCCCAGCAACATAGAAGCGTGGGCAAGGGCTGCAGGACTGCCAATCGATGTCCTTGCATTCTCCAAGTACTCTCTCAAAGTTGGTGAATACTTGTTGCTAAACCACCAAGCTTCGACCAAATATGATCCGCAGAGATTTGCCCACTGAAAGAATTATGCAAAAAGTTGTGTTAGTTCGGTTAATAGAATTTAGGGCATTGCACATGAAAATATATGATCTTAGAAGCACTTCACCTCTTCCACAGGGTAGGGTAAAACAAACAAGCCATGATCTCTCATTACATCGAATGCCATTTCATTAACAAAGTTAAACAAGGCCAAATAACATATCTTCATGTAATCAGGAAGGTCGTCAATGGCCATGGAATCCCATCTATTTCATATGGAAAGAATAAAATAGAAAAATATTGTGATGAGTGGGGAAAAATATTTGACAAAAAAAAAAAGTATGAGATGCTCATGGTGGATTGCACAACCATTTATATATGGCTAGACGTACCGATTTACTAGTTTGGTAAAGAGCTCAAGCTCCTCCGGTAATCCATATACATCATATATGTCATCAATTGTTGTTAAAATACATACAAATTTGGTGAGGCCTATCCTGCATTTCGAGAACTGAGGTTCAAACACCATTCCCATTGCCCATAAATAATTTTCCATCAATCGATCTCGCGAAAAATTCAGCTTCTTCTTGAAGCCTAGGGCACCCCACCACCTATTTATCAAGTTGCAAGATTTTTCATGGTTGTTTGTTGAAGTGCACATCAGAAAAGCCTTTCAAACTATATCAAATTAAATTAACAATTATTATATCACAAATTATCTCAATTTAAAATTTAAAATTTAAAATAAATATCAAAAATATAATTTATAATATATACTAACTCACATTCTTAAATTAAAGTTTTTTTTTCAACTGTTTACACGGATTCATACTACTTTGTGTTTTTAATTAATTTAATTAGAATAAAAAAAATAATAAGATTTGAACTCGTAACTGTTTGATCATTAAAATTCTGATATTAATAACATCAAAGAATAAACTCGACTCAAAAATTTAAATTTTTAGATAAAACCTAAAATATAATTTATATTATAAATAGATCTCATGGCCATAAATATTTTACCTTGCCAGTTCTTTGAGCTCCCTTTGGTGTTGTGATTGCACAAGGTTATAGTCCAACTTAGCTAACTCAAGCAAGTCTAAGTTCCTCGTATTATCACTTGAATAAATATCAATGAAATCCCGAGCCTCAATCCTTGGCAACTTCCAATGCAGAGGAACTTCTAATGATTGTTTCACTTGCTTAGCTAGAACTTCATCCTTTATTGTCTCTAACAATGACTTGAGATGTTTACTACTGAAATTTTTGGCTTCTTCTAAAACATTATCTTCTCCAGGCATTCCAAGGTATGAAGCTTCATACAAACTCAAAAGTCCTGCAACGTCCATCCTTATGCTGTCCTTGAATTTCCCATCTCTATTACTTCTGAATTTTTCAAACACATCTGTAAATTTTCACCACCCCACAGAAAGAAAAAAGGAAAAAAATCCCTTAACTTCGGATCCAAAATACCACAAATTACTTATCAATTCCATGTACTTAAGAAAAAAAGAACAGCACAAATTTCAATAGAAATAAATTATTATAACAAATACAGTCATCTTACCATTGCTTCATATTATTTTCTTCTAAACGCTTGAGCCCTAATTAGACAAATTTCAATAGCTAATAACGGCAGGAAAAAAAAGACGTTTAAACGAAAAGGGAAAAACAAAATACTTAATCAACCCTTTTATTTATTTATTTGATCTTTCTATTCAAGAAAAATAATCATGTACTTTCAATTATCATCCAATTTACTATTAATTATTCAGACATGACCTAGCATCTGCCTGGCACATATTCATTTTTGCTGACAAGCTGTCAGAAATTAATGGCGAATTGAGAGACCATATAATTTTTTCTCGATAAAAGTGCCAACTTAACTAAAAAAACAGATGGAACAAGGAGAAATCACGACGGAGGAAACTGATTTATTAGCTAGATCAAGCACGAAAATCAAGACGGATAGAGGAAAACGCCCTATGGAAGAGGAGCCGGTGATCGAGGGGTTGGAAGGCAAAACAAACAAGGGATGCTTCGGCTACAAGGACTCATTATTGGATTCTTCTTTTTTGGAATAGCAGTCAATGCAAGATAGCCAACTGAAACACTATGTGTCTGAGGAAGATGAGGAAGAGGAAAGTGGGGAGGAAGATTGCCCAGTCATAAAACTAGCTAGTAGGTTATACTTATCTCTTGGAACGACTACAATCATTATGGAAGATTCAGGGGGATTTAGGACTTGTGGATTTGGGTAATGACTTTTTTCTGATAAAATCTTCAAATTCAGATTATAGAGATTTTGTCCTTTTTAAAGGACCGTGGATGATTACAGGTCATTATCTCACGATGAGACCTTGGCATCCAAATTTTGATCCATTTGAAGCCACGATTGACAGAGTAGCAGTTTGGGTGAGATTGCCTGATTTCGCAATGGAATATTATGATAATGGGGTGCCTTGGATGATAGGAAACTACATCGGGAGAACGTTTAAGATTGACAGAACCACTGCTATTGGCACACGAGGACTGTACTATGTACGCATATGTGTAGAAGTTGATCTTACAAAGTCATTGTTATCGAAGTTTAAATTAAGACGACATATTCGACGGATAACCTATGAGGGATTGCATCTGATATGCTTCTAGTGTGGTCAATACGGGCATAAAAAAGAAAACTGTCCTTATGGTGAAGAGCATGGGCCGGGAGACCAGTCATGATAGCACTGCAATGGATCAAAGTCTGAGGGAAACAGTTACAAACTGTGGTGTGGGCATTGATGTTAAGGCACCGGAGATCAGACCAGAGATTACCGATCAGTATGGTCAGTGGATGGTCATGAGGAAGACGGCGAGAAGATATGGAAAGTTAACATTGTCAAGGGAGCAAAATATGCCAACAACTTAGGGGAGAAGATCACAACCAAACATCACGGACACAGGGACCTCAAGAGGGGTAATAGAGAAAAACCAGGAGAGGGGATCAAGGTTTGATGTGCTGCAAGAGAGGGAATCACGGTTTGATGTGCTGCATAGGAATAATATGGAAACAAGCGTTACAAATATAGGAAATCCCGAGATGGAGGGAATTCAAGTGGGAGAGGGGTTGATGAATAATCAAAATGCTCTCTTGATGATGAACAAGAGTTTGAAAGACAAATACATGGCAAAAACAGCTAGATGGACAGCTTGATAGATTATGGAGATGAGTTTCATGCCCAGAATACTAAGAAGTCTGAGGAAATTCAAGGGGGGAAGAGCCAATCCGGGGGAGTATTGGTGGATTTAGTGAGAAGGGCTAAGGATAACACTCAAACAAAAGCAAAATAATCCAGAAGCCGTATATCATTTTAAAAACCCAAACCCCCATAATGTTACCTCAGTAACACTTGTTGCTGGGAATTTAAGAAAATTATTATCTAAAAAATATATGTTCAATTTAAGAATTGCGAGGCTTTACAAGGAGTTGGAACGCTCACGCTTTTTTGGATGTGATATTTTAACCATATATGTTAATTTCCATCTACACAAAATTATAATATATTTTTATATAATTAGTTCATGAGGATTGGTCCAAGGCTTTATAAGCATTGGGGGCATTCGCTATCGTTTTCGATACGACGTTATGGCTATGTATGTTAATTCCATTTATACAAAATTATAATATATTATGTTTTTATATAATTAGTTGATGAAAGAACATGTTTTTCGATAACAAATGATTCAATCATTATAAGAAACAAACAAAAAACATAAAAAATAAATGAGTAAAACATTCTACATCATAAACCTTAAACTTTGTAAACATTAAATAATCTTTCTAATTTGGACATGGAAGTTTTGATAATATTGAAATTGCTATTTAAGTCTATTTGGAATGTAATTGCGGTTATTTTTCAAAATATTTTTTGTGATAAAATATATTAAAATAATATATTTTTTTATTTTTAAAAAATTATTTTTAAGATCAGCTTATAAAACGATCCAAATATATATATAAAATAATATTTTTAACAAAACTACATAAATAATTTTGTTAAAAATATAATTTACGCCGCGTTTCCAAATAGCTTAAGAAGCGGACCACAACAACTAATAATTAGAATAAATAAAATTAATTGCATCTAGACTTGTGAGAATTATAGATCACCTGTGCTAACTGAAAAGGCATGCTGCCTTAGAAGCCGAAAGTGCAATGAAGTTGTATGAAGATCCCCATTAACGTCTAGTTCAGTAAGCTTTATAGCTTCTTCAATCTCTCTTTCCAAATGATACGCAACTCCCAGCCGTTGAATTGAATCAATCAGCTTTAACTTGGCACGAGGCTCATTGCTGGACACGAGTGCTCTTCTAGCTTCTTGCTTCAGCTCCTCCAATCGATTGGCGTGAAGCTCATACTGAAAACCCCACAAGCCAGAAGTTAGTGAGATGTGAAAGCAAACTAACTACTTGTTAACGAGTTAATATGACTCACTGAATAGGGAGTGCTTAAGGACTCAATGAGTTGGAGTTCCCAGACGCTAGGATGATAATTAGCTGATCTTCGTTCCTCCTTGTTCATGCTCAATATCTTAAATATGGAAGCATTCTTGAGACAGGGTTGTCTTGATGATTGGAATAGCTTGTTTCTCGCTGAAACATGGCTCCGTGAAAGTATGGTCGTTTTAGGAAAATGTGAGGGGAGTACTAGACTCGAGGGTGAAAAGGCAAACACTGCAAATTCCATTGGAGAAGCAGATGTGATCTCGAGATCAAGAAAGTGGAGAAACGACTTGGTGTGAGAAACACGATATAATCATGCAGTATTTATAAATAGAAAATTGAATCAAAAGCTTGAGTTAAAATAGTCATTACTAGTTACATGAACCCGCGCGATGCCGCGGGTCAATTATTTTTTATATTTTAAAAATAGCCAAGATCTAAAAATGTTAGGTTTTTTTGTAAAGTTATACCCAAAAGTCTCAGTTTTGGTTGCATCGCCTGATCCAAGAGTAATGTTTATAATATTAATAATAACATTAAACTTGGGTTAACCCTTAGCATAAAAGTGTCTGGACTGCAATATCAGATCCAATAACATTGGACGTGGGTCTGGCTGCAACGTCGTGTCATAAAAGTGTGATAATTAAATAGATTAATTAAAAAAAACCAACAGGACGAAAAAAACTAATGAAAAAAAAGAAAAAAACTGAATTAATTGGGTTAACCCTTCAAACCAGATTAACTCGTCATACCTTGCATTCGCATCATGAAAGTTTGATAATTAAAAAAAAATAAAAAATTAATGGGTTAACCTAGAATTAACTGGGCTAACTCGTCAAATCAGGTTAACCTATCAAACCCGGAATCCGTGTAATGAAAGTTTGATAACTAAATAGAAAAAATTTAACATTAATAATTTAAATTAAATGAAAAAAATTAATTTAAAAAAAAAAAAAAAAGCATCAGCCTTTTCACTGTGAACTGCATTATGCAGTCCACAGTCAAAGGCATAAAAAAAAAAAACTAAAGGCATCAGCCAAAAACTACTTAGAAAAAAATTTAATATTAATAAACTAAATTAATTAAATAAAATTAATTAAAAAGAAAAAAATACTAAATAGAAAGAAATTTAACATTAACAAACTAAACGAAACGAAAAAAATTAAAAAAATAAATTCAGGTTAACTCGTCAAACCAACTTAACCCGTTAAACCCGGGATCCGTGTCATGAATTTCTGGTAACTAAATAAAAAAAAGTGAACATCAACAAACTAAACTAAACAAAAAAAAATTAATTAAAAAGAAAAAAAAATCTGAGTTAACTCGTCAAACCATGCTACCCCATTAAACCCAGGATCTGTGTCATGAAAGTCTGATAACTAAATAAAAAAAAATTTAACATTAACAAACTAAATTAAACAAAAACATTTATGAAAATAATAATAAAAAAAAAATTAACGGGTCAACCCGGAATTAACTGGGTTCACCCGTGAAACCAGGTTAACCTGTGAAACTCGGAATATGTGTCATGAAAGTCTAATAACTAAATAGAAAAAATTTAACATTAACAAACTAAACTAAACGAAAAAAATTAATTAAAAAGAATAAAAAGCAAAAAAAAAATCTATTTTAACTTGTCAAACCAAGTTAACCCGTTAAATCCGGTAAACGTGTCATGAAATTTGACAACTAAATAAAAAAATTAAACATTAATAAACTAAATTAAACAAAAAAAAATTGTTAAAAAAAAAACAAAGGAAGAAGCAAAAAAAAATCCCAAAAAACATTTAAAAAAAACAGAAAAAAAAATCGGGTTAACCCATAATTAATTTGGTTAACCTATGAAACCAGAAAAAAAATCTGGGTTGACCCGTTAAACCAGGAATGCATGTTATAAAAGTTTGAGATACAAAAAATTTTAACATTAACAATTTTTTTTTTTAAAAAAAATATCCATTAAACAAAAACAAAGAAAAAATGAAGAAAAAAAAAACCAAAAGCAAAAAGTAAAAAGAAAACAAAAAGACAACTCAGTTAAAAAAAAACAATGAAAAAAAAGACTTAAAAAAAAAGAGCAAAGAGTAAAAAAAAAAAAAAAAAAAAAACAGCATACATCAGTGTTTTACTGTGGACTAACACTGACCTCTTTTAGCTATATATAATAATTGCGCGCATTATTGCTAACATGATTGTGTTGATTGATCTTACTTTCCTTTCGAAAAATCTTCTACTATTCTGGAAGGAAACAGGTTTTATAACATTTTTGCATTGTAAATATTATATTAAAAAAGGGTAATTGTCATAATATAATTTTGAGTTTTTAAAAATAATAAGTAATTTAAAAATTGAATCAAGACAATACAAATTAAAAATTCAGGAAATAATAAAGAGAAAGTTATAAAATTGAAAGTTAATTTGACTAAAAATTAAGAGAATTAATAAGTTTAGGAATTTAATGAAACTTTAAATTAGTTTTATTACTGAAATTAAAGGTTTAATTAAAAAAATATCAATTTAGATCAAAATTATAAAAGATTAAAGTTCAAAAACCAAAGTAAATATGATGTGATACTATAGAGGTTAATCAAAAGTTGAGGAGTCAATTTAATTGAAATAATTAAAACTTAAATCAAGGATTATTTTGTAAATGATATAAAAATCCAGTAGTCCAATTGTAATTGATCAGGGGTGAAATTGTTTTTTTTTTAAGGAGAAATTTTCAAAGATGAAGACTTGGTTGCAAGATGTCAGAAATCCACTGGCTGAATTGAAGAACGACATCTCAGCCCAAAACAACGACGTTCGATCCACTATTCATTCACTTCTCCAGGAAAGCAAAGGAAATTCACTCGAGATGTCATAAAAATGGCTTCGGCCAAACCCTAATTGCCCACCAAATTCACACTAAAAGAGACCTGTTTCAATGCCCCACAACTCTCCTCTTACCAGAAGACAATTCGGCCCCCATAATCCAATAATCGCAGGACTGTTGGAGTCCTCATCCTATCCAAACACAGCTCAAGCATGACCCACGGTCATCTTCATCCACGAGATCGTCATCCTAAGAGCTAAGGGACTAATTTCATGGAGAAGACTACGGGCTTGACCTATAAAATCAAAGAAAAAATAAAGAACTCAGGAGAACACGAAACAAAAAAATCAAAATAAACAGAGAGACTTGTGGGCTTTAATTCTTTGAGAACTCTAGTTAAGGAATATTTGTTATCCCCCAAACAACGGATTAATGAACCAACCAAAACATAACAACCCAAAAAAAGAGACAGAACAAAATCATGGAGGGAGTCAGGGAGACAAACACAAAGAGCAAAAACGCCTGAGAAGAACGACCTAAAAGGAAGAAAAAAAAAAAAAAAAAACACAGAAATAGAAACAGAAGGAAAGAAAGAAGCGTTGTTTAACCAGTCTCCACCGCCACCCAACCATCGCCCTCAGCAATAGCTACACTAGGTAAGTCTTTCTTCTTTACCCGCTTGTCATTTCACAATACTTACCGATGATATGATAAAGTTCAAAGTATTCATAGTTGATGATATTAAAATCAAGATTATTATAAATAAATCATTAAAACTAAATTAAACAAACCTTAATAATTTAAAACAAAATCAATAATATAATTTGTCTTAAACAGAATGCTTAAAAAATGATTTAATCTTTTTTTTTGTGTAAATAATCATGTATTATAGAATTTTTATTGATCAGTTAATATTTTTAATTATCATAATATAACTCGTTAAATTATATATTTTTCTCCTTTAAAAATAAGATATCAAATATTTATTTTTTTCCTATACAATTTTAATAGTCTTCATGATATTAGGTGCAATACATCGTATCACTATTTTTTATTTGTTTTATTTAATGTTAAATTATATTCTTAGATTAATTTACACGTCGACCAAAACTACATTGTGTTTCTTAACAATTTAAAGAACTCATTTTTCATACACTAGCATCATGAAAAGGAACACATGTTTTTTACCACCAAAGTAATCCCTTAAATGCTATCCTTATTGTTTATGGCATGTGATTCAACAGAAGGTAGCAAAATTTGTAAGGGTGTCATATGATGATGATGCTTCTAGAGATTAACAAAACAAATTAGAAGAGAATTGCACTCGTGAAATTAATCGAGTCATATCAAATCAATCTTAATTATGTTCGATGTGGACGTATGATGTGCTACGATATACAAATTTGATCGCTTTGATAAATAAAAACATGTCTGCTTAATTATTTAGTGATTGCCGGCATCAACAAATTAAGCATCCTCGGTGGTGGTTTTGCCTTAGCACCAAGCAGTGGACATGTGATAGACCAATAATTCTTGGAGGGAAACAGACTCCTTAGAGATAGATACAAGAGACGAGCACGATGTTAAAGGAGGCGCACTAAAATATATCTAAAGTCTAGCTGATGAGTCATCGAAAGGTTTGAAAACATACATGGAAGATTAGTCACATGGGATTAATTGGAAAATGGTGAGGATATGGGCTGATGAGGAGCACGGTGTCTCTTTCATGTTCCACATCATCTTGTGTCGTTTGTGGGCAAATCTTCAAAAGATGAGCAGGATCTTTGAAGATCGATAATTGTGCAGTTAATTTCTGGTGAGAATGAACGTCAAAATCCTGTTTTTCAGACTTTGTTCAGGATTTTGCTGGAAAAAGTGTCTTGTTATTGATACGTTGGATTAATTGATAGGTAATTGGGTCCTCTCAAGCCTATCATTTATATCAAAAATAATATGGTTTCAAAATCTTTCAGAAAAACCTTGGTTTTCATTCTGTCAACTGTCAAGTTTGATACTGTGGAAATTAATGAGACAAATGTCAAAATAAACTTAAATTAAAACCCAACCTAATTCAAGTTACGAGTTGTGATCAGTTTATCCGGTCAATCCACTAGGTTAACTGAGTTGATCATGTAGATGTCAAAATTAAAACTCAGGCTATAGATCATAAGTTTACCAGATAGCTGACGGAGGACGAGATTTAATAATTATGACGAGATATGCATGGATACTATGAAGATGCTTATAGATATCAAATAAATTGTAAGAGGGTGTTAAAGCAAATCATAACTTCGATGCGCACAGTTTCTCCACTGAGATGAATGGTTACAACTTGCAAGCTGCCGCCAGATAAGAAACGAAATGCAGAGTAGGTGAGAAACCATAGATTCTTAAAGAGCCATTGCAAGTTCTTGTCTTGCACGTTACCATCTTCTAGAGCACCAAAAACAAGGAATAACACTCTATATCTGTCTGCGAATTTAGTTGAACAGACACAGGATTTGAACAAACACAGGGTATAGGAAGAGCTGGCAACGTTGCTAGCTTGTTTGATTAATCGAAATTAGCTGAATTACAATTGGGTTAATCAAGTGTTTCTAATTAAAAAAAATGTTCTAAATATATGAATTCTTGAGAAATTAATTGAGAATGTTGTACAGGTGGACTGCTAGTCCAATGGGATATGGAAAGGATAGCTGGTCCTTTAATTAAATTTTAATTTTAAAACTTTGAATCATTGGGAAGTAATTTTAGAATGTGTGAATTCACACATCATGTTGAAAGGTTGAGATGTGAATTTATCACATACTCAAAATTTTGAATTCAAAATTTAGCCAGGCAGGGCAACTAGTTACAGCTTTAGGAACTTCAGATGCTATGCCCATCAAAGCCAGTTCAACACTCTGGGGATCACTTCTTCTGGCATGTCAATCCATCAAAATGTGTCTCTTGCTGAAACCGCTGTAGAGAGATTTGTGGAACTGAAGGCTGATGACTCAGGGGCCTATGTTCTTTTGTCAAACACATATGTAGATGCAGGAATGTGGGAGGATGCAGTGAAAGCACACAGACTGATGGAGAACAGAGAATTGAAGAAGGAAGCTGGAAGAAGTATAATCGAGGTAGACTGCGATATTCATGAATTTGTAAATGGAGAAAAATCTCTTGTTCAAGTCAAAGAACTACATTTTGTCATTCAGAGCTTATCAAAGATGCATATGTTTGCTACAGAATAGATTTGCTACAAGTACATAGGATGTTTGAACGTGAAAATCCTGAGAATAAAATTCTTAGCATGGACACCGGGAAACAGACTATTTTGGGAGCTCAAGCGAAAATCCATGATTGCGACCAAACTTCTACAACTCTCATAACAGATTGGCTTGGGTCTATTTTGCTGGAAGCAGAGGGATAGAAATACGAGTTCTCAAATGCTAAGCAAAGAGATCAGTGTTAGCAATTGATATTGTTGTGATGTGACATGAACTTTAATCCTAGCTAAGGATGTATAATCAAATCCTTATGAATTTAGGATTGGTTTGGTCTAGCAATGAAAACCTCATAAGATATATTTTCTCTATAAATATGTGCCTAGATCTGTTTTTCTGTGGGTATACTGGAGATTTAAGTTTGGAAGTTCTGTAGTAAATAGTCTTCTTTTTGCTTGTGGACATAGGCATATAGCTGAATTCTGTGTGTGTGTGTGTGTGATCCTTGGCAAATGTCTATTTTGTCGCTGAAAGCCATGAGACTGTACTCTGCTTAACCTTCACCAATGGGAAGTCTTTCTGTACGAGTTCCATCCCAGAAACTGAGCAAGGAAAACCATGGCTGTTCAAGAAAGAAACCAAAACACATTTTCGAAGTCCCAAAATTTGTTCTCCAAGAACAGCCCCAAGAATCCCAGGAATTGGAAACATCCGAAACCAACGTATTCAGTTATGAATTGAGATCAATTTCTTTTTTTTTCATGGATGATCTCAGCTTTTTCCACTCTTTTTCAACTCCACTAACTTTTCCTCTCCAACCACCCTCACCCTCACCCTTGTTATCTTCATTGGTGCTCATGCCTCTATATTGTGACTACAAATATGAATTCCTCAAGCCTTAGCCCCATGGAAAATCCTGCAGCATAAACAGACTAGGCCTAAGGCCCAAATTTACTTCCCCTGAACCTGTTCAGATAAAATCACTAATGACATCGCACAGTTCTTGCTAGAATAATGCATACATGTTGCCGCAGGGTAAGGTTAAAAAAAATTAATGAAAGGGAGATGGATCGAGACCCGCGCAAGCCCATGCTTATTGTTCTAAGTGCGTGTATACAGCGTGTTTTTTTTTTAATATTAACAAATTAAAATCATAAATAAAAAATACTAAAAAAATTAATTAATATTTTTTTAAGTACATTTTTACGACCAGATTCTAAGACAACCATGCTTATGTACTTATTTTAAGTTGAACATGTGTGCCTTGTCCTTTGAAAGAATGGAGGGATTGTCGGTTTCGGCCACCAAACCTAATTTTACTCCATTTTTATTTCGAAAACACCCTACAGATGAAGACGTTTCAACCGCTGGGTCTTTCAATTCTGTTTGGAAATGTGTTACCAATCTAGTTATATAAAATTTTAATTTTTTTATATATATATTTTCAGATTATATTAAAAATAAATTTTAAAAAATAAAAAATATATTATTTTAATATATTTCTAAAAAAAAACATAACTAACACCACTGAATTCTCTGAAAACTCAAAAGCACATGAATTCTCTGAAACTCAAAAGCACAGGGAGAAAGCAAAAACTATTACTCTCAGAGTCACAGAGAATTGCAGTCTCACCTGTTTCTTTCTTCCCAAACACAGTTTCAAAGATGCATGTACAGAGCAGCCATAAATCAGGCTTAAAATGCAAGTGGGATTACAATTCAGTTGAACTGTTATCTGGGGTCTAGAATATCATGGTTCTTGCCTAAAAGTTTCATCTTTTGGCAGAGGCATACCAGTTCCTTCCCTTACTTCTTCTTTTTCATGAGAATGATGACTGAACACGTTCTCAGAAAATTAATAGATTGCAAGGAATTCAACACAAGCTGAAAGACAATAGGTATATTGATATCACCAAATATAGAGCAAAAACTGATTAGATTTAATTCAACACAAGCTGAAAGACAATAGATATATTGCTATCCACCAGAAAATAGAGCAAAACCTGATTCGATTTTAAAAACCATAGTTCCGTGCAACTGAACCAGAAAAACATGATGCCTGCTAAGGACCAATCTGTATCTCCAGCTAACCCGTCACATATAGCCCAAAAAAACAAAAAACTCTTCAAAATCCCCAATCAAAACTTGGTACCACCCAAAATTTGTTCTCTTTTCTTTACAAAAATCACCCTAAGAGTCCTGAGAGTTCATAGCATCCAAACTCAACTTGATTTGTTTTGCAATCAAGTCCTTTTGCATCACGATAAACTCCAACTTTGCTTTCATCAAACTCCTCCATCCTCTTTCCAGCTCCACCAACTTCTCCTCTCCAACCATCCCTAGCACCAACATTGTTCTCTCCTTCAAATACTCAGGCAAAATTTCACCGTCCATTGCTAAGCGTAAATACGGATACTTATCCCAAAAATCCTCACTCCCCGCCTCTTCTCTATTCAGTTCCTCATTTGCCACTGCATTTCGCTTCTTCACACTCAACTCCATCCCTCCTCCATTAATTTCACCATTCACCAACCTCCTTTGTTTCTTCACAATCACATTCACCTCTTCTCCTTCTCCGCCCATCTCCTCATCAGCGGCCCGCTTCTCCCTATTTACACCCTTTCCCTTCCCTTCTCCATTAACTTCCTCACTCAAACCCTTCTTCCCCTTCTTCACATTCCCAGCCTCTCCCTCGTCAGCCTCCCCATCCAAACCCTGCCTTTTCTTCTTCAAATCCCCTTCCTTTCCTTCTACTTTCACTTCCTCGTTCGAACCCCTCTTCCCCTTCTTCACACTCAGCTTCCCTTTCTCCTCATTCGCTTCCTCGTTCCCCTTTTTCGCCAAGGCCAAAGTAATCCGTCTTCCTCCAACACCACCTCCTCCTTCTCCTCCTCCTCCACCACCAGTGCTAACATTTTTTGTATTAAAGTTGCCCTTTTTTCCCATCTCAATACCACCAGCACCCCATATTTTCTTTGCAAGCTCCACACACTCCAAATCATGCGGTTTACTAAAAATCTCATCTATCTCTTTCTCATTCTTCTCCACATCAGTAAAATACTTCTTCTTCAACCTCCTGATTTTATCCAAAAACTGATTATTAGTAGCATCAACATGGAGCGATTTCTTCAGAAATCCATGGAAATCACCATTATCCGCTAAAGGGTTTTTCCCTTTCTCAATCTGGTACTCAACCATGCCATTTAACATCACAATCTCATCTTTATCACTCCATAAACGTTGAGGCCCCCCACCCCCCGCTCCAGCTCCCCTCTTAGCTTTCTTGTCCTCTTCATCACTCTCCTTGGGCTGCTCGAGTTTTGGGCCGGGTTTGCGCTTTGGCGAAATGGGCTTGATTGTAAAGCCAGAAAGAGAAGGTGATGGTGGCTGAGATGACTCGGTGTCTTCCGAGTCAGTTTCTGAGTCGGACTCCGAGTCAGGTTTCGAAGGTTTGGAGGGCGGCAGATTGGGTTTCTCTTTCTCCTCTTCATCGTCGTCGTCGTCTTCTTCTTCGTCTTCACTGCCATGTTCGTTATCGTTTTGTTTCTCACAAGTACCGTTTTGCTGGGCTTGGACGGTGCCTTTTGGAGTTTCTTCTTCGTCATCGATTTCTTCTTCTTCCTCGGAAGACGAAACGGCAGGCGGGGCTACTTCAAAGGGGCGTCTTCGAGCCATGAGGGTTTTTATTTTTAGTAATATTGACAGTGACTGCCATGGGAGAGAGGCCGTGTCTAATTTATATAGACTATGAGTAGGGTTGGTTTTTAGGGGTTTTGGGGGATTTAGGTTATCCTTTCTTAAAATTATTTCTCTTATTTTTGTTCTTTTTGTTACAAAAAGTTAAATTGTTTTTTATTTTAATGATTATAAAATTAAATGTTAGAGAATAATATGTTTTGTTCAACTTAAAATTATTTTTGATATTTAAATGATTGAATGATAATTAAATGAAATGATCACTTTTCATTTGAAAAAAAATACAAAATAAAGATTTAATCTCAAAATTTTTATTGAAAATGATAGCGAAACAGTTCTCGCAGACAGCATTTGGAAACATGGATCAATATGAGATTTTAAAAAAATTAATTTTATTTTAAAAAATTAAATTTTTATATATTTTTAATTGTTTTGATATAGTAATCTTAAAAATAATATTTTAAAAAAATAAAAAAATATATTATTTTGATGTATTTTAACATAAAAAATATTTTAAAAAGCAAATATAACTACACTTTCAAACAGACAATCAATGAATAACTTAGAAGAAAAAAAAACCAAACCTTTTTAATTAAAATTAAATGGGTTTTTATTTTAATGTTGTTGGTTTTAGATTTAGTTTTAACAAATAATTCAATTTATTAAACTTTAGAATGGGTTTATATATTATATGATTTAACTTAAAATAGATAAACTTCAAACCTAAAAAATTTTAGATGAACTTATTACGTCCATTTGAATATAAAAATATGTTTGATTTTGTGTTTAAATTAAAAAAAAATCTTAAATTTTTTGGATCAACTTGTAACGTGGATTAATATATTTTTAAACGTTCGATTTCCTTGACTGGTTAAAAGCATTTTAACGCTATTTATTGCCAAATAACCTGTAATGGACTAATGGTATGCTATTGCCTTTGTCTGTTCTGTTTCTAACGGTATGCCAAATAACCTTCTTCAAGTTCTGCGCAAAATAGTGAACTCCATATCTGTCGATTGCATAAGAGATTCTGCAACTTTTTCAGTTTCTTTGAATTTCAATGGAAGAAGTGGATAATGTGGTGAAGAATCTTACCCCATTGGAAGATTGTCTCCAGGTCTGTTCAGTGGCACAACTCTGTGTGCTATAAGAGAAAAATTCCCGATTAATCAAGAAGCTCAGCCTGGTGGGAGACACAATCATGAAAAACTATGGATTGAATGCATAGAATTCACAGAGACAAGTCATTAACTACAGTAATACTGCATCAGCTGTACAAAAGAAATGTTGTGCCTTCCGAGACAGATTCGGAATCAATCCTCTTTCTATCTCTATGATCAAAAACTTTCGTCAGGTTATAACAGTCTTTCAGAAAACATTTGAAGAGGAAAATCAAGGTCGTGTGCTGCTGCAGATTTGACAGAGGAAGGGAAGATTTCTGCGAACTATGCATAATCCAGTTTGTCGTGCCTTCGAAGATTCCAAGCCACCTGAATAAGTTCTAGAGACAATAGAAGCTTATAAGGCTAAGGAGATGGGCTCTCATCATCTGAACTGGAAGCATCAGTTCGCCTTCCGACAATTGCTGGGAACAGTTTCTGAATTGCATTTTCAGGTTTCTGACTGTTTGTTGCTTTCACTTCCCGAACCTCTTTTTTGGTTGTCGTAATTGGCCTCTTTGCTCTGTCATCTCTTACCTCTTTACATGTCTTATCTATCATTATCAAGAAATCTCGTACAATTGTAAACAAACGCAAACCTTCATCCATTCCTGCATTCCCATGAAAATAGTCTGCTGTGCTCTTCACCAGAGCCGTTATCCTCCTTTCTTCTTCTGACATGCTTGACATTTCAGACTCTGCACGCTCCAAAAAGCTAGCCAATGCATGATAGAATTCACCGTCTTCTCCCAAACTCTTCAAGTCAGAGTCTAGGAAAGCCTTAGTTTTTGTTAATGATTGGTTAAGTTTCGACACTGTAGATGTTAGAACATTAGCGTCTATGATCGCTGCCTTTCTTACATCTTCAAGTTCAGTGCTTAAACCTGATACCACTTGAAGACCAAGGTTTCGGTAGTGCGCTGCTGATGCTGGGTTAGCATTGTCAATATATTCATCTGACTTCACACTGGAGAAGCTCAGGCTAGGTCTTGCTGTACGGACAGCACGAATGCCTTCAGAACGAATGGTCTCCTGAACGACAAAGTGCAAGAGTGTGGTTTTTCCATCTATTCCCTTGACATCAGAAAGTTTCAAGAGCGTGTCAAGTTTGAATGCCTGTGCTCCACCGCGGTATGTACCATCATTCATTCGGTTACCAGTTTTAAGAACTGCCTCTAGGAGTTTCAGAAATAGCCTGCTGTTTCTGAGTTTGTTGCAAGCCACCTGTCATTTGTATAGGAATAATCTTAATTAGACTTACACAGGATCCCAGAAAAAAAAACCAATATACTCTCGGATTAATTAGGACAACAGAAGAACAAGTGAACCTTGTCTCAACCGACCATGCATGTCTTTACAAACAGAGGGATAATCTATCAGAACTCTATGAAACATGTTATGTGCATTATGGAAATCAGTACATCTGATGTCTCACCTCAAGAGTTGCAAAGGACTCTTTAAGGCCTGAAACCTCTTCCCGTAGAGCACTCATGAATATTAATGCCTCTATTCGTCTGAAAGCAAACGGTATTTCTACCACGACCTTGAGGAAACGCTCTGCAGGACCTAGCTGAGAGATGTCATCAGCATATAACCTAAGCTTCAACTCCTCTTCTGATGTCGGTGCCATCTTCAGCAATGTCTGAAGGAGCTCCACTGGTAGCTCATTACCTGATCATTGGTAAACAATTAAGCTTAAGGTCCCTTGTGCTGAAACACAAGTGTATTAACAGCTGATCATTTAAACCCTCATTTATTTTCCTATTATCTTAATTTATTATCTTTACATTCTTTATTTGAATTAGCCAAATAAATCTTATCATATTTTGCTTAATGATATACCAATGCTGGGTGGTTTTCAAAGTTATATATATAACTCCTTTACAAGTGACAAAAATAGTAACCATAAAGAAGAAATTGTCTGATGAAACTCATTGTTAGAGACCGTAAGGAAATGGAGATCACCTTCTTGCAAAGCATTAAGGACTTCTTCGGTAGTCACATTCAGTGCTCGTAGAAGAATGGATAGATTTTGTGCTTTCCTTGGATTGATGATCTGAATATACTGGATTGAAGGTTCAGATGGATCTCTCTTGCGATCATTTTTACTGTTATCCACAGAATTATAACCAAATAATGACTCTATCATCTCCTCACTGAACCTGTAAGGTCGGAATGTTTAATGGATGATTCAACAAAAGAAAATAGCTTGCAGAGCTAAAATTCGAGTTCAAGTGAGATTTGTAGCTTACTGGAATGAACCGGAACTGATCTC
Source organism: Populus tremula (assembly GCA_964019445.1). Taxonomy (NCBI): domain Eukaryota; kingdom Viridiplantae; phylum Streptophyta; class Magnoliopsida; order Malpighiales; family Salicaceae; genus Populus; species Populus tremula. The sequence continues at coordinate 1,878,208 of CAXHTJ010000017.1, read as the reverse complement.
ATCCCAAACCATTGAGTGATCAGGGTTGGCCACAACCTTATCCCAAAAGAATGGCTTTAACTTGGCTTTTGGAGCTTCTTCACTATCAAGATCATCTCCCTCGCCGGGATTCTCACGATGTGGTCCAAGGGGAAGGCTTCAACTTGCCTTTAGAAGGAGGAACTGGTGGAGCGCGACCAGCTTTTGGAGGCACCGGGGGACGAGGAACAGCAACCGGAGGTGGTGGTGGTGGTGGCGGTCTAGGAGGTGGAGGAGCAGGAGTTCTTCCAGGAGGAGGTTTTAGAGGAGGAAGTGCTTCTCCTGCATGAGCTTCTACTGATGGTGCGTCTGCCAGAGAGGAATCATGATTTCCATATTTCGTTGACAAATTGCTTTGGCACGTAGTGTTTCCACTATTAGAACTGTGCTCTTTGGAACTGGAATTTCCTAAGCTCAAAGAACTTTGAGAGGTAGCTGAAAAGAGAAGATAAAGTTAAATCATAATTAGTACATTCTTCAGAAAATAACTATTACAATGAATCAATGACAAGCCGGGGTCCTGAAAATGCATTACTATTAGACAGATTGAAGTGCAGAAGAGGCCTCTCATCTCTTTTTCCACCTCCAGGGCCAATTTTTGTTGCTACTACCCCTACAACAGCACCAGCAAATGAAGAGCGTCGCAACAAAACAAAATGTTCCTGCTGCAGTTGCAGCAACAGCAACAATAAGATTCTGATCAACGCCCTTAGCACTGGTGGTGGAGGAACTTGTTTATGAAAATTTGAACTGGGTGGAGAATGTTTTCCTGGTGATGGAGGAGGAGGTGAGTCACTCATATCTTGTCGGCGATACAATTTCTTTTCAAAGAACGAAAGGGTCAGTCTCCTCGGAGATGAAGAGCTGACAGCTGCTAGATTGAATGGTGCTGAACCATAACCTGGGGATGCTGCTGCAGGCGCTGATGGAGCAAGGCTTGGTTTTGTCTGTCGATGAGTATTGCTAGCTAGGTATCCTCTGTGACTATTACACAAATCTAAAAGAAACTTAACACACTTGATGAAAGAATGTCTAGAACTATCTCCATGGTAAGAAAAGTGAAGATTTTTCTCTCTTGAACAATAATCCAGAAGTTCTTGTTTCATTTTCGGTGATAGAACACTTAAGGATTTATCAATGTTTTCTTTTGTGAGCAATCTTGATTTCAACTCAAAATTAGCTTCCTGCAGCATATCTAAATCGAAATCTTCGAAAGAGCCATTCCTATCTACCAATTCCTTCCAGCAATGAATCCATGCTTGTTCTTCCTGAAAATATAATATTTCATCAAAAACCAGAGAGAAGAATTCAATCCTATGTCAAAACAATAAAACCAAATATTCTATGTTCAATCCACAGTTTCACCTCTTCCTAACCACACTTTTTCTCCTGCTACCACAAGCACATTTGCAACAATCTGCTTCTGAACCATGGAACCAAAACATAAATTTGCAAGCCATACCACCTAAAATCAACATGCTACAGAAGAGTCTGAATTTTGAAGCCATATAATTTTCCGTCTACCATCATTAATCATTGAACGACTCAGAAAAGGAAGAAAAACAAGCATTTTTCAGTCACAAACAAGAAAAGAAAAGGCCAACATACCTTTTTTTCCTTTAGCTCAGGATCACAATTGCCAAAAAGCATATCTGCTCTCCTTTTGCCCTCTATACTCCCCATTGCCAATGTACAAAGAAGAATGACATAAACAATTGCATAACCTGCTCTCAGTCTTCTCAATTCCATTTCCTCTCAAATCAACACTCCTTTCACATATTACCCTTTTCATTACATCGGATACTAATGCAACCCAAAGGCAGAAAACATGAGATGTTGTTCTTCTATATATAGCATATATGCCACCCTGCGGAAAGCAGATTGCTGTATCCTTTTTATCTCCCAAAAAGTCTTTCCTGCATCAACTTCGAAAATATCCCCGTAACTATATGGTGTTTATCAATCTTAATTTCTCAAATCAGATTAGAGCAGAGCAACGTTTGTGTCAAAACTTGATGTCGAAGGTAGGCAAATGTTGTGTTAAAAGCAACTGAAGAGCCACAATAACATGAAGGTAACAAAAATGGATGTGGAAGATGGAATTAATGGTTTTGGATCCTAAGAAACTGTAAATGAAAGCAAAAAAAAAAAAAAACATGAAAGATTATAGAATAGGTTTTTGTTGATTATTTTCTTTAGTATTTACTTCATTCGAATGTTTCATGTTTTTCGGGGGAGGGAAGGAAGAGTTGACGCGTAAAGGGTCGTGAGGAGAACAATGTGGGACACCCTTTTTTGGGGTTTTTTTTTGTAGATTGACGATTATCCATAATTTATTATTTAGTTTTAAGGAGATCACTATGTTTTTTAAGAATAAGATTTGGGATTATTCTTTATTGGCAAAATTCTATAATTTCATCCCTTTTATAGCAGAGATTTTAGTTTTAGTTTTAATTTAATTCTGAATCTCATATTCTAAGCTCATTTGATTTGATTATTCCACGATTCAAGGAGGAAAGGATTTGCATTTTGGGATCCCCTCTCTGAAGCAGAGGATTTGCCTCATTTGTGTAATTAGCAGGCACAACGAGTAATCAAATCTTTTAAGATACAAAATATGTATGATTGTTATAAATTACTAATTTGAATCTTATAAATTTTAGGGTTATTAAAAATTTATATAGTTTTAAAAATCTATGAAATTAATGAAAGTGTACATAAATACTAAATATTTATGTTAATAAATAAAAAATATGATACAATTATAGTTTAATGATAGAAAAAAAATAGTTCGAATCAAGGGAAAGTTTCATGTATTTTTAATTTTAAAAATATAAAACATTATTTTAAAAACTTTATCTCTTTTCAGTACTTAAGATTAACACACAGAAAAATAAGTTGTCTCAAGAGCACCCTTTACCCAAAAAAAACGATTGCTTATTTATTTCCTCGTTTAAAAAAGCAGCACACAAACACAAATAGTCAAAAAGTTGTTTATTTCCTCATTAAGAACAAATGATTTTCATTAACTGCATGAACTCGGTAATAAGTTGTATTGTTATTGATAAAAAAAAAATTAAAAGAGATGGTGTTTTTTATTTGATTTTTATGAGATTATTTTAGTTTCATGACTTGGATTATGGGTTTGATGAATTAACTCAGGTTGACTCAATTTATTTTTTTATGTTTTTTTAATTAATTTTGTTTTTTTAATTTTATTATTTAATTTTGAGTTGATTGAGAATTGATCTTCATAATTTATTTCGATATGTTTTTTATAGAGTAGTTATCTTGGTTTTATGACTCGGGTCATGGATTTGACAGGTTGACTCGAACTATTTTTTTATTTTTTTTAATTAATTTTTTCTCAATTTCTTCTTTTAACATTAAGTTGAATGAGAATCAAGTTTCATAATTTGTTTGAATTTGTTTTATATAAAATTATTATAATCTCATAACCTAGTTCATGAATTTGGTAAGTTAACTCATATTAACGAGTCGATCCAATATATTGTTGTTTTAATTTTTAAAAAAAAAATATATCATCTTAAATTTTCTTTTTTAGTAAAAAATTTATTTTTACTAGTTATTCAAGTTATTTTTGAAATTATCAAATAGCTGTAATTAAATCAAGTCAAACTCCCTTTTACTAAAAAAAAATTAATAATGCTTAAACATTTGTTGACGTTAAAAATAACTGGTATGACCGGGGCCATGACAAAATATTCAAGACATTTTTTAGACTTAGATTGTGCTATCAATAGAAAATAATTAGTATTAGGCATAATATGATTTGGGTTTTGGAAAGTTTAGTAAATCATGGGAATTAATAGCAAAAACAGAGGAATTGTGATAAATAAAAAATAGAAACAATAGCAATAGATAGATTCAACTACAGCACAGATTCTCCCGGAAAAAAGAAAAGAGAGAACAAAATGGTCAATTGCCCCCTTAAAGTTTAAAGCAAATCCAATTTCCCCCCTCATGTTTCAATTATGTAAATACTTTCTTTAAGTTTCAATCATGTGCCAATGTTTCTTTCCATGCTACCTATATATATATATATATATATATAAGATACAAAATTGAACCCTCTGTTTTTTTTTTATAATTGCAGTTTGATATATATTATATTATTTTTTATAATTTCACAAAAAAATAAATTGTTAGTTGATTCGATACGGGGATGTCAGGGGAAATTGATACAATTGAAACATCAGGAAGTGAAACCAAATTTACCCTAAACCTAAAGGGGTAAATTGAAATTAACTAGAAAAAGGAAAAGGAAAAGAACACAGATGACATGCGCTTGCTATGGGAAGTATCCTGATGTGCAGACCTATTCTCTGCTACTTCAACTAATTATAAAATCTTGCAGCAAAATGTGACTTAAAGCATGATGATAGAGGTCAATCTCAGGAGCTAGGGCTGTTTGAAAGATATAGGGTTTTAGGAAAGGCAAAACCTCTGCAATGTTCTCTTATAATATCCCTTAACCTCAAGTCTATAACCGATAACAATAAAACAACACAATAAAATTAACAATTGTGTTAGCCTGGAAGAACTTACCAAACCTTGTAGCCTATCTTTCTTAATAGATGCTAATGTTAAGGAATTAGCAAAGTAATGCTAATTTTACAAGTAATTCTTCCCACTAATGAATCTCTTTAATCTAATGGTTGAGATTTTTGGGAAGAATCTTTCAGTAAGATTGCCATAAATCTTGACAACATGTTCCATGTAACCTGCTGACATCTTCTATGAAAATGACAAACTTATCACAAAGCTGAGACTCATGCATAAAGAAACAATAAATCCATGTAAATTGCAACATCCAACATCCAACATTATTCAAGTTCCAAACTTCAAGCAAGAGTAGAATCCGAAGTTCATAAGGAAAACACGCATACTACAGCTTCTGCTAAAACCCATATCATGGTAAACTACAGAAGCTGATGATCTTATTGATATAAGCCATAATAAAACTTGGACGAAGGACCCTGACAATAAAACTCTCCTCACTTGGTGTTTAATCTTAGGCACTGCCCTGCCCACGACCTTGAAGGTTCCAGTGCTTTTGAGTTCTGAGGTACTCGAGGCTTAGGTGTGGACTAACAGGCAAGTGTGCCTCTTTGGTTGATGGTCATCCTGCCGTGGATTCCTACATGAAACAAAATTGCAAGAAATTAATTTACAAATGATAATAATCTGTGTGTACTATTTTCTTTTAACTCGTTCTTGATATGGTTTACAAAAGAGGAGTTAACATGCATGACCCAATGCTCAAATGTGCTTGTCAGAGGCCCAAAGCTAACAGATTTTGATTAAGTTGAGAAATTACGACCACGAATTACCAGTTTCCATTGCCATCCACAAGCTCTTCAGCAGTCAAATGAGCATCCCTGGTAGCAGCGGGGAGGCACCTATGAACAAAAATACAGAATGAAACAGCATAGATTAGATAAACATCAAAAAGTAATGCAAGATGAACAATGCAGAAGCTTTTGAGAGCATTTTCCAGTTTGTGTTCCCCATTTCTACTGCCCCTGCCGTTCTCCCTCTCAAATTACCTGAAAACACCCAGACTTCTGAAGGTCTATAGGTTCATGAAAAATCTCCATCTAAGAAGAAGGGTAAGGAAATTGTTAGTTTTAATAAAGTTGAAATGGGATTACATAATTGACAGGGGAAACGTGTACCCACGGTTAGCTTTTCTATATTATGAATTGCATCATTAAAAAATTGTTGGTGCGCAATGGCATCGTGAACTGAGTTGATATTCACCACATCTGGATTGTAAGACCTGTTTTTTTATAATAAAGAAAATACAGCAATGTTTATTATCAATGAAAAAAAGATTTATATTATTGAGTTATCATTTACATGTTCATATATAAAAATAAAAAAATGGGATGAATAGAGGATTTAAATTACAGTCTTGGTTAACCATGCAAAAACAATTAAAAAAAAAAATACTGGCCTCATCTTTTCTTGTCTCTCTTGAAGTTTCTGGGTGATTTCATGGAGTTTCTCCTGAAGCGCCTATTAAGCCATAAATAAATAGTTCATAGAATAAAATAATTTCATCATGTTTCAAGTAGAGTTTGTAAGAAAGCACTCTAGAAAAATGTGTTTCAAAAAGTTACCTCTATCCTGAGTTTGTTTTCCATACACAAGGTAGTGAACATCCATATGACAAAAGAAAGAATTCTAATCAGAGAAAGTTCTCACAAAATTAACTCTTAGGTTTCTGTGTATATGGTCTATGAGTGTGTGTGTGTGTGTGTGTGTGTGTGTGTGTGGGTTGAGAGAGAAAGAGAGAGAATCAAACTTCGCAATGTTTTCCAGCATTTCTCTTTCATATTTCATGCGCTTGAGATTTTGGTACAAATACTGAAAGAACAAATAATGGCAAATCAAGATCTCAAACACATCTTCTTCACAAAAAAAAAAAAAAAAAGGATCCCTTTATATGTATACACGGACAGAGGCACACACATAAGAAAGTATACTGAGAAAGAGAGAGAGAGATCTTACCCCCTCCTGTTCAACTGGTCTGCATATCAAAATAAATATTGTGAATAAAACAAACGATTAATAAAAAGACATTGAAAATTTTCCAGTAAAAATCTAACAAAGATATCCACATTATCCAAAAACAACTAGGCATGTGTGAATCTAAAAGCCTGTTTGGTATTATGATAGTAGTTTCTTCTCAAAGTGCTTTTCATTTGAAAATACATCAAAATAATATTTTTTTCATTTTTAAAAATTCATTTTTGACATCGGTACATCAAAATGATATGAAAACAATAACAAAATATTAATTTGAAGCAAAGAAAAAAACAATTTTTTTTTTTCAAAAGAGCTTTTAAAACATAAAAAACAAACAGGTTATAAATCAAAGAATCAAGATGAAGAGAATAATAGACCCACCCTGCTTCTAGTACATTGGACTGGTCAAAATAGCGAAGAAAGATGTCTTCAATCCTACAAAATCATTTAAAGACTGTCAAAATTATTTACATAGGAAAATCACAGTAGAATAAACACAAAACATGAATCTATATTGTTCTGAACTAAATAGTTCTATCAACCTTCCATTGCTAGAAAAGGTAGTCAATCTACCATTAGGAGAAAATATCAAAAGACCAACATCTGTATCACATAGCACAGACAATTCAGTGGCTTTCTTGATAATCCCATCTCTACGTTTCGAGAATGTTATTTTACGACGAGAGGGATTATCAATTTTCTTCAACGCAAGCTTGTTCCGACCCATGGATGGGATAATTAGAGAAGAAACTGAAGAGGGAAAAATAATTTATCCCAAACTACTCTGAGATATATAAGGAGAAGGTGGAATGAACTAAATCTCTCTGGGATTACAAAAGGAGGATATGAGTAATGGAAAAGTGACAAATGTTCAAATTACCGTCTTTATCGCAAGCATTTTCTTCGGGTGTAAGAAAACGCAGATATGCACGAATTAATTACACCAACCCCAAAATTAACGCAGCTGTTCTAAATTTAGAATCTACACAACAGAACAAGCTTCAATAGATTGGGTGCAGAGACTAGGTAGAAGTAGGGCCACTTGAAAGGATATTTTTTTGTGTGTGACGCAATTTAAAGTAAAAAATAAAAGACTAACTAGAGCACTAGAAACAATGCGCATTTCATAAAAGAACCGGCAGATATAATTACTAAAATTTTAGAAAAAATAAAAACTCGGTGGCGAAATCATATACAGAAATGCTCAGAAGTGCTAACCAATGTCCAGCCAAGTATCTAAATTTGGAATAACTTGCAATGCATAGAAGCAAATTATAAAATTCCTGAAAGATGCATTACTCTCAAGAATATCTTGGTGAAAATACTTGAGCATATTTCATTTACAACATATAGATTGTATGCACTTGAAATCCCACAGTTATCAAGACCTGGTAAACGAGTTCAGTAAACTAATTAGACCACTTGAATCTTACACTTCCTCAAGATATTCTCACATCATAAAAGGAAAATGAGTATATATATGCATAAACTGTTAAGGTCTAACAAATCTCTTTTTATTTCTTTCTTTTTTTCCTTTTTCTTTTTCTAGACCATCAACTTTGAGTACTTTATCGAACTAATGAAACCTGAGGTATATGCTAGGAGGATATGCAAATTCAGCTCCTGAGTCTCCTCTGTATTCTTCAATCAATATTTCTTTGAATTATAAAATGAAAAAGCTCTAAAGTTTCACTACATGCATAGACGAGAGAACTTTTACGTCGATTAATTTCTCCATATTATAAGCTTTTGAAGCAAAAAGAAGAATAATACCGGAAAGTGGAAACATAAAACTAGGACTCAAACACAGGCTAAGAAAATTGTAAGCCAACCCTCACAATCCAAATCAAATACCACTTAACAAAACACCTCTAGAAAAGCACTATCAACACTTACAAATGATGTTTAAAGTCGGACATTCTTTAACCTAAACCCTGAATTTCGATCCCCTTATAAAAAGTAGCTTATTGCCAAAGAACTTTAGGAAACTTCTATAGTTTCATTAGGGCACAAGTCGAATTGATTGGCAATTTGCTCCCACAAACAATTAACATTCATCATGATAGCATAGTCCACTGATCATATCATATAAAATTCCACTGGCCCAAAAAATCCCCACCTTTCTACCTTCTATCAAAAATACATTTTAGCTACTAACCATTAATGTCAAGAACCGGTTAAAAAAACATCACATTGCCTGTTAGTTATTAACTTAGTGATCAAAGCAAAGCAAAGCAAGAAAAGAAAGTGATTTTTAATGGGACAACTTATCAAAAACACATTTGAGAACCATTAACTATAGCAGAAGATTATGTAAAAGTAATTAATTTCAGGCAACAAGATCTTTGACAAAAAAATAGAAAGAAAGCCAAGAGAGCAACTTTTCTTTACCTGTAAAAAGTGGAGAAGCTTAACCCATTGTGGAAACCAAGGGAGACCCAGATTCAAAAACGCTTAATATATCATCAGAAACAACTAGCGTCGCCATTTTTTAAGCTTCGAGTCCTAAAGAGCTCAGGCTCCGATGTCCCAAAGAACGGAATGGAAACCACCCTCCCACTTCAACCATTAGGAGAAAAGAGTGGCCTTTTTAAGTGAAACATTCAATCTTGCTCTTGTATTTTGATTTATATTGCAGCTTCCTCCCTGAAAAAAGTAGGAAACAATTAAGCAATCAAGGTGTCCTTCCTGCCACGTACATCTGATACGGCTAGCCATTTAACCCGATCTAATGCATAGTCGCTTTAATCCATTCGAAGAAAATGATTTATACCCCACTATCAAGGGATATAGATAGCATAGTTTCAAGAACTAACTTCGACAAGGCTCAAGTCGCAGCTTCGATGAACGATAAATTTAATAAAAAAACACTGATAAACTTATGATTGGATTTTAACCGGTCAGCTAAGTTTTTTTCTTTTATATTTTTTCTTGAATTTAGACTAATTTAAACCTTGTATTAATTAAATTTCAAATTAAGTCATTATCTGATGTAATTTTAAAACAACGATGGATAGAACTAAAGAAATTATATTTTAATATTATTTATTTTTAATCTGAATAAGTTTTTTCTATCTTTTTGTTTACATTTTTTTTATTAAATTCTTCCATTGTATCTTTCATCTTCATTGAAGCAATAATTTATTTTGAAAGAATAAATCCCCATGATGCACAAATAAATTTCTTTCTCACGCACTCATCACAGCCTAGTTCTCCAGACAAAATTTGAATATTGCATCAATCTTTCTCGACTAGAATTGTAATGGCAAAAATTGAACAAATTAATTTTCATGTACCAAATTTGCATTAAGCAAGATATTGGAGGTCGTGAAACTCTAAATATTGAATGCTGATTGACCATGTAAATTTTTAATATTATGTTTTTAATTAATTAAAAAGAATGCCCTTCCAACAATGGGGATGTAGCTCAGATGGTAGAGCGCTCGCTTAGCATGCGAGAGGTACGGGGATCGATACCCCGCATCTCCATCCTTTCCTTTTCTTATTCGCTTTTACACTCACTCCTCTCTAGCTACAGTAACCTCTCGTTTCTTCAAGCATTTAAATTCTTTTCATCCATGAATGACATTTCTACTTGAATGGGGTGTGTCTATATATATATATATATATATGGAATACGAAATCAATTTAATTTGAGATGTATATATTTGTATTATACAGATGTGTAAACTATTTATATTTTTTTAACATAGTATAATACATACATATCTTAATATTGATATATGTATAATATTTATAATTTCTTAGTTTAATGTGTGTGTATTTTTTTTCTTAATACGATGATATTTTTTGTATGTTTTTTTATATAAAAAAATAAATCACAAATTGAAAATTTTATGTATGTATTTAATTAAATAAATCAATAATTATTTATACAACCTAAAAGAATGTAAAGATTGGTTCTTAACCTATGATGTTAACTAGTCAAATTTATAATCTATAGATCATGAACTCAATTAGATTAAATAATTTTTTTTATTTAAAATAGACACTTGTAAAATTAAAATTCAATTAAATATTAGATCTCTTGTTTGAAATCATAATAAATAAATAAAATATCAAACCAAAATAAATTACATTGTCCAATCAATAATTAATAAAATATTAAACTTTCATCGGAAAAACATAAAACAATAAAAATCAATAAAGATCAAAATGTGATGGATCAAATTGAAGAAAAAAAACCTAATAAAAAACAATATAAAATTAAAAAGAAGGGAAAAAAGGCTTAAGTGCACTTGACAAAAGCAACTTACGTGTTTGGGTCTCTTCAATTTTTATTTTTATTTTTATTTTAAGGGCAGATAGCTTGTCATCTTTCCTGAATTTATTTTAAATAGTAAGCAACGCGTCACTTGTCCTACCTGGAATCTAATGACCTTTAGTCACTAGAAAGTTTCCAAGAAAAAAAACCATTATCAACCAAATTTTGATCATAAAACACACACACTTTAAACATCTTGGAAAATATATTAATGGTCTTAAACAACCCAAAATTTACCTCGAAAGCTCACAATCAACGCTGAAATCAAAATTCTTTCCTAGCTCAAATCTACTATTTCAAGCAAGGTTAAGGGGAAAATAATACCTAAGTTAAACTTTCATTGTTGAAAGGAGCTCATTGACACCAAAATCATTATTTTTCATGATTGGAATTGGTGTCAACTTAATTAAACATTCTCTCTATCATCGGGATTTAGCCGCTTTCACTTTTATCTCTTAAACCAAGGATCAAAAAATAAGAAAATCAAAGTTTTAAACTAAAATTGAATTGCATAAATTTCAAGGGACTGAGATTTTATAATTTGAAAAGTTTTAGGACCAAAATAAATGTTTTGCCCCAAGTTTAGAACAACCCCCCCTTTTGTAGTCCTTTTCATTTTGGTCCTCTTTGTTTGAATCTTGCCCTTCATCAATAAATGTGTTTTAATTGACTATTAACTTGGCTCCATAAAGGCGTGATTGAAAAAAAAAATTGGAATAAAAAATAATAATTGTACCAATTAACTGTGATTTGTTTTTGTGTGAGCAGTAACATGAGGAATAATATTTTTCCTATATCTTTTAGTGTTTTGTGCGTGCGTGCGTGTATATATTATTTTATTTTAACTTATTTTGAATAATAAATACATTTATGATATCTAAAGTTTTTATTCAATAAAAAATAAATAAGATAGGATCTATTGTCATCCCTAGTGGAATTGCTGTGCAATATGCTAGTTCAATTTTATCTAGAAGTATTTTTCTTACTTTAAAAATGTAATTTATTACCTGTTTTTTCATCGGATGAACTTTTTGTATCTTGATATGTTTTCTATATACTTAAGGTGATAAATAAGGGGGAATTTTCCATATAAATAAAAACTGTAGATTCGACTTACAATCATCTTAGGGAAAAAAAAATGCATTGCAAATTTTCTCGCATAATGTCTGGTGCAAATAATGTAAGATTTTCAATATAAAAAGTGTAAGATCCTAAGTAGTACCATCTTTGGTCTGTTAAAGAATCTCAAATTCGAAGATATATAATAAAAAATATTTATTGAGGAAGTTTATATTTCAGAAATCACATATTTCTAAATAGTTATATTCATAGTTTTAAAATCCAGTCAAGCTTGATGGGTTGATTCGGAACCCGACCAACCCAGAACTGGAATCAAATCTAATTAAAAAAAAAATAGAAAAAGAAAAAACATGGTGTTACTCGATGACCTGGCAAGATCCGATTAAAAACCTGGTTACAACCCATTGATTTTTTTTATATATTAAAATGATGTTATTTTGATTTTTTAAAAAAATTTATCCGGTTAAAACTCAAGATCAAAATCTTAAACTAAACCGGGTCTGAAAATTATGGTTAAATAAAAAAAACTTATTGTTCCTTAAAAACAAAAAGTCAAGAATACGTTTGCTTTTTTTTTTTCTCTTTTCTATAATAGTCTCTGCTATTTTCTATTTTTCTATAATAAGTTAGATTTTGAACGTTAATTATATGTGTTGTGAATCATAATATTATAGTTATTAAATCTAATCTAATCATGCAAGTAAATCCAAGATATATCTCCTAATCTAGATTAAATTAAAAAAATAATTTAATTCGACAATTATAATTATTAAACACAGTTTCAATAAATTTTTTTTTTTTAAAAAAAGAGTTGAACGCGCAAACCTACAGTACTATGCTGTACTTTTCTTATTGAAAAATCTGGAATAAAAACAAGGGTGAAAAAAAAAGAGTGGCAAGTATGTAAATAAAAGGAATATGGAGGGAAATAAAATAAGGTGTTGATGGCCCTGCAATGGACCTGCTGCCAGCTATGCCCCGAAGGGAATGACATGGCAGACTTCCTTGTCAGGCTCGATTCCCAAGATATCCTCTCTTGCCTTCATTTCAACGGCGCAATTAACATCTCTGTCTTGATTAACTCCTCCTTAATTACTTATTAACTTTTTCTTAAAACAGAATTAGGTGTTAACCAATTTAACTTTTTTAATATCTCACCTACCAATAGTGTCCCTCATCACTAATGTTATGAACAAAAGCTATTTCTAGCCTGGTTAGGTAGTGTTTGTCATCTTCTAAAAGTTTTTTTTTTAATTTTTTTAATTATAATATTATTATAATATATTTTTAAATAAATATACTTTAAAAAATAATTTTTATAACAATTTAAACACAATATTTTTTTTTAACTCAAATCAATCAACAAGCTTAAAAAAGATTTAGATTATTAAATTTCTAAGTCAATTTATGAATTAATTAATTAAAAACATTATTTAGTTAATATTGTTTTTGAATAATATGGATATCTGAATCAGTATTAATTTTACAAGTTTTAAAATTAATAATTATATAAATTTTTAATAATTTTAAGACTTGAATAGGTGATAATTCAGTAAATATTTTTTTTTTTTTTTTTTTTTATTAACGTGGGTGTCCGGGTCAGCTTGCGCGCACCTCGACTAATCCCACGGGCCCTGAAGTTAACGACCATGTAAGCCTCCAGTGGCCATCATATGAGCAACCTAGGGATTGAACCTGAGACCACAGAGGGAGCAAACCTCTTGGTCCCAAGCTTTTACCGCTGGGCCACTATTTTACTCTTTAAGGAAAGTGCTATTGGAACAATCTATCTGGCTACTGGCATGGTCTCTCTTTAAGAAACAAAATAAATATCAAATATGACTCTTTTTTTTATGTTACTATATAATAAATTCATCATTTCGTCCTGATTTCTTTCCTTTATGATTTTATTTTCTGACAAGAGATGCGTTGAATCAAGGCTGCAATCAATGGTATTATCTCGCATCCATCATCTCCTTTTCAAGACAAATCAAATACATGAACAAGAGGGGTTTGTTTTTCTATAGTTTCAGATTCACTGTTGCAATTGTTGATATAATAATTATTAAAAATGTATATAATTATTAATTTTAGAATTTGTAAAATTAGTTAAATTATGCATAAACTAGTCCAAATATCTATATTAATAATAATAAAAAATACATGAACAAGAATTATAAGAGTTTATTAATCAGTTTATAACGTCCCTTGATCTAATTTGATCATATAAGCAAAAGAATTCAAAATGTTAAATCTCTTTATATTTCAAAACTAATTAATTTAAAATCCCAATTTCACACCGCATGTTCCAAGACAAAAGAAGATAAATAAATCTTTGAACTCAAAGCCCATATGAACTCGAAGCTGGAGATGTATTTATGTTCTGGAAATTTAAAAGAAAAGGGGGAGGCTTGTTTCATCTTTTAACCTTCAAAAAAGGAAAAAGTTGTGCCAATAGCAATTCAAAATCCTTAATTCAATGTTTTAAGTTTTTTTTTTTTTTACTTAAATTGACATTAAAGTTTTTTTTTTCATGATTTCGTACGTGTTTAGTATTTTGATTTAACATATCAAGTTTATAAAAAAACACATAAAATAGTATTAATTTAATATTTTTAGATAAAAAATATTTTAAAAAATAAAAGTTATGATAATACCAAACATGCCAATAGCCATACATTTTCATTCTCTTAGCCTCTTTTATGAACCTTAAAAAGGTTTTATTACAAGATTGAGGCTCTTTGTTTTTTTAATTTTAAAACTATTTTTGAAAACAATTATTTTTTTTAAAAAATTAAATTAATTTTTTATATTTTTTATTGTTTTGATGTTAATGATAAAAATAAATGTTTAAAACTAAAAAAAATATTATTTTAATATATTTTCAAATAAAAAATATTTTAAAAAATAATCGTTATAAAAATACATAAATTTAAAAGAATAAAATATTCATATAAAATCTTTTCTACAATGAACCAAAAAAATAAAATTTCTAGCACGCAATTTAATCTTAAAAATTAAACTTCAAACTACTCAAACAGTATCCATTATAGACAAAAATAAATTCATAGATCAAACGCAAGAGATTTTATTTTTAAAAACAAAAAAAACCGACAATTAATTGTCAATTTTTTTAAAATCAAACAAAATAATTTTAAGAAAACATTGAAACCAAAAACAAGAAACTGTATATTGAAACCAAACAACCTCATAATGATTTTAAGTTGAAAAAGGACACTTTGAAAATTTGCGTAGCCTAATAATTATGAAGTGAATCCATCTTGGATGAACAAGGCAAAATTTCTAATGAACTTTGTAAAGTTGCTAATTCTTTCCAAAACATAAAAAATATATTTCTGATTAAAAAATGTGCCAGTTAAATTTCTTCTTGAAATTTTCTAATTCTAAGATTTTGAAAATCTTTTGAGTTTTTATACTATAATAAAGGTTTTACACGTATTATTAATAAATCAATATTCAAATTTATCATTTCTAAAAAGGAATATTCTAATGAAGGATTATATAAAAAAATGTTTTATTTATCCATTTACTTATAATTCTTTTTAGATCTGAATTTTAATTTTTTAGTTTCTAATATATACACAAAACCCACATTTTCATTTTCAGTTTAAATAAATTTCTTATCATTAATAAAAAAAAGATTAATTCTTTTCCGGACCATTGTAATGTCCTTTACACGACTTTGGAGATGTTTAAAATTATAGTTGCAATTGTAATTTAAAATGTTTTTACTTGAAAATACATTAAAATAATATGTTTTTTTAAACAATTATTTTTAAAATCAGTACATTAAAACGATATTAAAATATATAAAAAATAAATTTTAATAAAAAAAATTAAAATTTGAAGAAACGTGGTTTTAATCATATTCCTAAACATAGCCTTTTAAGTTGTATATTGTTTGTTTTTGAGATGAAAAATATTGATTTTTTTAATATATAATTAATATTTTTAGTGTTTTAAAATTATTTTAATATTAAAAATTAAAAAAAATATATATTTTTTAAAAATACTGTACAAGCAACAGTTATGAGGATCGGCACTGCGGCTGTAAACCAAACCTTTTCTTTAATTGCCCTTCACGTGCCTCCAACTTGGACCCTTCCCCTTCCCCATCCCAAATGCTCCACACTCACTTCTCTCTCTCCCACTATCCCTCTTCTTCTTCCCTCAAGACACCATCACCATGAAAAAAAGACGAAAAAGAATCAAGCCCCACTCCCCTCTCCTTCTGTAACTACTCAGTTTTTGCCTCCGACTTCCCTTCTTCTTCCTCGTCTTCTTTTGTACTACCAAATCCAAGAACAAAATGTGTTATGTAGGGAAAGCAACAAAGATCTTCATTTTCATTGTGACTGTACTGGTAATTCTTGGTTTTGTCTTGGTTTTTGGTCTCTTACGCCACCACCTTCATAAATCACAAAACTGCGCTGATGATTCCTGTCAATCGCCTAACTTACCCTACCCTACTCCTCCTACTGTGCCTACTGGGCTGACCCCACCTAGTCCAATAGGCTTCACCCCGCCCAGCCCACCAGATTCTGGGTCCACCCCACCACCAAGCCCACCGGACACTGGCACTCTTCTGCTCTCACCGCCGCCACCTCCTCTTCTGCTCCCACCGCCACCTCTTCCTCCTCCTGCTGCTCCAGTTACAAATGGGGCTCCACCACCGACTAATAATCCGCCGAGCAGCACTGTGTTGGTCACTCCAGGTCCTCTGCATGCTTAGCTGTTCTTTACTATCATGGCCTTTTCTTTTCCTTGTATTTTGTATTTAATTTTTAGTGTCATTTTTTTAGGATAATTTTTTTTTGGGGATTGTACAGGGATGGTTGTTCGGGTTGTGGATTGTAACGAAGGATTGTGATTATTATAATTTCTTGAGCATTAGTGAATTCACAGAGCTGTCCCTCAATTTTTAGGAAAAAAAACAATAATCATGTGCTTTTTTTTATTTGATTAACGTGGATATCGGATTAGTTTGACTGTATCTCGATTAATTTTACTACAATGATGTTCTGGCTTTTTCCGCTAATTTTACTATCCTGAAGTTACAATGATGTTCTGGCTTTTTCCGCCTGAGAATGTTGTTTTTCTTTTAATATTTAGTTTACTAAAAGGGCTCAATGCTAACAATTTAGTTAAATATTGTAATTTATTTGATAATTATTATCGCGTTGTGAAAACTGAGAAGAAATGTTTTGCACTTGTGGTAAATCGAGTCAAAATGGAGCCTTAAAAGTCGTGAAAGGTTTAGAATCCGAGGCAAGTTGTCTTCACTAGTCAAAGAGGAGAAAAAGGCACTGCCATGACAGGTGGTGTCTCCTATGGTTTTTTGCTCAGGTTATTATTGATGTCTGGTGTTTAGAGTGATGTCAAGGAACCTGCAATGGAAAAGGTTGCCATTAAAAAGTCATTGATGGTTACGCTCTGCACTCTGCAGATATTCTTCTCCTCCTTTTTTTAATGTTCTTTCATGGGTTCTTTTTGGCACAGGCCATGTGAGACCAGACATGTGTTTCATTGACATGGTGAGTTGGAGTCACTTGTAGCTCACAAGCTCTTAGGTCATGGAGGTTTCAGTATCATCGTAGTTGTAACAGTGTCATGTGATGTCTTTGAAAGCGATTTAAAAGTGGATTAATATTTTTTTATTGGTTTTGATGGGTTGCTATATATATATAATTTATATTGAAATATTTTTGAGTAATTTTTTTTTAAATACATTGCATTGCACTACTAAATATATCATTAAGATAGCTTTTATTGTTATGATTTGAAAAAAAATAAAAAAACTATAAATTTATGTAACTTTTTTTAAATCTAAGTTTTTATTATAATTTGAGGTGAAAAGCAAGTTTAAAGAATGACAACTGAACAACTTTTGAAATTATAATCATACTAAAGTCATATTCAATCATACCACATCATAATATATATCAAATAGAGCCTAAGCTACTATAAATTAGTTGTTGGCTTAACTTAGCAAGTTGGCTTGCATTTCAAGCTACAATAAAAAAAATGTATTATTATTATAAAATGTGTTTGACCAAACTAATTTTTTTTATTTATTTGGTTAATCAAGTTCAAACCAGATAAAATTAACTTTAAACTTTAAATAAGTTTTTAAAGAAAGAATGAAACAAGATGTTCTAATAAGAATGAGGTTTATGGATTAACTTAATAAAAAGATGTTTTAAAGTGTAGTAATAATTATTTTTTAAAATATTTTTGGTTAGAGATACATTAAAAATAATATTTTTTTTAATTTTTAAAAATAATTTTTAATGTCGGCATATCGAAACAATTTAATAATATACAAAAAATTAATTTTAAGTAATGTTTTTTAAAAAACTTTAGGGAAACGCCTCTAATTCCAAACGGCTGCTAAATCAATTGGACAAGCCCTTTTTCACATAAGATTGACAACTTTGTTCAAGATTTGAAGAAATTAGGTAAATGTGAAATAATACATGGTTAAAAAAAAAATACAATTAGCAATGCCATTAGGGTGCGCAAGCTTTATCGAGGAGCAAACGGCTTCGCATGTCTCCCAACGGAGACAATCACAGCACCTAGACGTACACGAGGGCCATTTCCTTGGGTGGTGTGTTTGATTTTTTGGAGGACTTGTGAAAAGGAGATAAATTTCCAGAAATGATGGCCATTTCATGTGGCCCCGCTTTTTACTGTTCATGACAGTCTGTTCCTTAGACTGGCTGTAGAGCTAGACCAAAATGCTTGAGGCAATGATTATAATGCAAACAAAGTGCTGGAATCTTTAGCATAGTTTGTTATTGGATTCATTCTAAAATTTTAAACTAACCTGTGTGCCTGAACTGAATTGTACCAGAGATCTCATGGTCCCTGTCAGAACAAGAGAGTAATTTGGCTCTTATGGAGTTATGGTTTACGCCTTGTTAAGGAACTAGTGATCTTGAATTTCCCTTGTTTATTGCAATAAATGCAATTATCAGTCTTGTGTCAAGGGATATACTAATCAAATATTTGTTTATGTTGAGAACTGAATCATTCAATTCATTTGGCTCCAAAATCTGTCAGGAGAAATTGCTGAAAAGGTAGCTGAAAGAGAGGCTTGCTTATTGATCTTGATCTTCTCTCGTTAAGTATTCTGTCCCTTAGATTTCACTTTTCACATTGGATTTGGGGATAAATTCAAGGTTTTGAATGAGAAGCAGAGGCTAAAGGCAGACAAAGAGAGGTTAGAGTGTCAAGACTCAAGTCAGAGCTATCTCTTCATCACCAAGATTTCTGCCTCGTACCTTGCAATTCCAGTTGCATTTGCTTCCTAAGAACAAGCTTCTGGTAACAAGATTATGCCTTCCATCAGCTACCTTGGTGTTGCAATGCGGCTCATGACACTTGTTGCAGTTGACAAAGCAGAGTCTCATATGTCTCGCCTCCCAGTTGCTTAATTTGGAAAACATTCATGGTGTTATGTATACTTTATGAGGATGGTTGATTCGTTTTTTGTTATCATTTCCAAGCATGCATGTACTTGTATTTAAGTTATGAAAAATTGACCTTAGTTAGTCTTGCAATGAACTAATGGGGGAAACTGATAGGTTAGTGTAGATAGACTACAATGTGACAAGCAAAAACCAATATTTTGATCCTGTTGAATCAAGGTAACCAAAGCCAAATTCTTTCCTTCATCTTCTCTGTATGAGTAAAGGTTCCTACAGGTCACTTGTAATCAAAGTTATCTTGAATCGTCTTAGAATTTAATGTTCAGGTCTGCCTCAACTCTTTGTTTCTTTGGTTAAACCTTCCCTCAGCATGAACTAGGCGCGGATGCTTGCATACTTGACAGAAATGGTATCAAGGTGCACTTTCTGCATTTAGAAGATCAACTGTTTTATATAGAAGATCACGGGGAAAGTTTGAGTGCTTTATAGAAATGTAATCGAGCTAACTACGGGTCTGGGTTAGGTAGAATTTCAGATGGTAGCAGAAGAGTAGTTAATCAGGTCAGTTACCTTTTCTGATAGTTGCACAGGAATCAGATTTCTGGACACTAAGATATTATTTGCATGTTGCATTGATTCGTTTGCAGATTGATGATGATCTCAGTCCCATTTGTAGATATTAATGCAAAATAACAATAATTAACTGTTTTTCAAGAATGTTTCATTCGAATTCAGAAAACATCAGATACATTGAAAGAAATACAAGGAAAATATGCTCATGCTAAAGCTTAAAGTATTAACTCAGAAAAGGGAGTGTCTGGAGAATCTTCTTTCAACGCTTAGATAGCTAGAAGTATCATCATGATAACTAGGCTGATTCCCATTGTGAGACTGCTTTGCAAACTTTCTATGCTGGCTGATGATGCGAGAGGTGTTTTCATAAAACCATCTATAGAAGGAGCAGTTGCAGGAGATGCTGTAGGACTGGTCAATGGTGAGGTACGCGGGGCTGAAGGAGACATTGTTGGAGTCATTTCTGGTGATTGTGATGGCGAGAGATTATAAATTTCTGGAGGTGGAGAGGAAGCGGGAGGAATGACGGTGGAAGCAGGTGGTAGAGTCGAAGTAGTTGGAGGTGATGGAAGGCTTGGTGAAGCTGGTGGCGGGGTCAAGGGAGAGGCCGGTGGTGGGGTAGAAGTTGCAAGAGTGTCTATTTCAAGCTTCATACCTCCGGCACAATGTCCTGGTGTTGCACAGGTGAAGTACCTCTTGCCAGGAGAAGAAAGAGGGATGGCTGTTGTGCCACCACTATATGACTGTAGTGGGCTCGTTGTCTGGCAGGAGTCATAGCCTGCCTTTGAAACTTCAATCACATCATGCGTGAGTCCATACTGGAAGACTGAAATAGGTAACGAGTCAGTCCCGATACATTTTCAAACAATGCAGAGATTGGGGTGTTCAAAACTTTAAGTCTTTTTTAACGCAAAAATACCAGCAGAATAAATTAGAAACTCACTGAGGTTATCTCCAACTAAGAAATTGTTTGATGATGCCCAAGCTTGCAGGTTTGTGGTTGCATCCCATCCACCATTTGGACCACCAACAGTATAATTAGCAGCCATGGCCAATCTTAGCATCATGGCCATAAGGGCCAAGCTGGTGATTGTTCTCACCATCGCAATAATAATGTGGCTATGAAACAGGAAATTGCAGAAGATACAGATACAATGTAGAGTGTTTATCACAGAGAGAGTCTCTGAGTGTTTGGCTTCAACAGGGATTCCTTTTATAGAGACACAAGTGACAAAAGAGGATACTAGTTGGAATGGAGATTATACTATCAATTAATGGTTCCAATTAGTTGGATTTGGTTCAACTGTTATGGCAATGTAATGACAGGTTGTTCAGTATCTTATGATATTGTTTCTCACCCTGCAAGAGGTGGATTGTTGTGCTCACCATGATCTGCTAGAAGTTTAGGTGCAACTTTCCTCTCATTTGACTTGGTGTATTTTAATCATATCAAAACATGCTAATTGCTTGAACCAACTGGGAAATCAACAGTTTGTTATATGCATCATGTGTTGTAAATCAGAGGGAATTTGAGATAATTCTACAGACAAACTAAAACTTCTGCTACTGATCTTAGAACGTTCAGCCTGCAGGTAAAGGAAAGCCTCGCAAGCCAAAACCTAGCTTGTTGAATAAGTCGAACATGTTTCAACCATATAGAAATTGGGGGAAATCGGCTAATGTAATTCTTACGAAATTATCATGTTTGTCAAATTATTTATGCACTCGTAATTAAAAAAGACATAGATGGAAGCAGGAGACAGATTCCAAGTGAGGCCAAGAAGTTAAATAATCCAGGGAGTGGTTAGTGGCATCCATGTGAAAGAAGGGATGGCTTTACTTTGAGGTGCACCTAATCCAAGCATGATCCTACAAGACAAGGAAATACATGAATAGTAGTAGTGCTCTGGGAATATTTTAAAGCTTCCATGATTTATGTGTTTTCTACCATGGCACCACCCCACGTATCGAATTGTCCATGGAATTGGACCAGTCAATCTTCAATCAAGTTCCCTTTATTATTATTATTATTGAGCATGGAATTGATTATACAAAAAAGACTAGGTAATAGAGATGTTGTATTTGACTATTTTAAAGTTTTGTTAATGAAATGCTTGTTCTGATATAAATCTTAGGTTTATGATCGGCAATGTAGAAATGATGTCAAAAAAACACCCCCCTAAGCTAATTCTTAAAAAATATATATTAAAAGAATAAATTATTTAATTATACATAGCATTTTATAATTTTTTAAAATATTATATTATTCAAAACTATTGAAACAAAAAATAGCTTATTCTTATTAGTAATTAAAACAAAATAATAATCTATAATACTAATTACATTATTAAAATTAAAATTTAATTAAAATAAAGTAACAATAAAGCATTTAAGATATTGAATCAAAACTATATAAAAAACCTCACAATAATAACCAAAATAAATAAGATATAATCACCAAAACAAGCAAGGCAAATCAATTTAAATTGTGTTTTTTGTTATTGATTTAAAACAAAAACTGTTATAAATATGTTTAGTTAGAATATTTTTTTATTTAAATATATTTTTTTTACAAAATTGAGTTAAAGTCTTGATTTAATTAAAAGTAGATGGTTTTAATTTATGTTATGAATTGTTTTATTTTTAAAATGATCTGAGTTATTTTCAATAAACATGTTTCTAACTTGAAATTGTTTCAGTTTATACTATCATAAATTATTTGTGAAAAATAATTTTTAGGCAACGATTTAAATTAAAAAAAATCATCCCAAACGAAATTCTAAATAGGTGAAAGAGGAGGCAAATCTTTAGGAATATATTGTATGTTGTTTTAGCGATTAAATACTTCATTCGTGAGTTTTTACACACACACACACACATAACCGGCCACAATATATAAAATTAGTTGACGTGATCATATCATGCCCATGGACTGTTTCTCCCACATTTGTTACATACTTTTTCATGAGAGCACACTTTTTTTGGATATTCTATTCAAAATAAACAATGCTTTCTTCTGGTTCTTCGCTTACAATCAAATCTAAACAACTTAATTTGACTGAAAAGACACTTAAAACGAGATTTGGTTACAAACCCCATGAATTTAATAACATTAGATATCTTCTTGGTCGTATCATTACAGGAAGAGCAATTAATTTATCCATTCTGTGAGCGGAAGACTTCCACCCCGTTTATTTTTATGTTTTAATTTGTTTTATATTTTTATATTATTTTGATATACAAATATTAAAAATAATTTTTTTAAAATAAAAATATTTTTTTAATATATTTTTAATTTTAAAAATATTTTAAAAAATAATTACTACTATATTTCCAAACACCCAAATTAACTTGTTATTTCATTGTTTTAGTATATTAGTAATTATGGACAAAATTCTTACAGGGGAGTATTGGGTGCATCACATAGACTCTGAAATTATTGATTTGTTAATGATGTTTTTTTTTTATTGAAAAATAGATTTTAGATTTGGCTTGATTGTGTTTATTTTTGTATTTTAAAAGTATTTTTAAAAGTATTTATTTATTTTTATTTTTTTCTTTACTTTAAATTAATATTTATTGATGTTTTTAAATCATTTTGATGCGCTTATTTCAAAAATATTTTTTTAAAAAGTAAAAAAATGTTATTTTAATAATTTTTTACATAAAAAATATTTTAAAAAGTAACCGTAATTACATTTTCAAACAGACCCAAATCTTTTCTTTTGGCATAACATTGAGTGTTTAACTTATAAGAAATGATATGGTTTTTAACAGGATGTAACTATATTGGAATTCTAGTTTCTCCTCAAATTTATATAGACTTTCAGTTTGGTTAAAATATAATTAATTTAATTTTAGTTATATTGCTAACGATCTCATTCGGAGTTCAAATGGTATTCGCATGTGAACAAATACACATCACTTATCCGTTTGCTCTTTCCTATTATATTTTTTCTTGTTTTCTCTTATCTTATTTGTAACGCAATCATTTTATTTTCTTGTAAGTGATCATTCAACTTTTGATCAAAGGTGACTATGTTTTGATTAATATACTCTATTATTTATACAGAGGAAGGTATCATTCAAAAATATTTTTTTAAAAAGTAAAAAAATGTTATTTTAATAATTTTTTACATAAAAAACATTTTAAAAAGTAACCGTAATTACATTTTCAAACAGACCCAAATCTTTTCTTTTGGCATAACATTGAGTGTTTAACTTATAAGAAATGATATGGTTTTTAACAGGATGTAACTATATTGGAATTCTAGTTTCTCCTCAAATTTATATAGACTTTCAGTTTGGTTAAAATATAATTAATTTAATTTTAGTTATATTGCTAACGATCTCATTCGGAGTTCAAATGGTATTCGCATGTGAACAAATACACATCACTTATCCGTTTGCTCTTTCCTATTATATTTTTTCTTGTTTTCTCTTATCTTATTTGTAACGCAATCATTTTATTTTCTTGTAAGTGATCATTCAACTTTTGATCAAAGGTGACTATGTTTTGATTAATATACTCTATTATTTATACAGAGGAAGGTATCATTGTGGTATTAATTTTTGATAAACACATTCTTATAGTTTTTATATGAAACTCTTTGTATTGTCTTGCTTGCTGATTAAATGAATATCTAGAAACATTTTGCAAGGCCAGCTCCAGCTCTAGCTAGGAGGTTATAAGAATCTTGATTTTTAATTACTTGTCTTGGTCAAATTACTTGTTATATCCAATTACAAGCTCTAAAAGAAATTAAATTGTTGTTTCTTGGAAACTTGCAGGGCTAAAAATCTATTTAATATTCAAGAAACAATTATATATGTTAAGATCGAGGCGTTAAACATAAAGTCAGTGTACGTATATATGTATTGGCTAGGTGCAAATGTTCGTGCTTAATTTACTCACCTCAACTGTATATTTAGCTTCCACATGTCAACCTTTGCGTGTTGCATACAAAAAATTAAATTAAAATAAAAACAATCCTTCTAGTTTATTGACATTTTCTTAATTAATTACCTTCCTAAGATTCTTTCTTGATTAACTATACAAGTTCCGCAATACTCCCATAATATCCTCGAACAATTCTTGTCAACTTGAGCAGCTGGCAAATTCAAAATTAGACAAGTTCATCAGCCTTTAATTAATCCTTAATTAACATGGAGATTACCGCTATAAATACATGCCATCATATCCTCCCAAAATCATCAAACCCAACTATTCCAGCTCTCTGATATATAGATTAAGTAGTTCAGACAATGTCTTCTTCCAGATTCACCTCCTCTCTCTACCTTCTAACTCTCTCTCTACTTCTCCAAAATGTTCTTGGAGTTGACCCTCTGTATAGTAGCTGTTCAGGCAACGAGAAATCAACTGCTAACTATGGCTCTTATAAAACAAGCTTGGACGTCCTAATGAGTTCTTTCTACCAACTTGCACCGGCTAAGGAAGGCTTTGCCCTTGGTTCTTTAGGTCAGAAAAACCTAGACCGACCATACGGGCTCGTTCTTTGCAGAGGAGATGTCTCATCCTCAGACTGCAGTGCCTGTGTTGCTGATGCAACCAGGGAGATCCGCAAGCCCTGCCCATACGGTAAAAGTGGATTCATAGCTTACGATAACTGTCTACTGAAGTATACAAACAAGGACTTCTTTGGCCAGATTGACAGCCAAAACAAGATCTACTTGTATAACGTGCAAAATGTGAGCAATCCAGTGATATTTAATCAGAAGACGAAGGACTTGTTGAGCCAGCTGGCAAACAAGGCTTATATCGCAGGGAAAATGTATGCCGCTGGAGAGTTGGGCCTTGGGGGATCGAAGAAACTTTACGGAATGGCTCAATGCACAAGGGATCTCTCGAGCGCTGATTGTAAGAAGTGTCTTGATGGTGCTATAAGTGAGCTTCAAGGTTTTTCTGGTGGAAAAGAAGGGGGTAGGGTTACTGGTGGGAGTTGTACGGTTAGATATGAGATTTATCCATTTGTTAAAGCTTAAGCTCCTGTGCTGTTCTAAGGGTTTAATGATCAATATGAAACACTAGAAATAAGTGTTCTAGCTAGCTAAGAACAAATGGAATTTAATCTTGAATAATTCAAGTGCTGTTTGATTTTAAGTCTTAATAAAGTTCTCTTGTATTGTTTGATTAATTCACTTCATACCTTTGAAATATCCTCACGGGTTTGAACAATTTTTTTTTTTTTTTAAATACTAATTTATATTATTATTAAATCTAACTTAAGGGTTAACTTTCAAATCTCTCTATTCATTATTTAATTCAAGTTTAAAATTATATCATATATTCTTATAATTCAGCCTATTTAAAAGAAATCAAAAAGTCAAGTTAATCTATAAAATCCGTGACCTTTGAGATATCCTCATGGGTTTGAACATTTTTTATTTTAAAATTTTAAGATCATATTTGTTAATTTATATTATTATTAAATCTAATTTAAGAGTTAACTTTCAAATCTCTGATCTAATCTCGATTTATTATTCAATTCAAGTTTAAAATTATATCATGTCTTGACATATTCTTGTTAATTG
The DNA here is from genome assembly GCA_964019445.1 of Populus tremula. Taxonomy (NCBI): domain Eukaryota; kingdom Viridiplantae; phylum Streptophyta; class Magnoliopsida; order Malpighiales; family Salicaceae; genus Populus; species Populus tremula. The sequence continues at coordinate 1,851,691 of CAXHTJ010000017.1, read as the reverse complement.
AACATATTCAAAGGAAAAAATAACAAGTCAAGTTCATCCTAATTAATCCATAAAACCCGTGAACAAAGTTATGAACTCCACTAGATAAAATTAGTCTTTTAATTTTTCTCTATAAGTAAAAATACAAAATTAAATTATCATTAATCAAGTAGGACATAATTAAAAAAAAACTTAATATTTACTTATGTAATTGAAAAAAAAGAGATAAAAAACAAAAAAATGCATTATGGGATTATAGCAACCAAACAGCACAAAAAAATGCAATATTTTGATGGAATCACTAATAGAATAGTTAATTTTGTTGGTTTTTTCTTAAAAAATATTAGGTCTATTTTATTAGAAAGTTTTAAATTTTTTTAAAATTTCTGATAAAAACACAAATGAAATCTTCCATCAGAATATTTTATTGATGTTTTTATCGGAAATGATTGCTCACATCTCGACAATATAGGTGATAGAAATTTTTTGACGAAATATTCTATTAACGATTAAGGAGCATTTCCAATGGAATATGTAATAGAATATATTTTGTTGACAAATAAAGTTATCAATAGAAATATCGATGGAAAATACATGGCAAAATCTAAATTATTTGAGTGAATGTTTTATACATTGTTTTTCTAGTCCAAGGCTTGGATTTCTAGTTTTGACCGGATCATTGAGTCGTCCGGATCAATTGCTTTTTTTTTTAAATAAAAACAACGTTATTTTAATAATAATAATAAAAATTAATAGGTTGCAATCGAGTTTTTTACCAAGTCAACTCGCTAGGTCATACCATGTTTTTTCTTCAACCCGGTCCGATTCCAGCCCCGGATTGGCCAAATTCTAAATCAACCCGTCGAGCCATACCAAATTTCAAAACTATAATTTCATAAATGATCTCGTCAAAAAAAGAAGTTGCTAACAAAATCAATATTGGAATGCAAACCACCTACAAGTATATTGTTAATGACATGTTTTCATAGACGATTCTATCAATATAATAATTACTGACATAATATCTTTTTTTTACCATAGAATATTCCATCATTTGTTTTCTAATTTTCTAGCGATAACTCACAAAATCCTAAAATCCTAGATATTAACTTATAATTGACTCTAGTAAAAGTGAAACACAAAAAGGGTATTTTTTGAGGCAGGCCTATATACATTATTTCATCCATAAACTATACTACTTATGCAGAAGCCAACTGGGCCTTAATCTCATAAGAGAAGAGAGCAATTCTCTCTTAGCCAGTGTTAGCTATGAAACCAACTAAGTCTATCAAATATTCCTAGGCTCGAGTCCGTTAGTGAGTCAATAGGGATCATTTTTTTTTTAATGATGTTGTTTTGAATATTAAAAAAAAAAAACAGTTAGATGTCATTTAAAAAACAAAAAGAATTAACCGAGTCTCACCTTAATCACACGTTAACTCACTGTATCAACCAGTTTTTACCATGCTTAATTTTGGAAAGAAACCTAGCCTAGTTCAGGTATCCAGTTAGCTAGTCAACCCTCAAAGCTAGGATTCAGAGCACTGCAATACCACTTGCACTTCAACCCTTGTAGACTTGTACATTTATATGGCACTTTGCACTTCATGGTTGATACAGTGCATAACACTGATTTATTACCTAACTATGGCCTGCATAAAGCTCGTATCTAATTTTAAAAGGTATAATTTAATTAATTAAATTATAATTTTTTTTATAAAAATTATTAATTTGATTCTTACAAATTTTAAAATTACTAAAAACTTATATAATTTTTAATTTAAAAATTAATAAAATTAAACAAGATACGCGTAAACTGTCCTGAATACTTATATTAATAATAATAAAAAATAAAGCTCTTATGTAACACTTTATACTTTGATTATTCTCCATGTCACCTTTGTACTATTCTTATTTCTTAATCAAATTATCAATCCAAATAACATTGCACATAAAAAAACAATAATAATTGATGACGTTAATTTGGATGAAAACATCATTGATTCAAGTTAAATTGTATAAATAAATAAATGCATAAAGATTTGTGAAATCAAGATCAACATCCTTAAATTCAAAGTGAAGAGTTAATGTAGTCTTATTCCTTAATCTTTAGGCCTAACAGCACATATCATGTCATTGAGCTACTTTTACACTAATTGTTTTTAGGTAAATCTCTAGTTTAATTTACTTCAACTAATTTTATAGAATCTAAAGGTAACAATTATATAAATTTTTAATGATTTTGAGATTTATAAAACTAAAAATAGTAATTTTTAAAATATAAACTTAAAACCTGATTAATTAAACTTCAATTCTCATCATTATCTTCATACTATTTGATAGACCCGATCGGTCCAAGCAGGATGGTTGGACATTTGAATTGTGCTTATCTGAGACTGTGGGCAATTTTAAAATAACTAAGTACCAACTATTAAGCGATAATATCCACATAATTAGTGATAATTCATGCATGCAAAAGCAATAAGATTGGACCTGCTCTGTCAGAAACTGCGGCCAGCATAGTTATTGACCAGCCATGATAAGTTGGCAGCTGCCGCCATTATCAGGTGGCAAGTGGGTTTTAGCTAGTATTTACAATACAAGGAGCTAGCTGATAAGTAACCAGTTGATTTCCACTATCCAAGTTTTATGTTTAAAAAGCATTTTTAAAAATATTTAAAATTTATTTTATATTCATGCATCCAATCACTTTGTAATCTTTTTAAGTGATGCATATTCTGAATATTCTCAAGTATAGCTGGCATACCTAATTTGGGGTCAAAAACAACTTGTTTGTACTATATTATCGTGTCAATTTACCAAACTAACAGGCGTTTATCATTTTTATTTAAAACAATATATTTTTAGTAAATTCATTTGTTTTGATGCATGTGGTCGTATTAACCAAGTTACATATTAATTAATCTATTAGGTTACTCAAATCAATATTTAAATTAATTTAAAATAAAATGTAGCCTGGATCAGAGTTTGAATTACTGATTTGCAGAATTATCTTATCATACCATGTCTAAAAACTTGTATCTCTTGTTAGAGAGTTTAGCTTAAAAAGAAATAAATGCATTTGTTTGGTCAAAGATGGGGCTTGGTAAACGCCTAAATGGTGTATATGTGAGCAGGGGGAGTTGAAATTATATAATAGTGAGAGTCAAATCTCAAGATATAATTTAATTAATTATTATTAGAAAACTTATCTATTTAAAATAAAAATATATTATATTATCCTATATTTAAACACTAAAAATACAAAAATTTAAAACATTTTGGGTCCCTGTCTGCCTCCCTCGGTTCTGCCCCTGTATGTGAAGGCAGTGTCTGGAGAGGTTAATCTCCTAATATTATTGAGAAAATTTTACTTTTTTTAAAAAAATTAACATGGGTATCTGGATTAACTTGTGTGTACTTCGATTAATCTCACAAGTTTTGAAGTTAACGACCATATAAGTCTCTAATAATTTTAAAATTTATAAAATTTAAATTGATAATTTTTAAAAAATAAATCTAAAACATTACTTGTTAAACCAAATTTCCGTGGTGGGGATTACCTGCAAACATGTGGTGCGGTGAGATTTCTATAAAATACACCGATAAAATAGATGCTAATTACAAAGAACTTACTCACCTACGACTTTACTGCATCATTCAATTTTATAATTTTAGTATTTGTTGTGAACATTTATGTAATTATAATAACATTGTTTTCAAGAATTTGGACGTGCTATTATCTAAATCATTCCTTGTTGTATAGATATTGAGATGTGCTATATCTATTAGATATATTCATAAACAAACTATATCGACATGTTCAAATTAAAAAAACAAACAAAAAAAAAAATCCAAACAAGTCATAAGAGTTCTTTTTTATTTTAACAAAAACAAATTAAATTAAAATTTTGATATTTCTAGTTGAGATTTGTCTAAGAAACAATTCAATTAAAAAGTTTAAGTTATTAGGTGATATTTCAAGATATTATTTATATTATTCTTCAACATACCCTCTTAAGTAAAAGTTTTTTGGGCATAAAACTTACACAAACACACATTATTTTGTGCTTAATGTTTACAAATATATAGGGATGATAAGATTTATACTCGTGACCGCTTGATTATCAAGATTTTAATATCAAGTCAAAGAATCATTTCAACTAAAAACATTCCTTCATTATTTTTATTTATGTTTATTAATTTTCTGGTAGTGAAAATTGATGCAATATATAACAAAGATAAAAACTAAGTTTAACAAACTTTAAAGTTCAGCTTATTATAAAAGAATCTTTGATATTTAATAAAATTCTAAATAATAGTATGAATTGTAGAAAAAAACTCTAACTATTTATATAAAACTCCTAAAACCAACCTAATCAAAGAGTATAAATCTAAGTAGAAAAAACTAATTAAAATTCAAAATTAACTAAAACAAATTAACTACAGTAGACAAAAAAAAAAGGAAGAAAAAAACCAACTATTAAACCTAATATTGGGAGGTTCAATGGTCTGATGACTTGCAAAGTATAGTTGTTTCCTAAATCAAAACAGCATGTAGATTCTCCACAATAAAATTTAATAGGTTTATGATATTCTCCACAATAAAGATTCAATGATGAAATCTTATGATATTGTTGTTTTCGTCAAGCTTTATAATCTGAAATCTAATACATCCAAGCTTCTTCATGAACTTTATTCCATATATAAACCTATTTATTTGGTCCATAAATATATCGGAAGCAGCAGCACGTGACAAGTCAGAAATATTTTAAATTTTAACTCAAAAATAAATATGGCAGAGTTCCCTTGGAAATATAAAATATGTGACAGCAAGGATATTGCTCAATCAATCTGTGCATATATTTTTATAATAAGCATTTACTTTCTGTTACTTCTCCACTCTTCCTCTCAGAGTTGATCATCATCAAATGAATCTCTTCCTTCTTTTTTATTTTCATTTTTTATATATTTTACAAGCAGTCGGGTCATTACTTGAACTGTTCGCATGATCAGTCATCTCAGTGTTTAGATCACGATAATCCATCTTGTTTCCTTGAAAAGTTACACCATTTTAGAAGGGCTTGAACCGAATACCTTCTTCCTTATATCCTATTCCAGCTCTTAGCCACTTGTGTTAGCTAGATTTATCAAATGAAACTGATCTAGCTTTACATTCATCAACTGTTCAAATCACCTAATTAAGCTCACAGTTGAAACCTCTTTCCTGCAGCATAGCACATTCAAACAGAAAGTTCTATCCCTAATAAAACAAATGAATCAACCCCTTAACCTTATCCAAGTCAATGCTGCTTTTGCTTTATATATCCCAGAATTATCCCAAGTTTAAGCTCATCAATCAGTTCTAGCAACCATGTCTTTCTCCAACTTCGCCTCCTTTCTATGTCTGTTAGCCTTTTCTCTCCTTGTCCACACTGGTTTTGGAGCTGACCCACTTTTCCATTTCTGTTCAACTCCTGAAACTTCACGCCAATGGCCCTTATGAATCCAACCTAAACAAGCTTACTGGTTACCTCTACTATCAAGCCCCTCGTACAGGATTTGGTAGGGTTCAAAAGGCCAGAACCGGACCAAGCATATGGGCTCGCTCTCTGTAGAGGTGACGCCTCAACCTCAGATTGCAAGACCTGTGTTGTTGAGGCAGGCGGTGAGATTCGAAAGCGCTGTCCATACAATAAAGCGGCCATCATTTGGTATGATAACTGTCTTTTCAAGTACTCAAACAAAGGATTCTTTGGCCAAATTGATAATGGAAACAAGTTCTATATGTGGAACGTGAAGCTGTAAGTGAGCCAGTTCCATTCAACAAAGACCAAAGAGCTTTTGACCCAGCTGCCAATAAAGCTCAAGCAACCCCCAAGTTGTACGCAACAGGAGGATGGAGCTAGGAGATCAACCAAGCTATATGGATTGGTCCAGTGCACTCGGGATCTTTCTAGTGCTGTCTGTAAGAAATGCCTCGATGGTATAATCGGTGAACTTCCAAGCTGCTGTGACGGGAAAGAAGGTGGCAGAGTTGCCAGTGGGAGTTGCAATTTCAGATATGAAATATACCCTTTTGTCAATGCTTAACCACTTGGAGAATGTTGATGGACACTGTAAGGGAATGAAACCCTTATTTTATGTGTTCGCACTTTCATGTATTATTGAATAAAAAGTTTTATTATTAAATAAAAAGTTTTCTGTGTGGTTACTTTGAAGATCCCATGAGTTTCTCCCATTAGTTAATGTTACGATTGACACATGAGGAATCCATTCTTTTGACTAGCATGATCACAGGATATACAGCTACGAGGTGGTATCAACTGATGTTTATCAAATTAAAGTGGATTTTTTGTTAATTCTTTTTATTTACAGATAAAATTACCGACGGATTGAAAAGTCATCGGTTTTATTTAGTAGTTTTTTTTAAAAAAATAAATTCAACTAAATAATACACACAGAATCACTGATGAATTAAAAAGTCGTCAGTGATATTACACGGTTTTGAAATTTTTTTGATTAAATTAAAAATTTTAAATAATTATTATAAACGGAATCACCGATGTAATGATTAAAAATACTAATATTTAATTATCTGTCAATAAAACCGTTAGTAAAATGTACCAATAAAAAGTCTAGAATCTCTAATTTCATAACAGACCGAGCTTATTTCTTCTTTATCTTTTCCATTCGTAAAAAAAATCAATGTCCATTTCTTTCTCATCTATTCTCCCCTCAACTTTTTCTATTCTCCTACATGCTTAGATATGTCTTCTTCTCATTTCTTCTTTTTTCTTCTCAGCTTTTTAATTAATATGCTTTACAAATATTTTTTTTCCTCTTTCTAGCTTTACTTGTAACTGCATTAAGGTAATATTTTTTTTTCTTTTTTTCTTTCATGTTTCTTTTCACTATATTTGTTTTTTATTTTATTTTTAATTGTTTTTTTTTAATAATTGTATGAATGTTGTTGCGGGATTTTTTTTTCATATGAGATCAATTTTTAGTTGATTTATTTATAGGATTTTTAATTTTTTAACAATCGCAACTTCATTATTTTCATATGAATTTTTTTAATTGAATTAATTTTTTTGTGTTATTTATTTGTTGCAAATTTGTTTAAGTTAATTTTTTTTCTTTTTTCCAAGCATTTGAGTATTATAGAGTGTTGATTTATATTAATTTAATTATTTTATAATTTTTTAAAATGATTTTTTTAAAATATTTTTAAATAATTACCGATGAAATTACATACGGTATTTTTTCTAGAGAAATATCGATGGAATGAAACGAGTAAATTTTTTTTGTGTTCATTTTCCATCAGTAAATTCATCAGTAATAATATTTTTTTTATTACCAATAAACTTATAGATAGACAAAAAATTAGGGACGAAATAGTAATGGGTTGATTCATTAGTTTTATTAGGGATATAACTTTCTATTTGAATTTGCTATGCTGAAGGAAAGAGGTTTCAACTGTGAGCTTAGGTGATTTGAACAGTTGATGAATGTAAAGCTAGATCAGTTTCATTTGATAAAGCTAGCTAACACAAGTGGCTAAGAGCTGGAATAGGATATAAGGAAGAATTTACATGCAATTTTGATTTAGAAAACGACTCTGCAAGTCATCAGACCATTGAACCTCCCAAAATTAGGTTAAAAAGTAATTTTTTTTTTTGTCTACTGTATTTAATTTGTTTTAGTTAATTTTGGATTTTAATTAGTTTTTCCTACTTAGATTTAGACTCTTTAATTAGGTTGGTTTAGGACTTTTATATAAATAGTTAAGAGTATTTTTTTATTTTAGATTCATACTATTATTTAGACTTTTATAAAATATCTAAAACTCTTTTATAATTTCTCTATAGTGTTAAGACTGTAACTTTAAAGCTGGTTTACCTTAATTTTTATCTTCACTATACATTGCATTAATTTTTATTAATAAAATTAATTAGACATAAATATTTTCTCACTAAAAATCCAATAATAATTAAAACTCTAATTAATTTGGTCATCTCAAGTTGAAATAATCTTATTCCTACCACCCCAAACAATAGATACACAACTATTATTCGATTATTATAGTTGAGAAAAAAAAATCATAAATACATAACTTCATATATGGGTGGTCTACGTACCTACAATTCAACCTCTAATTAAAAAAATAGTCCTAGTCAATATACGGTGGTCCAAGAACACCTTACCTGTTTTTAATTTTTTAATAAAACAATGAAGGCCATTCAAGGTGTTTGACCACGATCCTAAATGATTTTAAACACCTACTAGCAAGTGCTTATTTTTATGAATGTATTAAAATAAGAAATACTAACTCTACTCCCCTTGTTTATCACATAGAAATTTCTCTTTTAAATCATGGCTTTTAGCATATTTTTCAAAAGAAAGCTCTTAAAGGAGGCTTGTCACGAGAAAGCTTACTCGCAAATTCCTCTTAGGAAGGGAAATTTTCCAAGGTCACTTGGAAAAATAAAGTAAATTTCATGATTGTAATGAAACATCGTGTTTTATACAAAACGATGTCGTTTCATTTATTATTCATTAAAATAACACAAAACAATGTCATTTTGAATAACATTGTGTATCTTCTTCTTCTCTTGAAGCCCAAAGGCATGGGAAGAAGGTTTTTCTTCCCCTTTTTTGTAGCATCTCTCTCTCTCTCTTATTTGCTCATCATGCATATGGTTAAGTCTCTCAAAATATAAAAAAAATATCTCATCTTATTTTCATACAAAAAATAATAATAATATGTGTTAACATATATTTTAGACTTTAATAACTAGTTTATTAAAGTTATGAGAATTAGGTCCGTATTTTAAAAATACAAAAAAATATTTTATTTTGTTTTAGTATATGGATTTACAAATTTATAAAGAAGATGTATTTCCAATATTAAAAGATAGTCTTTATATATATATATATATATATATATATATATATATATATGTTGTAACCCATTTTTGGGTCCCTATAAAAAATAAAATAAATAGCCAAAAGAGTTTAGAAAAAATAACAGGAGGTAGAAGCGCTCAGGAAACAGTCAGAAAATTGGTCAAGGAATTTAAAAATACAAGGATTGAATTTTTTTACAGTATATTCTTGAAAGATGAAAGCCCTATTGAGAAGGAAAATTTGAATTTTGAGGAGAAAAGCCCAAATTTGGATGTTTATGGACTTAATTGGATTTTTATATTGAATTTATAGAAGATTTGATTGCAAGAAAAATTGATTTTTAAGTCAATTTGGGCTTTAATTTGAAGAAATTTAAGTTCTGGGGCCAAAATATTTTTTTTAGGAATTTATTGGGTCAAATCAGGGGCTTAATTGCATAAATATTGAAGTTTAATGGCAAATTAGGGACTTAATTGTGAAAATCCGAAACCAGGGACCAATTTGGAGAAGGCGCAAAGATAGAGGGGGCTGTTTGGAATTGTTTCAGGGGCTTAATTGAAGAAATTGGAAGTTTATTGATCAATTAGGGCTTAATTGTGAAAATCAGAGGCCAAGGACCAAAGTGAAAAACGCGGCCAACTATAGGGGTAGGGACCGAATTTGGCAGGGACGCAATTGAATTTTATTCTTGATTGAAGGACTCGATTGAAGGACTTAATAGAACAAATGACAAATTAGGGACTGATTTAAAAACAAAGTTTCTGGCGCCTTTATTTTAAAATGAAACGGCGCGTTTTGTCCAAAACGACGCCGTTTCATGCATAAATAAAAAAAAAAAGAGACCGAACGGTGCCGTTTTGAACGGCACTGTTCACTGTCTTCTTCCCCCCGAACATTACAGCGGGGAAGAAGGAAAAGTTTGTATTTTTTATTTTTTTGCAGGTCCCTCTTGCCACCGACCGAGGCCCCACGCCGGTGGGCCACCGACAGAAAACAATGGCCGACAACCCGCCTCGTTGCCGAAGCCGAGGGAGGCCCGCCGCTCCCCGACAGCCGCTCCTCGACCCGCTCCGGGGCTCCACGTTGAAGTCGCGCCATGCTCTATAAATAGAGAGCCGAAAGGAAGAACAAGGCACGAAAAAAAGGGAACAGAAGAGAAAACCGAAGAAAACTAAGAAAAAAACTGAAGAGAGAGAGGAAGAGAGAGAAACACCCACCCGAAGAGAGAGAGCCAACGAAAACTAAAAAAAACAAGAGAAGAGTGAAAAGTTTGAAACCAGGAGGAAATTTAGAAAACAAAAATATAGAAAACAAACCGAGAGGACTTCGCCGGATTTGCTTTGGAAATCGCCGTGAGGAGCCGCTGTGAGCTAGGACGCCACCACCGCCTCCACAACAGCACCGCCAGCAAGCCACCGTCTCCGCCGCGCCAGGTACGCTTCTCCTCCCCCCTCCCCCCGCACATTTTTCCTGTTATTTATAAATTAAATTTTGTCTCCTGCATGCAGGGGACGGGGGGGAAAATAATTCCCCCCCCGTGTTTGTTTGTTTTTTTTTTATTATTATTCTAGGCCAGATGGTGTCTGGCCCAGAACTATGTGGGACGGGCCAGAGGAATCTGGCCCAATCCGGCGGTCTGGGCCGCGTCCGGCCCAGACCGAGGTTAATTAGTTTTTTTTGGGCCGAGATTGGCCCAGTGCCTGTTGGGCCGAGATCGGCCCAAAGACTGTTGGGCTGGGTCCGACCCAGTTTAGTTGGGCCGGCCCAGCCCCTTTTAATATATAAATATATTATAATTATATTATATTATTATTATTATGTGTGTGTGTGTATATATATATATTTTTTTTTTTTTTTGAAAAAATCTGAAAAATCTAAAAAAATTGTTGTTATTTTCTTTTCATATAAATATTTTTTGTTTTATACATTTGGTTTGTATTTTTATACTGTAAAGATACAAAACCAGTGTTTAAAAATACCTGGTTTTCGTCAAAACATCAAAGATTTTTCAGAATAAAAAATGTTTTTGCTTTCAAAAAAATTCTAAAAAGTCCCTAAAAATATTGTTGATTTTTCTGCATATTTTTATCAAAGCGGATTAATATTGGGTTGTATTTTTATACCGTAAGGATACAAGCTCAGTATTAAAATACCCGATTTTCGTCAAAGCATAAAAAAATAATATTTTCCAAAAAATTGTTTTTTTTTGTTTTAAAATACGGCCTAGTCTCTCCAATATATATATATATATATATAAAAATATTATAACATCATATTTTCACACAACAAAGAAAATTTTCAAAACAATATATGTATTAACATGCATTTTGGCTTTAATAACCAGTTTATTCAAGCCATGAGAACTAGGCCAATATTTCAAAAATTCTAAAAAAAAATCTTTTTTGTTTTCTTTTAGTATTTGGGATTACGAATTTATACGTAAAACGTATTCCTAAATATTATTAATAAAGTTTTGGGTATAGACGTTAGAACGGTTAGGATTTTACCCGATAAGATAAAAGACCTTCTTACCGAGGAGGATTTTTCTTGAACCATAGACAGACCAACGAATAGAAGTACAATAACACTTTAGTTTTTATCAGACAATAAAACAATGCAGCTTACCTTAGGTAGGGCGTATTTGGGGTGCTAATACCTTCCCTTTACGCAACCAGTCTCCGTACCCGATCTCTGAGACCAGTTAGGGTTCGTAGTGACCAAAATACTAGGTGGCGACTCCAAAGAACCAAACAAAAAAAAAAAAAATTCGCCAGTCGAACCCGCAGATTCTATTTTTTGGGGTGCGACAATATATATAGACGTTAGAACGGTTAGGTTGTAACTGATAAGATAAGGATCTTCATACTGAGAAGGATTTTTCTTAAACTTTAGATAGATCAACAATTAAAAATATACAATAATACTCTAGTTATATAAGACAATCAAACAATGCGGCTTACCTAAGATAGGGTGTATCTGGTGTACTAATTACGCAATCAGTCCCCATGTCCTATCTCTGAGATTAGTTAGGGCTTTTAATGAACGAAATATTAGGTGGTGACTCTCATTTTTTTTTCCACTAATAAAACAAGAAATCATTTTTCTGTCCATTTCTTGATTTCCATATACCAAGAGGACACTCGTTGTGAAGCCGTACATGTGCGGCAATGTATTTTGTAATGTGATGCATTGTGCTTTTGCAAAGTGTTTTTCAATATAAATATACCAGAATAATATATATATATATATATATATATTTAATATTAGCTTATTAAAATCATTAAAAAGTATATAAAAAAACATTAATTTGATCATTTTTTAAGTAAAAAATATTTTGAAAATCAAGCTAAACTAAAAAAATATTTTTGAGCGATTAATGTGAAGACATACAAGGAATTAAGCAATAAATCATCATAATTATCAAATACATTTATTAATAACATAGTAAATGTAAGGCCTAAATTTTTGACCCAAACCCAAGCCCAAATAAGTTCAAATCCAATCTAAGTTTACCTAGATATATAAGGAAAAATCATAAGAATTTTTGGTCTATGCCAAGCATCGCCTGCTTCTAATCACTGGACCTATTATATAATATTCACTGTATTTTAATTTAATTTGCCTAATGCAGCAGACAAATATGAAATGGGAATGCACATGGATTCTTACGGAGATGTTTGACAGTATAACCAAATTATTTTTTAAAATATTTTTTTATTTAAAAATATATTAAAATAATATTTTTATAAAAATATTTTAAAATCAATACATTAAAACGATTTAAAAATATCAAAAAATATTAATTTAAAAAAAAATTATAAAAAAATTAAAAATTTTTAAAATAAAAAAACAAACAAATAATTCCCCACGTTTATTAACTACTTTTTAGGAGACAAAATATTTTGAGCTCTGCAGTATCCAATAATTTTTATTTGGTCAATTTTAAAAAAAAAAAAACATAACTTGATTTTTAACTTATTTTTACGTTTTAAAAATATTTTTGAAAAAAAATATTTTAATATTTTTCTAGTATTTTTAGATTATTTTGATGTATTGATATTAAAAATAAATTTTTAAAAATTAAAAAAAATATTATTTTAATACATTTTAAATTATAAACATTTCAAAAATAACTGAAACCACAATCCCTAATAAAATATTAAATATCTACTTAACAAGACAACTCTCAAATTAACTAGTATTAAAAGCACTACACTACTCCTAGCACTACAACATTTATTACTTCATGGTTGATACAGTGCATAACAATGTTTTATTACCTTACTATGATCATTTTACCAATTCTCGACAAAGGAGTAAAGTTGGTATCTAACACTTTATACTTTGATTATTCTCCATGTCACCCTTGTTCCATTCTTATTTCTTTAATCAAATTATCAATCCAAATAACATCGTACAATAAACAATCGACCGTAATTGATGGCGTTAATGTTGATGAAAACAACATCATTTATTCGAGTTAAATTGTCAAAGAAATAGATGTACATATCTACGTGAAATCAAAATCCTTAAATTCAAAGTGAAGGACTAATGTGGTATTATTTTTTAATCTCTAGGCTTAATTAACAGCATTAATCAAGTTATTGTTAATTAAGCTACCTTCACGATTTTTTTTATTAACATGAATGTTTGGGCTAATTTGTACATACTTTAATTAATTTTATGGGTTTTAAAATTAATAATCATGTAAATTTCTAGTAATTTTAAAAAAACTCAAACTTATAATTATTAAAGAATAAATTTAAAATCCGATCATACCTTCATGATATTTTTTTTGTTGATTGTATAAGTGTCTATCAGATCGATCCAAGCAGGATGGTTGGGCACTTGAGATTGTGCTTATACGAGAGAGTGGGCAATTTTAAAATGATTAAGTGCCAACAATTAAGCAATGATCCACATGTTTATGATAAGATGGCAGATGCCCCCATTATCGTGATCGCGTGGTAAGTGGGTATTAGCTAGATTTTACAATACAAGGAGCTGCAAGAGGAACCACTTACTCAGTCTTCTAGATGAAGGTTGACAATCATGCATCTAATCACTTTGTGATAGTTTTAATTGATGCTTAGTGTCAAATTTGGCATTCAGAATTTTCTCAAGTATAGCTGGTATACCTAATTCGAATGGTCAATCCTGTAAAAGAACTTGTATATCAAGATTATCTAAATTCACTTGTGTTTGTTTTGATTAGGATTAATTGAATCAATTATTTTTAAAAACAACTTGTATTATTGGATTATCAAGTTAATTTACAAGTCGTCGAACTAATATATATTTATTATTTTTATTTAAAATAATATCGTTTTACTAAATTTGTAAATTTGTTTGTTGTTTAATCAGATTATTTAAGTTACATATTAATACATTATATCACTCGAGTTTATTGATATCTAAATTAGTTTAAAGTAAAAAGAAATATATGCACACCCAAGTAATTTGTTTGGTCAAAGATGGGACCTGGTAAACGGTGTAGATGTGAGGGCAGTGTTTGGAGTTTGGGAGAGGTCAAGCTCCTAAGATTGTTGAGAAATTTCTACTTTTTGATAATTAGTGCTGTGGTGGGAGTGCTCTCGAAAGTCAACTGCAAACATGCGGCGCGGTGGGACTTTTGTAAAATAGACCGATATATTGGAATGCTAATTACGAAGGACTCACTCACTACAACAATGAATGATATTAGTGGACTTTACTTCATCAATCAATTATATAATTTTAGCATTTGTTGTGAACATTTATGTAATTAATAACATTATTTTCTAGAATTTGGACGTAATATTATCTAAATCTATTAGATATATTTATAAACAACTACATCGACATCTTTAAATTCAATAAAAAAAATTCCAAACAAGTCACATGAGTTTTTTTTTAACAAATTAAAAAAATATAGGTTGAGATTTTGATAGCGTTAGTTAAGTTTTGTTTAAGAATCAATTCAATCAAAAGAACTTAAATTGTTAAATAAAGTTTTAATAAATAATTTATATTATTCTTTAATATACCTCCTCGAATAAAAAAATTTTTAGTATAAAACTTATGCAAGCCTATACTATCATATACTTAATTTTTATCAAATAAATAAGAATGATAAATTCAAACTCATGATTTTTTTATTATTAATATTCTGACACCATGTCAAAGAACCAATTCAATTTAAAAATTTAAACTGTTAAATAAAATTTCAAAATATAATTTATATTATTCTATAACAAGATTAAGATAATGTTCTAATTTAGATTTACATTTATAAGTTGTTGTTCAATAAAAAAATCCAGACAAGTCAAATGAGTTTTTTTTTCCGCTGAAAACAAATATAAGTTCTTATCCAATCATTGAATTAGGTGTGCTGGCTGAGATTGATATCGTATGTTCAATTTAGGTTAAAATAATTCAAAAGTTGTTGTTTAAGAAATTTCTTTATTACTTTTAGATTCCTTTCATAGTTAGGTTTTGAAAATTTTATTTTATTTGAGTTTTCATTAATTAGATCCTCGTCAGGTAGGTTTAACTTGCTATTTAAATAATTTTGTATATTATTTCTTAGAGTAATTAAGATAAATCAAAGTTCTCCATGCAGTTTAGCTCGAATTTTAAAGTACTGGAATCGTAAAAATATATATATTTCATTATATATTAAGATTCTTCTAAGACTAATTAATGATAAATGGATAGAGTTGAATTTTGAAAACGAAATGTCGTTGCTCTTATTTTATAAAAGTATTCTTGAACTTCAAACTCATTAAAATCTCTTATTTTCAAATTGAAAAAAAACCAACCTCTGTATCATTAGAAACTGCTTCAAAAAATCAGCCCAATTCCACTTCAATTCGATAGACATCAGTTGATACCATCTCGTAGCTGTATATCCTGTGATCAAGCTAGTCAAAATAATGGATTCCTCATGTGTCAATCGTAACATTAACTAATGGGAGAAACTCATGGGATCTTCAAAGTAACCACACAGAAAACTTTTTATTCAATATTAATACATGAAAGTGACTAAAACATGAAGTGCGAACACTTGAAATAAGGGTTTCATTCCCTTGATATAGTGTCCATCAACATTCTCCAAGTAGTTAAGCATTGACAAAAGGGTATATTTCATATCTGAAATTGCAACTCCCACTGACAACTCTGCCACCTTCTTTCCCGTCACAGCAGCTTGGAAGTTCACCGATTATACCATCGAGGCATTTCTTACAGACAGCACTAGAAAGATCCCGAGTGCACTGGACCAATCCATATAGCTTGGTTGATTCTCCTAGCTCCATCTCTCCTGTTTCGTACAACTTGGGGGTTGCTTGAACTTTATTGACGAGCTGGGTCAAAAGCTCTTTGGTCTTTCCGTTGTAACTGGCTCACTTACAACTTTCACGTTCCACATATAGAACTTGTTTCCATTATCAATTTGGCCAAAGAATTCTTTGTTTGAGTACTTGAAAAGACAGTTATCATACCAAATGATGGCCGCTTTATTGTATGGACAGCGCTTTCGAATCTCACCGCCTGCCTCAACAACACAGGTCTTGCAATCTGAGGTTGAGGCGTCACCTCTACACAGAGCAAGCCCATATGCTTGGTCCGGGTTCTGGCCTATTGAACCCTGACCAAATCCTGTACTAGGGGCTTGATAGTAGAGGTAACCAGCAAGCTTGTTTAGGTTGGATTCATAAGGGCCATTGGCAGTGAAGTTCTCAGGAGTTGAACAGAAATGGAAAAGTGGGTCAGCTCCAAAACCAGTGTGGACAAGGAGAGAAAAGGCTAATAGACATAGAAAGGAGGCGAAGTTGGAGGAAGACATGGCTGCTAGAGCTGATTGATGATCTTAAACTTGGGATAATACAGGGATATATAAAGCAAAAACAGCATTGACTTGGATGAGGTTAAGGGGTTGACCCTTTCATTTGTTTTATTAGGGATAGAACTTTCTATTTGAATTTGCTATGCTGAAGGCAAGAAATCTCAACTTTGAGGTTAGGTGATTTGAACAGTTGATGAATGTAAAAGCTAGATTAATTTCATTTGATAAAGCTAGCTAACACAAGTGGTTAAGAACTAGAATAAGATGCAAGGAAGAAGGTATTCGGTTCAAGCCCAATTCAAAAATGGTGAACTTTTCAAGGAAACAAGATGGATTCTCGTGATCTAAACACTGAGATGATCTGATGCGAACAGTTCAAGTAATGAGCCGACTGCTTGTAAAATATAAAAAAATGAAATAAAAAAGAAGGAAGAGATTCATAATTTGATGATGAACAACTCTGAGAGAAAAGTGGAGAAGTAGCAGAAAGTAACTGCTTATTATAAAAATATATGCACATATTGATTGAGCAATATCCTTACTGTCAAAAATTTTATATTTTCAAGGGAACTCTGCCATATTTATTTTAGAGTTAAAATTTAATTTTTTTTTTTGACTTGTAACTTTTTGCTGCCGACACATTTATGGACAAAATAGATAGGTTCACGAATGAAATAAAGTCCACGAAAAAACCTGTACGTGTTAGATTTCAGATTATAAAGCTTGATGAAAACAACAATAACATTACATTCTATTGGATTGAATTTAAATTTTTCCTAGAGAATTTACATGCAGTTTTCTTTTAGAAATTGATTTTGCAAGTCATCATACTATTAAATCTCTCAAAATTAGATTAAAATTTATTGTTTTGTGTATTTTAATCTTTTTTTATTAATTTTCGATTTTAATTAGTTTTTCCTACTTAGATTTAGATTTTTTTGATTAGATCGGTTTTAAGACTTATATATAAATAATTAGAGTATTTGTTTTTAGATTCATAATATTATTCAGATTTTTATAAAACATTAAATTAATATTTTTTTATAATTTTTTAATAGTGTTATTACTGTAACTTTAAAGCTTGAAAACTGATCTAATTTTTATCTTTACTATATGCCGCATCAATTTTTGCTAATAAAATTAATTAGTTAAAAATATCTCCTCACTGAAAACCCAATAATAAAACTCTAATTTAGTCATCTCAAGTTGAAATAATCTTATTCCTACCACCCAAACCAACCATGTCTTGAGAGCATTTCGGGAAGAAAATATATTAATTAAGATATATAATTATTTTAAACAAATAAAAATGTAGGCTCATTTACTGACAAGTGAGTTTACTCTCTCAGTTATTATTTTGATGTATAATTTAAAACAAGGTAACGAGAAAAAAAAATCATAAATGCGCAAGTTCATATATATATATATATGTGTGTGTGGGGGGGGGGGGGGGTGCTCTCCATGTAATTCAACCTCTAATTAAAAAAATAGTCTGAGTCCATATAAGTTGCGCGGTCCAACAACACCTTACCTGTTTTTATTTTATTTTTAATAAAAAAAAAATGAAGGCCATTCAAGGTGTTTGACCACGATCCTAAATGATTTTTGAACACCGACTAGCAAGTGCTTCTTTTTATGAATGTATTAATATCAGAAATACTAACTCATGGCTTTTAGCATATTTTTCAAATTAATGAAAGCACTTAACGAGGCTTCACAAGATTACTGTTACTTCATTAGTTCAAGTTAGTGTATTTCTTTAATATTAAGATGAAAATTATTTTTTAAATTATTTTTTATTTGAAAATATATTATAATGATATATTTTTTATTTTTTTAAAATTTATTTTCAACATCAATATATCAAAACAATTCAAAATTATAATTTTTCTCTTAACATCTACAAATTAAAACAATTTAAAAATATATAAAAAAATATTCGAGTTAAACCACGAAAACAAATTAATACATACTTCACCTAATGATCTCCTTGCTAATTAATTAATTTACTTAGAGTTCTAGTAACATTGACATTTTCAAACTAGACTATGTTTAGTGTTAGACCATGTTTTTCAATAATTTCTTTTCTTTTCTGTTTTTTTTTTTTAGAGTGGTAATGAATAATAATATATACTTGCTAAGGCCTGTAATATCTACATGCTTCCTTGATACGATACCATCTTCTAGAAAAACAACGAAATTGTGTGTACTCTAGTTTTTTTTAAAAAATTTGATTGATAATTAAACAAGGTATAGGCACAGATTGTTTACCATATAAATCTCACAGCATAAGAGCAAGAATTCTTTACCCGACCTGCTCACAGAATAATAAGAAATATGCATACTTCTTAACAGTTTATGCATATTCCCAGAATTTTTACAGAATAGTTGATTGCAGTTTGATAGTCAGACAGACCAATGACTTGCTATTCTCATTAAAATTAATATAGTCTTTGAAATCCCACCAAGTTCATCTTTGAGTGCTTAATTTGATGTCTGAAATCTGCATCATCGAAGTGGGGCTCCGTTTTTCTTTTTTCTTTTATACCAGGAAGAAACTTAGTTGCTTTGTTAGGTGTTTTCCTCAAATCTACGTACTTTCATCTTTAAATGGCAAACAATATTTGCGGTCCAACAACACCTCACCTGTTTTTTATTTTAATAAAAAAAAAAATGAAGGCCATTCAAGGTGTTTGACCACGATCCTAAATGATTTTAAACACCTACTAGCAAGTGCTTCTTTTTATGAATGTATTAAAATCAGAAATACTAACTCATGGCTTTTAGCATATTTTCCAAATGAAAGCACTTAACGAGGCTTCACAAGATTACTGTTCTTCGGACGTCCAATCATTAGTCCTGGTTAGTGTATAAAAATTAATTTTTTAAATGTTATTTTATTTAAAAATATATTAAAATAATATATTTTTAATTTTTTAAAAATTTATTTTTAACACCAACATATCAAAACAATTTAAAATTATAAAATTTTTATTTTGACATCTACAAATTAAAACAATCTAAATATATAAAAAATATTAATTTAATATTTTTTATAAATGAAACACATTTTAAAAAGTGAGTTAAACCACCAAAACAAACTCATATAATTGAGCATTCCTAATCTCATACGTCACCTAATGATCTCCTTGCTAATTAATTTACTTAGAGTTCTAGTAACATTGACATTTTCAAACTAGACCATGTTTAGTGTTAGACCATGTTTTTAAATAATTTCTTTTCTTTTCTGTTTTTTTTTGGAGTGGTACTGAATAACAATAAATACTTGCTGAGAGGCCTGTAATATCTACTTGCTTCCTTGATACGATACCATCTTCCAGAAAAACAACGAAATTGTGTGTACTCTAGTTTTTTTTTTTTTTTTGATTGATAAGTAAACAAGGTATAGACACAGATTGTTTACCATATAAATCTCACAGCATAAGAGCAAGAATTCTTTACCCGACCTGCTCACAGATCGAATAATAAGAAATATGCATACTTCAACAGTTTATGCATATTCCCAGAATTTTTACAAAAAAGTTGATTGCAGTTTGATCGATAATCAGACCAATGACTTGGTATTCTCATTAAAATTAGTATAGTCCTTGAAAAGAGAGGAAGCTGTCAGCATACAAGGATTCACCGACTCAAGGAAGACATAGAAGGAAGCAATAAATCATCGGAATTATCAGATACATTCATTATTAACATAGTAAAGAGCCACTTTGAAACCTCAACAAGGAATAATGACATAGAAATTCCAAAATTTGTTTTAAAAAATGAAATTCCATCAAGTTCATCTTTGAGTGCTTAATTTGATGTCTGAAATCAGCATCATCGAAGTGGGGCTCCGTTTTTCTTTTTTCTTTTATATCAGGAAGAAACTTAGTTTCTTTGTTAGGTGTTTTCCTCAAATCTACTTCCATCTTTAAATGGCAGACAATATTTGGTCATCTCAAAGTTGACAGTGTGAAATGTGAACGTAGACAGGAAGCTTGCCATATGTTCCATTATTATAAAGACACTAAACCTTCAAAATAAAGGATGGTTTATTAAGTTGATAAATTGATATCTAAATATTTAATGCAAAAAAACTCCCATTCACTTTATTATAATATAATTAAATAAAAAATAATCTCTAAACTCAAGAATTTACTAAATTTAATAATATCACATGACTTGCATTGCGGATTTGATTGTTGGACTAAACCCACTTAGTTGTTAAATATATATATATATATGTTTATAGAGTTTTATGTATATGTTTATTGAATCCGAGTGGACTAGTTTTTGATCTAGATCATGATGAGTTGAGGATTGACCGCTCTCACACTTACAACTGGTGATAATATGTTGAACCTCTAAATGTGAAGCAGGTGGACAGTTCTTGTAAGGGACTTTTTGGAAACACAGCCCATCATATAGTTGGCTAAGTGTGGAGTTATTTGTGACAAAAGAATTTATCAGCTCGCAATATCGAAATCCATCTCTGTAAAATGTTTCAGATGTGGCAGTTTCAACGCGGCCAAGTCCATCTGTCTGAGCTATTCCAGAGAGTGATCTTTCAAATCGAAGGCAATTGAAAAAAGAGGAAAACATACAAGGAATCCAAAATCAACAGACTTGAAAGATTTAATGTCTGCAGACTTGAAACCAAGCATCCCTGCTTATGAAAATCTGAAGATTTAATGTCTACAGACTTGTTGTATCTGCAGCATTTTCTTGCTTATTTCATACGTTTCTCCCGGTTCTGAAGCTTGAAAATTCTCTACAACTTGCTTAAACTTTCAGTCATCTGTAAAACCAAACAAAACTATTTACCATATAAATTTCACCACACAAGAGCATGGATTCTCCATTTTCAGCTGTTAACTAAGAGCAAACATAACTTCTGTGCCAGTCATGCGAACCCATTCCCTGAACTAGCAATGTTTCCATATAAAAATTTCAGGTCACTACCGAGGATATAATTCAGTGATCGAAACCCAATTTATAGATTGTTGTGATGACAATGGCAACTGAGTTGAACCAGAATCTTCTGTTCCTGAAGCTGATCCTGAATTTCCCCTTGGCATGTAAGAACCTGGTCGTGTTGGCGTGGGAGAGGTCATGGTGTAACCATTGAGCATCATGACAATCTGTGACATTGTAGGTCTGTCAGCAACCTGCTTCTTGAACACACAACAACCCTATGTGTATGCACTTCAAAATTTCATTTTCTGGCCTTTGCCCACCTAATGTAGGATCCGCCAACTCTAAAGCTGTTCCTTTAGTCCAGTGTCGCCATGCCTGGAACAAATTATAACACTCAAGTTTTGCCCAATAATGGCAGCTACATTTTTCTTACACGACAAAACAATTTACCAGCATACTTACACAGCTTTGAAGATTTATTGAATTACGGAAACTAGAGATCTTTTGACCCGTGACAATCTCCAAAACCAGAATACCAAAGCTGTAAACATCGGATTTAGTTTAAAAGTGCCCCTTTTTAGCATACTCCGGTGCCCTGTAACCACTTTCATGTCAATAAAGCAAGAAATAGAATGGAAGTCTTCCATTATGTGCCAATGTATATAACTGTTAAGTCACTTTTTATATATAGGAACTGTATCAAATGTAACAGAACTCAAAAGCTCAACACTTACTAAGCCCAGCAATTCGCTTGGTATTGCTTTGAGTTTGACTTCCCGAGAAAAGCCTGGCCAGCCCAAAATCAGAGATTTTAGGTTGCATGGAGACATCTAATGGCATAGCAAAGGCACAACAACCAACAAGCCTACAAGGAAAAACAATTATTCCTTATTATTACTTTCATTCTCTTCGAGATATAAACCAATCTCTATAAAATACACTCATATAACCGAGATATATAAATATATCGGGTTACCAGGTAAACATACAAGTCCATTAAAAAACATCATACAAAACAACACAATTTTATACAATCACACAAGCTACTTACACTATTCATTCTCCTTTTCTTTGTATATCATTTCTTATTTTACATTTACAAACTTAAATATTGAAGAGTCTCCTATTCCGACAGGAGTCTTGTTTTTCTCAAGAGAGAGTGGAACAATCAAGTTTATTCACCATGTCAGCTCATCAACTAGTGACCAAGTCTAACCATCTTGTTAGCCCATTAACTAGTGACTAAGATTAGTCACCCCAAATAGCCCAAAACACAGTCGTGGAAAGGCCGGTATCTAATATGAAGATTTTACGAATTCATCAATACAGAAATTCATATAGGATCAAGGCCAAAATGTTACCATCATTACTAGTTGAGTCTTTTGTTGCAGTTGCAGTTGAATTGAGTTGAACTGATGGAGGAGGAGGAGGAGGAGGTGACAGCATTGACAATGAAAATAATGAATATATCTCGTAGCGATTACTGCAGCTGAGAGCATATACCGAAGAAGCTACACTTTTACTCGAAAGCTGCACAATATAACGGATAATACTTCAAAGACAGCGTAAACATTCATCTCCTGTTAAGTTTCTGGCGCACTGAGCCATACCATATATATCAATAGAACTTGTGTAACTAGTCCTTCCTTCTGCTAATCTTGAAGTATCAGCGGCAGCGTTGGATGAGATGTTCCCAAGCAAACGTCCTGACTCCTGAAAAGAACCGGGTCTTCAGCATTCTGAGGGCTAAGAAAAACAAGCTTTATAGCAATGTCAGCAGTTGAGAAAAATGGCAAGTCCGAGTACTGTGGCAAACAACTCTCGTTAAATACAAAAGCAACCTTCTGGTTAGGACACCGTTGGATGAGTTTTGTAGCTACAGCATTTGCAGTCATGGCAAACTTCCTTGAGGGTAAAACCTGGACAGTTTTTGAGGCCATAAACAAGATTGGGGTTCTGTCCCAGGCCCACAGTAGAGATATAGTAACCTGTTAGAGAAGCATTTGCAGCTAATGAAGTCAGGGTAAGATTTAGGTTCTGCTGATAGGCAGCCCCAGAAGTGTAATTCATGGAATTATCACAGTATGTAACTTCTTGGCCTTTAGAAAGGTAGTAAAAATGAAGAATACATGAAACCAAGAGTAAGAAACCAGCATCTAACATCATCGATTGCATAATTGTCGATTCGGTGAAGGCTGCAGAGGAAGAATGAATGAGAAATGCATATAGTTTGACATGAAAATATTGAACTTAAACCAGACACATATATGAAATTTCTGAAGGGTTTCAACAAGAAAATTACGAGGTTAATGTAGGGTGGGAGGGCTGGATTTTGTTCAAGAAAGTCCAAGCTCATGAAAGAACAAGGATTTCACCTGTATTAATGTATCAGTCAAAAGAGAAGCCTAAGAGAGTAAACTACTTTCTCCCTGACTTCGTCAAACCAATCTGTGTATTTGTATTTGTTTTCTTTGAAGATGGGAATAGATACAAACAGAAAATCCAAGGACTGGCCAATTTTAAATCTAGAAACAACTCTTTTCAATGGTCTGCTCACAGAATAATTAGAAATATTCATACTTCTCTATCAGCTTACGCATATTGCCTGTAGTTTTTGTTTGTGAGCCTAGAAAATAGTTGAAAGCAGTTTGATAGTCAGACTAATGACTTTGATAAAGATAACCTGAGACGGCCGTTGTCCAGCCAATTTAAAACGGCAATCGAAATCAACAACCTCAGTAGAATGTTTGAGGTGTGAGGATCATCGACTTTCTATGAGACTTCATATCTAATTCAGTGGTAACTCTTAGGATATGAACATGTAATTAATATCATATAAACCCAGACTAAATTTCAATTACTTCCAGGAAATCTAGTAAGTCAAACATATACAGATGTCAAATATTCACCAGCTTCTGACCATAATTATAAGATCCGGCTCTGCCTGGCATCATACTAGGAACCCGCTAACTCGATGCCTGGTCAAGGCGAGGTTAAGGTAAGTGGAAACCCTTTCTTCTTTTCACCAAAACAAAGTTATTTTGAGTTTTTAAAAAACAAAAGTCAAAGTTTAGGTTGACCTGAGTCAACTCCGGACCAGTGACTCAAGCCAGGTGAATCCTCGAGTTGTGTCTTATAACTATCCTCTTAACATTTAAACTCAAATATCCTTTTTGTCGTACAATAGCAGTGTCTTGAGCCATGTCCATCTGTCTGGGCGTTCCAAACAGTGAATTTTGTGGAAGAAGTCAATAGAAAAAAAATGATGTCAGCTTACAAGGTTCACCTAGGGTAAAGCTAGTGAAGCTGACCTCCACACAAATAGACTCAGATGGTATTCCCTTTGTAGAGTGGGAGGAGGAGAGTCTGCTGCTAGCAAACAGCAGATACAGAATTTGATCAGATGCGGAGCAGGCCAGAGATGAAGATACCGGAGACGAGGAAAGAGACTTAAACTGAGGCAAGGTGCGTTCTGAAATAACTGAGCTAAGAAGCAGAGGGTGACGGAACGGAATTCAAAGATGCTTATGGGCCTTATCCGACCACGATCTTCATGGTATTAACTGTACCATTTAACAGAATGGTACAAAAAACATCATTCAGATAGTTCGAGCACAAAGAGTGCCAAATGGGCCTTTTCCGCCTCCCTCAATGGACTGACCTAGTCGCCCTTCGGAGTATCCCGGATCGGCACGTTAGGGAGGAGAACTAAATTGAATAAAGGAATTCGTGTTTACTGCTGATAGTGATAGGACCGGCGGTGGAATAGAACTAATTAAAGAAAGCCCTTTGAAAGCAGAACGCACGAATTATGTGACATCCTCCAATAACGCCGGCCACCATAGACCTGCCAAACCCTCTCTGGTTCTGTTTTTTACTAATTCCCAGATGAGACTCTTTCCCAAGAACCCAGAGAAGCGACTGGCCAGAAAAATAGCTTAGTCGCAGGAAGATTCGCCAACTGAGAATAGGTCGTGGATCCGACCAAATCTGGAAATTTGTTGCGGTCCCAAAACAAAATCGGCCTTTGTCTATGCCCCTTTTAAACAGACGAGACGGACGAAAACTATATATAGCTATTCCGGAAATCCATCGAAATCACTGACCTCCGAGTCCATGTTGGCTCACTGAATACCAGCTCGAGGTTCTGGATCAAGGTTTTTCAATAGCTGATTATTAAAAAACAAAGGCAGAGCCTATCGATAGCTGAACCAACAGTGTAGAAAAAAAAGACCTGAACATCGTACTCCAAGAATGAAAACATGGGCTTTAACCAAAGATGGAACATCAGGAAGCTAAGACACGAGAAGCAAATCTCGATAACATGCTAAAAAATGGGACATACTGTGGATGAAATTCGATTTAAAACTCACCAAGTTTCTGGAAGTAACATATTAACAGAGAGAACACTTTGGCACCATGTAAATTACTATCAAAACTTTGACTCTCCTCTGTAGTCATGCCACTCTCTTGTTCATGTTATGGCATATCCTTGCATCAAAATCAGGGGCTGGAAACTTTGGCTGGCAGTAAATGTCCCTCTGAATCAAGCATTCCAACCAACTTAAATAATCAGAAGAGGGCAATGAGAAGAGAGGAAGCTGTCGGCAAAAGGATTCACCAACTCAAAAAAGATACACAAAGGATCAATAAATCTTCAGAATTATCAGATACATTCATTAATAACATAACAAAGAGCCACTTTGAAACCTCAACGAGGAATAATGACAGAAATTCCAAAAATTATTTCAAAAATGAAACTACACCAAGTTCATGTTTTAGTACTCAATGTCTGAAACCAGCATCGCAGAAGCGGGGCTCAGTTTGTTTTCATTTATATCAGAATATAAACGTGGACAGGAAGATTGCCATACGTTCCATTTGATCTAAATCATGATGAGTTGAGGATTGACCTTTCTAACACTTAGAACTGGTGATAATATGTTGCTCACAAGGAGCATCTAAATGTGAAGCAGGTCAATTCTCGTCAGGGACTTTTTGGAAACACAACCCATCATATGGTTGGCTAAGTGAGGAGTTCGTGAGAAAAGAATTTATCTGGCCATCATATCGAAATCTACCTCGGTAAAATGTTTCAGGTGTAGCAGTTTCAATTTGGCCAAGTCCATCTGTCTGGGCTATTCCAGAGACTGAATTTTCAAAACGAATTTAATTGTAAGAAGAGGAAAATATACATGGAATCTCAAAATCAAAAGACTAGAAAGATTTAATGTCTACAGATTACTTTTCACTAAGTAACCCTGCTTATGAAAATCTGAATTTAGGTCATTCAACTTGTTATATATGCAGCATTTTCTTGCTTATTTCATATATTTCTCCGGGTTCTGAAACTGGAAAATTCTGATAACATTTTACGCATGTTACTCAAGCACTGTTAGTAAGCATTAAGGTTATGGAAATTACTTTTATTATAGCAAATACAATTCACCTATAGGAAACCAAAAATGCTCTCTACATCTTGCTTAAGACAGTGAAACCAATCAAAACTATTTACCATATAAATATCACCTCGTAGGAGCATGAATTCACTATTTTCTTCTGTTAAATAAGAGAAACATAACCTCTATTCCAGTCCTGGGAACCCAATTGCTGAACTGGCAATGTCTCCATATAGCAATTTCACACCACTAGCGAGGATCTAATTCAGTGATCGAAACCCCATTTATAGATTGTTGTGATGACAATGGCTACTGGGTTGAACCAGAATCTTCTGTCCCCGAAACTGGTCCAGAATTTTCCACTGACACATAAAAACCAGGCTGCGATGGCGCAGGAGAGGTTACAGTGTGACCATTGAGCATCATGACAATCAGTGACATTGAAGGTCTGTCAGCGGCAGTTTCTTGAACACATAACAACCCTATGTGGATGCACTTCAAAATTTCATTATGTGCACATCATCCGTTCCTATTCCCTTCACAAACTTTTGTGAACAGCCATAACATAAACCTTACTAAATTGCTCTACACATAACCACATCAAATATGATTAGTAAAGCAAGTTGATGCAAAATTTCATATAGGATATCAGGGCCAAAGTATTACCATCGTTACTGGTTGAATCTTTTGTTTCAGTTGATGTTGAGTTGGTTTTGACCAGATGAGGAGGAGGTGGCAGTGATAACAATGAAAATAATGAATGTATATCATCGCTAATATAGCAGCTGAGAGCATATACCCGACAACCTGCACTGTCACTCGAAAGCATTGTAATATACCTGATAATACTTTGAAGACAGTGCAAGCTTCAACTTATGATCTCCTTGCTAATTGATGTACTTAGAGTTCTAGTAACGTTGACATTTTCAAACTAGACTATGTTTAGTGTTAGACCATGTTTTTCAATAATTTTTTTTTTTAGAGTGGTGAATAACAATATATACTTGCTGAGGCCTGTAATACCTACGTGCTTCCTTGATATGATACCATCTTGGCATCTTCTAGAAAAAAAACAACGAAATGCAGGAACCGTCGAGGAGTCTAGCTTCTAGGATCGACGACATGTCTTTTTTAAAAAAAAAAAAACAGGTTAGACATGCGGCCTCAGCTGCCCTGTTAATGATGGGCTAGTTTTTGCTGCCTTTTTCTTCCTCTTCGGTTTTTTTTATTTATACTTTAAAATTTATAATATTTATTTAATTTTTAGTTTTGACATGATTTCAATAAAAAAATATTTATTTATTGTGTATTTGATCTAGTAATAGCATTAACAGTAGTAAATTGTTAATAAAAATTCATTTAAAATGGATTTTTTATTATTAAAATTTTAAATTGGTTTTTTAAAAAAAAATAGGGTAAACATGCAGCCTCAACTGTCCTGTTCATGATAGGCTAGACATTGGCCTAGTTTTTTTTTGCTTTTTCTTTTTCTTTGGTTTTTTTTATTTATTCTTTAAAAAAAATTATCATATTTATTTATTTTTTAGTTTTGATATAATTTTAATAAAAATAATATTTACTTATTATGTATTTGATCTATAGCAGCAGCACCAGCAATAGTAAATTGTTAATAAAAATTCAATTGAAATGGATTATCTAAGTGAAATCAAAATCCTTAAATTCAAAGTGAAGGACTAATGTGGTATTATTTTTTAATCTCTAGACTTAATTAAACATTACTCAAGTCATTGTTAATTAAGCTATATTCATGATTTTTTTTATTAACGTGAATGTTTGGGCTAACTTGTATATATTTTAATTAATTTTACGGGTTCTAAAATTAATAATCATATAAATTACTAATAATTTTAAAAAAATTTAAATTCATAATTATTAAAAAACAAATTTAAAACCCGATAATACCTTCATGATATTTGATTGTGCAGGTGTCTATCCGATCGATCCAAGCAGGATGGTTGGGCACTTGAGATTGTGCTTATACGAGAGAATGGGCAATTTTAAAATGATTAAGTGCCAACAAATAAGCAATGATCCACATGTTTATTGACCAAGCCATGATAAGATGGCAGATGCCCCCATTATCGTGATCGTGTGGTAAGTGGGTTTTAGCTAGATTTTACAATACAAGGAGCTGCCAGAGGAATCATAGCGTGTTTGATATGGTAGCGGTTGCTTTTAAATAGTTTTTCGTGCTGAAATATATGTCAATGATGTTTTTTTATTTTTTAAAAATTATTTTTGATATCAGCATATTAAAAATTCCAAAAAATACAAACCGCACTCAATTTTAACAAAAAAAAAAAATTGAAATTTGACCAAATATAAGTTCAACCGCAGAGCCAAACACCCTCTTAGTCAGTCTTCTAGATGAAGGTTGACAATCATGCATCTAATCACTTTGTGATCTTTTTAATTGATGCTTAGTGTCAAATTTGGCATTCAGAATTTTCTCAAGTATAGCTGGTATACCTCTTCGTCAATCCTGTAAAAGAACTTGTATATCAAGATTATCTATATTCACTTGTTTTGTTTTGATTAGGATTAATTGAATCAATTATTTTTAAAAACAACTTGTATTATTGGATTATCAAGTTAATTTACAAGTTGCCGAACTAATATATATTTATTATTTTTATTTAAAATAATATCATTTTACTAAATTTGTAAATTTGTTTGTTGTTTAATCAGATTATTTAAGTTACATATTAATACATTATATCACTCGAGTTTATTGATATCTAAATTAGTTTAAAGTAAAAAGAAATATATGCACACCCAAGTAATTTGTTTGGTCAAAGATGGGACCTGGTAAACGGTGTAGATGTGAGGGCAGTGTTTGGAGTTTGGGAGAGGTCAAGCTCCTAAGATTGTTGAGAAATTTCTACTTTTTGATAATTAGTGCTGTGGTGGGAGTGCTCTCGAAAGTCAACTGCAAACATGCGGCGCGGTGGGACTTTTGTAAAATAGACCGATATATTGGAATGCTAATTACGAAGGACTCACTCACTACAGCAATGAATGATCTCAGTGGACTTTGCTGCATCAATCAATTACATAATTTTAGCATTTGCTGTGAACATTTATGTAATTAATAACATTATTTTCGAGAATTTGGACGTAATATTATCTAAATCATTCCTTGTTGTATAAATATTGAGATGTGAAATATCTTTTAGATATATTTATAAACAAACAACATCAACATCTTTAAATTTAATAAAAAAAAAAATCCAAACAAGCCACATGAGTTTTTTTTAATAAAAAAAAATTAGGTTAAGATTTTAATAGCATTAGTTGAGATTTATCTAAAAACCAATTCAATATAAAAAAAAAACTTAAATTGTTAGGTAAAGTTTCAATATATAATTTATATTATTTTTTAATATACCTTCTCAAATAAAAGTTTTATGAACATGAAACTTGTATAATCTCATATTATCTTATGCTTAATTTTTATCAAATAAATAAAAATAATAAAATTTAAATTCGTGACTTTTTGGTTATTAAGGTCCAGACACCATGTTAAAGAACCAATTCAATTTAAAAATTTGAACTATTTATTTAAATTTCAAAATATAATTTATATTATTTTTAACAAGATTAAGATAATGTGCTAATTTAGATTTACATTTATAAATTGTTGTTTAATAAAAAAATCCAGACAAGTCAAATGAGTTTTTTTTTTCCGCTGAAAACAAATATAAGTTCTTATCCAATCATTGAATTAGGTGTGCTGGCTGAGATTGATATCGTATGTCCAATTTAGGTTAAAATAATTCAAAAGTTGTTTAAGAAATTTTTTTATTGCTTTTAGATTCCTTTCATAGTTAGGTTTTGAAAATTTTATTTTATTTGAGTTTTCATTAATTAGATCCTCGTCAGGTAGGTTTAACTTGCTATTTAAATAATTTTGTATATTATTTCTTAGAGTAATTAAGATAAATCAAAGTTCTCCATGCAGTTTAGCTCTAATTTTAAAGTACTGGAATCGTAAATATAATATATATATATATATATATATATTTTTTTTTTTCATTATATATTAAGATTCTTCTAAGACTAATTAATGATAAATGGACAGGGTTGAATTTTGAAAACGAGATGTCGTTGCTCTTATTTTATAAAAGTGTTCTTGAACTTCAAACTCATTACAATCTCTTATTTTCAAATTGAAAAAAAACCAACCTCTGTATCATTAGAAACTGCTTCAAAAAAATCACCCCAATTCCACTTCAATTCGATAGACATCAGTTGATACCATCTCGCAGCTGTATATCCTGTGATCATGCTAGTCAAAAGAATGGATTCCTCATGTGTCAATCGTAACATTAACTAATGGGAGAAGCTCATGGGATCTTCAAAGTAACCACACAGAAAACTTTTTATTTAATATAAAATATAATAACATGAAGTGCGAACACTAAATAAGGGTTTCATTCCCTTGATATAGTGTGCATGAACATTCTCCAAGTAGTTAAGCATTGACAAAAGGGTAAATTTCATATCTGAAATTGCAACTCCCACTGACAACTCTGCCACCTTCTTTCCCGTCACAGCAGCTTGGAAGTTCACCGATTATACCATCGAGGCATTTCTTACAGACAGCACTAGAAAGATCCCGAGTGCACTGGACCAAGCCATATAGCTTGGTTGATTCTCCTAGCTCCATCTCTCCTGTTTCGTACAACTTGGGGGTTGCCTGAACTTTATTGGCGAGCTGGGTCAAAAGCTCTTTGGTCTTTCCGTTGAATGTAACTGGCTCACTTACAACTTTCACGTTCCCCATATAGAACTTGTTTCCATTATCAATTTGGCCAAAGAATTCTTTGTTTGAGTACTTGAAAAGACAGTTATCATACCAAATGATGGCCGCTTTATTGTATGGACAGCGCTTTCGAATATCACCGCCTGCCTCAACAACACAGGTCTTGCAATCTGAGGTTGAGGCGTCACCTCTACAAAGAGCAAGCCCATATGCTTGGTCCGGGTTCTGGCCTATTGAACCCTGACCAAATCCTGTACTAGGGGCTTGATCGTAGAGGTAACCAGCAAGCTTGTTTAGGTTGGATTCATAAGGGCCATTGGCAGTGAAGTTCTCAGGAGTTGAACATAAATGGAAAAGGAAAAGTGGGTCAGCTCCAAAACCAGTGTGGACAAGGAGAGAAAAGGCTAATAGACATGGAAAGGAGGCGAAGTTGGAGGAAAACATGGCTGCTAGAGCTGATTGATGATCTTAAACTTGGGATAATACTGGGATATATAAAGCAAAAACAGCATTGACTTGGATGGGGTTAAGGGGTTGACCCTTTCATTTGTTTTATTAGGGATAGAACTTTCTGTTTGAATTGCTATGCTGCAGGAAAGAGGTTTCAACTTGAGCTTAGGTGATTTGAACAGTTGATGAATGTAAAGCTAGATTAATTTCATTTGATAAAGCTAGCTAACACAAGTGGTTAAGAACTAGAATAGATATAAGGAAGAAGGTATTCGGTTCAAGCCCAATTCTAAAATGGGTAACTTTTCAAGGAAACAAGATGGATTCTCGTGATCTAAACACTGAGATGATCCTGATGCGAACAGTTCAAGTAATGACCGACTGCTTGTAAAATAATAAAAAATGAAATAAAAAAGAAGGAAGAGATTCATTTTGATGATGAACAACTCTGAGAGAAGAGTGGAGAAGTAACAGAAAGTAAATGCTTATTATAAAAATATATGCACAGATTGATTGAGCAATATCCTTACTGTCAAATATTTTATATTTCCAAGGGAACTCTGCCATATTTATTTTAGAGTTAAAATTTAAAATTTTTTTTGACTTGTAACTTTTTGCTGCCGACACATTTATGGACAGAATAGATAGGTTCACAAATGAAATAAAGTCCACGAAAAAACCTGTACGTGTTAGATTTCAGATTATAGAGCTTGATGAAAATAACGATAACAATAAAATTTAATTATTGGATTGAATTTAAATTTTTTTAAAAGAATTTACATGCAGTTTTTATTTTTTTTAGAAAACAACTTTGCCAGTCATCATATCACTGAAGTTTCCAAAAATAAATTCAAAAATTGTTGTTTTGTCTATTTAATTTAGTTGTTTTTTTTTGTTAATTTTGTATTTTAATTAGTTTTTCCTGTTTAGA
Organism: Populus tremula; assembly: GCA_964019445.1. Taxonomy (NCBI): domain Eukaryota; kingdom Viridiplantae; phylum Streptophyta; class Magnoliopsida; order Malpighiales; family Salicaceae; genus Populus; species Populus tremula. The sequence continues at coordinate 1,818,494 of CAXHTJ010000017.1, read as the reverse complement.
TTTAGATTTTTGATGAGAGGAATTCTATATAAATTATATAGTTAGAGTATTTTTTTTTTTTTAGATTCATGCTATTAGTCGGACTTTTATAAAACATCGAAGACTTTTCTATAATTTCTTAATAGTGTTAGGGTTGTAACTTTAAAAATTAAGAATCCTAATTTTTATCTTCGGCGTATCAATTTTTGTTAATAAAATTAATTAGACAAAAATATTTCCTCCCTAATTAAAAACCCAATAATAAAACTCTAATTTAGTCATCTCAAGTTGAAATAATCTTATTCCCACCACCCAAACCAACCACATGTCTTGAGAGCAATTGGAAGAAAATATGTGAAGATAAATAATTATTTTAAACAAATAAAAATGTAGGCTCATTTACTGACAAGTGAGTTTACTCTCTCAATTATTCTTTTGATGTATAATTTAAAACAAGCAGGTCACGAGAAAAAATAATCATAAATGCACAAGTTCATATATAAATGGGTGGTCTACATGTAATTCAACCTCTAATTAATTAAAAAATCAACAGACTTGAAAGATTTAATGTCTACAGACTTTTCACCAAGCATCCCTGGTTATGAAAATCTGAAGATTTAATGTCTACAGACTTGTTGTATCTGCAGCATTTTCTTGCTTATTTCATATGTTTCTCCCGGTTCTGAAGCTTGAAAATTCTCTACAACTTGCTTAAACTTTGTTAGAAATAATGTTCAGGACTGCTGAGCTGGAATTTTATTCTTTCTTTAATTTTTGATTTAGTCAATTTTGTTCCTATTCTCTTGTTCTTGCTGCTATTTCACAGCTCTGTTCTTTCCATTATCAATTGATCATGGCTTGAATGTAGGACCATGATCGTAGGAGTTTGTTATGTATCAGTTCTATAAATTAAGCTGCAGTTATGAATAAAGTATTCAAGCTTTTCATTCATCAATCTCTTCTTAAACACAAGCATTATCCTTTGTTATTTTTGTTGTTCAGAATCACTGCAACAACGACAATTGGTATCAGAGCATCTTGATTTAAAGGGATCTGTGTTGTAACCCATGGAGACAGAAGTAAGCTTCTCATCAATTGCTCCACCAGTGTTCAATGGTGACAATTACCAGTTTTGGGCAGTACGGATGGAGACATACTTAGAGGCTCTGGATTTGTGGGAGGCAGTGGAAGAAGATTATGAAATCCCTGCACTTCCAAACAATCCCACCATGGCGCAGGTCAAATCACAGAAGGAGAAGAAGACAAAAAAAATCAAAGGCAAAGGCGTGCTTGTTTGCTGCAGTAGCATCCACCATTTTCACTCGAATCATGTCTCTGAAAACAGCAAAGGAGATATGGGAGTTTCTCAAGACTGAGTATGAAGGGGATGAAAGAATTCAAGGTATGCAAGTGTTGAACTTGATGCGTGATTTCGAGTTGCAGAAGATGAAGAAGACTGAATCCATCAAAGAGTACTCTGACAGGCTGCTTAATATTGCAAGCCGAATCAGTTTACTTGGCTCGTCCCTGCCTGAGTCAAGAATTGTTCAAAAAATTCTTGTAACAATTCCTGAAATCTTTGAAGCTACAATTACATCCTTGGAAAATACCAAGGATATGTCAAAAATTACTTTGACAGAAATGCTAAATGCATTACAAGCTCAGGAGCAAAGGAGGATCATGAGACAGGAAGATGAGATTGAAGGAGCTCTATTCGTCAAGCATAGAGAAAAAGGAAAGAATTACAAGAAGAATGGAAGCAGTCAAGCATCATCAGGTGATTCCAGGAATTTCAACAGGAGCAACACTGGAAACAAAAAAGGACCTTTTCCTCCATGCCAGCATTGTAAAAGGAGATCACATCCACATTTTAAGTGTTGGAGAAGACCAGAAGCTAAGTGCAACAAATGCAATCAAATGGGGCACGAGGCTGTCATCTGCAAAAACAAAATTCAACAGCATGGTGAAGAAGCTCAAATTGCTGATCAAGAAGAAGAAGATCAATTGTTTGTGGCCACTTGCATTTCCAGAAATGACTCAAGTGAAAGCTGGCTCATTGATAGTGGTTGCACCAACCACATGACACATGACAGAAACATATTCAAGGAGCTGAAACAAACAACTTCAAAGGTTCGAATTGGAAATGGAGAATACCTTGTTGTTGAAGGAAAGGGAACCGTGGCAATCTTGACTTGCTCAGGTACTAAGTTCATCTCTGATGTATTGTATGTCCCTGGTATAAATCAAAATTTATTCAGTGTTGGTCAGCTTATTGAGAAGGGTTATAAAGTAGTGTTTGAAAACAATTGCTGCTTGATCAAAGATGTGAATGGTCATGATATTTTCAAAATAATCATGAAAGGGAAGAGTTTTTCTAAATCCATTGGAGGAGGAGCATACTGCTTTCCCAATTAAAGAAAATATCACAGATATTTGGCACAAGAGGCTCGGGCACTATCATCATAGAGGGCTGATGCTTATGAAATCCAAGATGATGGCTAAGGATTTCCCAGCACTTGATGATCATATATCCAGCTGCAGAACTTGTCACACTGGCAAGCTAAACAGGAAGCCCTTTCCAGAAGCCACATGGAGAGCAACAAGGAAGCTACAATTGATTCATACTGACATTGCAGGACCACAAAGGACACTCTCTCTAAATGGGAGCCTGTATTATGCTGTCTTCATTGACGATTACAGTCGAATGTGCTGGATTTTCTTCTTGAAGCACAAGTCAGAGGTAGCACAGGTGTTCTGGAATTTTAAGGCCAAAGTTGAAAATGAAAGTGGCTGAAAAATTCAAGCCCTCAGATCAGACAATGGCAAGGAATACACTTCCAATGCCTTCAACGTTTTTTGTGAAGAGGCAGGCATTCATCATCAGCTAACAACTCTGTATACTCCTCAACAAAACGGAGTTTGTGAGAGGCGAAACAAGTTCATATTGGAAATGACAAGATGCTTGCTACATGAGAAGAATTTACCAAAGAAATTCTGGGCAGAGGCTGCAAACACTGTTGTGTTCTTGCAAAACCGACTGCCTACAAGAGCCTTGAAGGATCAAACACCCTTTGAGGCATGGTATGGTTACAAACCATCTCTGAATTTTCTTAAGGTATTTGGATGTTTGTGCTTCACCCTTGTTGAAAGGCATTTTTGTTGGCTACAGCTTAGTTTCAAAGGCTTATAAGATTTTCCAGCCACAAACTGGAAAAATCGTTATAAGCAGAGATGTCCAATTCCTGGAAGATGAAGAATGGGACTGGAACGATGCAATCAAAGAAGATTCAGCCTCTCTAAAAGGCAATTATCTTGTTTCAGACACAGATGATCAAAGCATGAAAGATTGGGACATCAACATGACAGATGACACTCCTGTTAGAGGCACACGGTCACTCCTTGATGTGTATCAAAGGTGCAACATTGCTGTGTGTGAACCAGCAAACTTTGAAGAAGCCAAGCTAGATCAAAATTAGCTTGCTGCGATGAAGGAGGAGCTTCTCATGATCACGAGAAACAACACGTGGGAGTTGGTTGACAAACCTCAAAACAGAAATGTAATCGGTGTAAAATGGGTGTATTGAACAAAACTCAACGCTGATGGCTCAATCAATAAGCTCAAAGCCAGGCTAGTGGTGAAGGGTTATGCACAAATCTTTGGCGTGGACTACTCAGACACGTTTGCACCGGTAGCAAGACTTGACACTATCAGGCTGCTACTTGCCATTGCAGCACAACTGAATTGGAAGGTGTATCAAATGGACGTCAAGTCAGCGTTTTTAAATGGTGTTTTCAGGAGGAATCTATACTGAGCAACCAGAAGGCTTTGCAAATGAAGGAGAGGAGGACAAAGTCTGTCTTCTTAAGAAGGCACTATATGGATTGAAGCAAGCTCCAAGAGCTTGGTACAGCCGAATCGATGAACATTTACAGCACTTGGGATTCACTAAAAGCCTCTCTGAATCGACTCTTTACATCAAGCAAAATGGTGATAACATCCTTATCATCTCACTTTACGTTGATGATTTGCTTGTAACAGGAAATAACAACAATAATGTGGAGACGTTCAAGCAAGAGATGATGAGTGTATTTGAGATGACAGATTTGGGTTTGATGTCCTTTTTTCTTGGAATGGAAGTTAAGCAAGCTGAACATGAAGTGTTCATATGTCAGAAGAAGTATGCCAAAGAAATCCTCAAAAAGTTCAAACTTGAAGATTGCAAAGCAGTAAGCACTCCTATGAATCAAAAGGAGAAGCTATGTAAAGAAGATGGAGCCGAGAAGGTTGATCAAGCACAATTCAGAAAAATTGTTGGATGCTTGATGTATCTCACTGCAACTAGGCCTGATATTTTGAATGTGTGAGTATCTTGTCTAGATTCATGCATTGTGCTAGTGAATTGCATTTCAAGGCTGCTAAAAGAGTGATAAGATATGTCAAAGGAACCTGCAATTTTGGCATAAGATACACAAGAAGTAGAGAGTTCAAACTGGTCGGGTACTCTGACAGTGATTGGGGAGGCTCAATTGATGACTTGAAGAGCACATCAGGCTACTGTTTCTCTTTAGGTTCTGGTGTGTTTTCATGGAATTCAAAAAAGCAAGAAACCGTAGCCCAATCCACTGCTGAAGCTGAGTTTGTGGCTGCAACAGCTGCTGTCAATCAAGCTTTGTGGCTGAGGAAAATTTTATCTGATCTTAACCTGGAGCAAAAGGAAAGCACAGAAATTCTAGTTGACAATCAAGCTGCCATTTCCATCTCTAATAATCCTGTGTTTCACGGGAAAACCAAGCACTTCAACATCAAATTATTCTTTTTGAGAGAGGTGCAGAAAAATGGGAGTATCATTTTTATTTACTGCAAAACTAAAGAACAAGCAGCTGATATTTTCACCAAACCACTGCCAGTCAACAAATTCGAATTTCTAAGAACAAAGTTGGGAGTTTGCAGCTCCTAAACAAGGAGGAGTGTTAGAAATAATGTTCAGGACTGCTGAGCTGGAATTTTATTCTTTCTTTAATTTTTGATTTAGTCAATTCTGTTTCTATTCTCTTGTTCTTGCTGCTATTTCGCAGCTCTGTTATTTCCATTATCAATTGATCATGGCTTGAATGTAGGACCATGATCGTAGGAGTTTGTTATGTATCAACTCTATAAATTGAGCTGCAGTTATGAATAAAGTATTCAAGCTTTTCATTCATCAATCTCTTCTTAAACACAAGCATTATCCTTTGTTATTTTTGTTGTTCAGAATCACTGCAACAACGACAAACTTTCAGTCATCTGTACAACCAAACAAAACTATTTACCATATAAATTTCACCTCACAAGAGCATGGATTCTCTATTTTCAGCTGTTAACTAAGAACAAACATAACTTCTGTGCCAGTCATGCGAACCCATTCCCTGAACTAGCAATGTCTCCATATAAAAATCTCACATCACTACCGACGATATAATTCAGTGATCGAAACCCAATTTATAGATTGTTGTGATGACACTGGCAACTGAGTTGAACCAGAATCTTCTGTTCTTGAAGCTGATCCAGAATTTTCCCTTGGCATGTAAAAACCTGGTCGTGATGGCGTGGGAGAGGTCATGGTGTTACCATTGAGCATCATGACAATCTGTGACATTGTAGGTCTGTCAGCAACCTGCTTCTTGAACACACAACAACGTTATGTGGATGCACTTCAAAATTTCATTTTCTGGCCTTTGCCCACCTAATGTAGGATCCGCCAACTCTAAAGCTGTTCCATTAGTCCAGTGTCGCCATGCCTGGAACAAATTATAACACTCAAGTTTTGCCCAATAATGGCAGCTGCATTTTTCTTACACGACAAAACAATTTACCAGCATACTTACACAGCTTTGAAGATTTATTGAATTACGGAAACTAGAGATCTTTTGACCCGTGACAAACTCCAAAACCAGAATACCAAAGCTGTAAACATAGGATTTAGTTGAAAAGTGCCCCTTTTTAGCATACTCCGGTGCCCTGTAACCACTTTCATGTCAATAAAGCAAGAAATAGAATGCAAGTCTTCCATTATGTGCCAATGTATATAACTGTTAAGTCACATTTTATACATAGAAACTGTATCAAATGTAACAGAACTCAGAAGCTCAACACTTACTAAGCCCAGCAATTCGCTTGTTATTGCCTTGAGTTTGACTTCCCGAGAAAAGCCTGGCCAGCCCAAAATCAGAGATTTTAGGTTGCATGGAGACATCTAATGGCATAGCAAAGGCACAACAACCAACAAGCCTACAAGGAAAAACAATTATTCCTTATTATTACTTCATTCTCATACACACCAATCTCTATAAAATAAGCTCCTTACACTATTCATTCTCCTTTTATTTCTTGTACATCATTTCTTATTTTACATTTACAAACTTAAATATTGAAGAGTCTCCTATTTCGACAGGAGTCTTGTTTTTCTCAAGAGAGAGTGGAACAATCAAGTTTATTCACCCTGTCAGCTCATCAACTGGTGACTAAGTCTAACCAAGTAACCATCTTGTTAGCCCATCAACTAGTGACTAAGATTAGTCACCCCAAATAGCCCAAAACACAGTCGTGGAAAGGCCGGTATCTAATATGAAGTTTTTACGAATTCATCAATACAGAAATTCATATAGGATCAAGGCCAAAATATTATCATCATTACTAGTTGAGTCTTTTCTTGCAGTTGCAGTTGAATTGAGTTGAACTGCTGGGGAGGAGAAGGAGGAGGTGACAGCATTGACAATGAAAAAGAATGAATATATCTCGTAGCGAATACTGCAGCTGAGAGCATATACCCAAGAAGCTACACTTTTACTCGAAAGCTGCACAATATAACCGATAATACTTCAAAGACAGCGTAAACATTCATCTCCTGTTAAGTTTCTGGTGCACTGAGCCATACCATATATATCAATAGAACTTGTGTAACTAGTCCTTTCGTCTGCTAATCTTGAAGTGTCAGCTGCAGCGTTGTTTGAGATGTTCCCTAGCAAACTTCCTAATTGACTCCTGAAAAGAAACGGGTCATCTGCATTAAAGTCTTATAGTGTCAAAGAACCATCTCAACCTAAAAGCTTAAGCTGTTAGGTGAGGTTCCAGGATATGATTTATATTATTCTCTAACACACCCCCTCAAGTGAAAGCCTTTTGGACTTGAAACTTGCACAGGCCCACATTACCTTGTGCTTAATTTTATCAAATAAATAGGGATGGTGAGATTTGAACTCGTGACCACTAGGTCATTAAGGCTCTGATACCATGTCAAAGAACCATCTCAACCTAAAAGCTTAAGCTGTTAGGTGAGGTTCCAGGATATGATTTATATTATTCTCTAACATATAGCACTATCAACGGTTGAAAAAAATTACGAGTCCGAGTACTGTAGCAAACAATTCTCGTTGCATACAGAAGCAGACATCTGGTTTGCACACAGTTGGATGATCTTTGTAGTGACAGAATTTGCACAGGTTAATTTTGCAAACTTCGTTGGATATAAAACCTGGACAATTTACGAGTCCATAAACCAGATTGGGGTTCTGCCCCACCGTAGAGATATAGTGGCCTGTTAAAGAAGCATTTGCAGCTAATGAAGTGAGGGTAAGATTTAGGTTCTGCTGATAGGCACTCCCAGAAGTGTAATTCATTGAATTATCACAGTATATAACGTCATGGCCTTTAGAAAGGTAGTGAATACATGAAACCAAGTGTAAGAAACGAGCATCTAACATCATCGATTGCATAATTGTCAGTTTTGTGAAGGCTGCAGAGGAAAGAATGAATGAGAAATGCATATAGTTTGACATGAAAATATTGAACTTAAACCAGACACATATATGAAATTTCTGAAGGGTTTCAACAAGAAAATTACGAGGTTAATGTAGGGTGAGAGGGCTGGATTTTGTTCAAGAAAGTCCAAGCTTATGAAAGAACAAGGATTTCACCTGTATTATTGTATCAGTCAAAAGAGAAGCCTAAGAGAGTAAACTACTTTCTCCCTGACTTCGTCAAACCAATCTCTGTGTATTTGTATTTGTATTTGTATTTGTTTTCTTTGAAGGTGGGAATAGATCCAAACAGGAAATCCAAGGACTTGGGCCAATTTTAAATCTAGAAACAACTCTTTTCAATGGTCTGCTCACAGAATAATTAGAAATATTCATACTTCTCTATCAGCTTACACATATTTGATAAGCTAGTAAGAATTGTTACAGAGATGAACAAGAAGTGAACAGAATTAGAGAAAGATGTTGCAATGCAGATGAAGAAGAAAATGTTTCTGTGTATTATTCTCTGCTTACATTCCCAGCACTGTTACATTCATTTTATATCAACAGAAGGTGAGAAGCTTGGTTACGTATTCTACTCAACAGTAACAGAATTCATTAACCGTCTAACTATATTAACAAACTTGCTAACCATTATATTCTCTATTCTCTTTGACAGGTGGCTGAAGCACAGGTGCCTGGTTGAAGCAGAGCCTTTGATATCTTGACATTCCCCCTCAATCGCAGGCTTGGAGGAGCCAAGCATAAGATTGGAATAGTGACACCGAAAAAAAAGAGTGGACAGACCTTTAGTTAGTATATCAGCAAACTGATCTACAGAAGAATATGCTATTGAAGCCATAGAATCTGGAAACATGGACACTGCGAGTATACTTGAGCAAATTGAGCTTCAAAATGCTAATGTTAAGGAGGAATCTTTTAGCAGGAAAGAAATACTTGAAAAGGTTGAGAAATGGTTGACTGCATGTGAAGAGGAGAGTTGGCTTGAGGAATATAACATGGATGACAATCAATACAATGCTGGGAGAGATGCTCATCTGACTCTCAAGCGTGCTGAGAAAGCTCGCAATTTGGTTAATAAAATGCCAGGTATGGTGGAGGCTTTGGCTTCCAAAACCATGACATGGGAAAGCGAGAGAGGCACTGAATTCTTATATGATGGTATCCACCTTCTTTCTATGCTTGAAGAGAACACCATATTACGCCAGGAGAAAGAGGAAGAAAGACGGAGGCAGCGGGATCAGAAGGAACATTTTTAGAGTGCAAGAGATAGAAAAGAAGAGAATCAAGGATTGAGAAGGAAGAATCTTGCAGGAAGTTGAAGATTTGAAGAAGAATTTTTCAGTTTAACAATATATCAAATAGATGATAGGCAGATTGATTATATGAAAGAATTGATTTAATAAGGCTATAATAATGCCAGAAACAGAGATTAGCAAGATATTAGAAGCTTTGAAGTTGAGAAGTAGTCCATTTTTTTTTAGAGTTCAAGAGACAAAGAGGAAGAGAATCACAAATTTGAGAAGAGAGTTGAAGAAGAATTTATTTTTTCAGTTTGACAATATATCAAACAGATGATAGGCAGATTGATTATTATGAAATATTTGGTTTAATAAGGAGATAATAATGCCAGAAACAGAGATTAACAAGATATTAGAAGCAGAGAAATCACAGGATCGCAAGATATTAACAATCCTAAGCTCTGATACCATGATAAGCTAGTAAGAATTGTTACAGAGATGAACAAGAAGTGAACAGAATTAGAGAAAGATGCTGCAATGCAGAGGAAGAAGAAAATGTTTCTGTGTATTATTCTCTGCTTATATTCCCAGCACTGTTACATTCATTTTATATCAACAGAAGGTGAAAAGCTTGGTTACGTATTCTACTCAACAGTAACAGAATTCATTAACCGTCTAACTATATTAACAAACTTGCTAACCATTATATTCTCTATTCTCTTTGACAGGTGGCTGAAGCACGGGTGGCTGGTTGAAGCAGAGCCTTTGATATCTTGACAATATTGCCTGTAGTTTTTGTTTGTGAGCCTAGAAAATAGTTGAAAGCAGTTTGATAGCCAGACTAATGACTTTGATAAAGATAACCTGAGACGACCATTGTCCAGCCAATTTAAAACGGCAATCGAAATCAACAACCTCAGTAGAATGTTGGAGGTGTGAGGATCATCGACTTTCTATGAGACTTCACATCTAATTCAGTGGTAACTCTTAGGATAAGAACATGTAATTAATATCAAATAAACCCAGACTAAATTTCAATTACTTTCAGGAAATCTAGTAAGTCAAACATATACAGATTTCAAATATTCAGTGATAATACGTTGCTCACAAGGAGCTTCTAAATGTGAAGCAGGTGGACAATTCTCGTCAGGGACTTTTTGGAAACACAACCCATCATATGGCTGGCTAAGTGAGGAGTTCGTGAGAAAATAATTTATCTGGCCATCATATCGAAATCTACCTCAGTAAAATGTTTCAGGTGTAGCAGTTTCAATTTGGCCAAGTCCATCTGTCTGGGCTATTTTCAAAACGAATGCAATTGTAAGAAGAGGAAAACATATATACATGGAATCTCAAAATCAAAAGACTAGAAAGATTTAATGTGTACAGATTACTTCTCACTAAGTAACCCTACTTATGAAAATCTGAAGATGGTCATTCGACTTGTTATATATGCAGCATTTTCTTGCTTATTTCATATATTTCTCCGGGTTCTGAAACTGGAAAATTCTGCAAAATTTGTCCTTGGTTCTGATAACATTTTATGCATGTTAATCAAGCACTATTAGTAAGACATAAGGTTATGGAAATTACTTTTATTATAGCAAATACAATTCATCTATATATAGGACACCAAAAATGCTCTCTACATCTTGCTTAAGACAGTGAAACCAATCAAAACTATTTACCATATAAATATCACCTCGTAGGAGCATGAATTCACTATTTTCTTCTGTTAACTAAGAGAAACATAACCTCTATTCCAGTCCTGGGAACCCAATTGCTGAACTGGCAATGTCTCCATATAGCAATTTCACACCACTAGCGAGGATCTAATTCAGTGATCGAAACCCCATTTATAGATTGTTGTGATGAAAATGGCTACTGAGTTGAACCAGAATCTTCTGTCCCTGAAACTGGTCCAGAATTTTCCATTGACACATAAAAACCAGGCTGCGATGGCGCTGGAGAGGTTATAGTGTAACCATTGAGCATCATGACAATCAGTGACATTAAAGGTCTGTCAGCGGCAGTTTCTTGAACACATAACAACCCTATGTGGATGCACTTCAAAATTTCATTTTGTGCACATCATCCGTTCCTATTCCCTTCACAAACTTTTGTGCACATCCATAACATAAACCTTATTAAATTGTTGTGACATAACCACATCAAATATGATTAGTAAAGCAAGTTGATGCAAAATTTCATATAGGATCAGGGCCAAAATATGACCATCATTACTGGTTGAATCTTTTGTTTCAGTTGGTGTTGAGTTGGTTTTGACCAGAGGAGGAGGAGGAGGAGGTGGTGGTGGCAGTGATAAATGTGAAAATAATGAATATATCTCATAGCTAATATTGCAGCTGAGAGCATATACACGACAACCTACACTGTCACTCGAAAGCCTTGTAATATACCTGATAATACTTTGAAGACAGCGCAAGCTTCACCTAATGATCTCCTTGCTAATTAATTTACTTAGAGTTCGAGGCTCTGTTTGTTCGCGGGAAAGTGGTTTTATTTTGGAAAGTGAATTCTGGAAAAAGTAAATTCCTAGAAAGTGAATTCCAGGAAAGTATTTTCCGATGTTTGGTAGTGTTATGGAAAATAAACGGGAAAATAATTTCCAGTGTTTGGTTGTGTTATGGAAAATGAACTGAAAAATAATTTATTAATGAATTAAATTTTTTTTCAAGTTTATCTAATATATAAAAAATATTTAATATAAAATATTTAATCACTTACAATTGTCATAACCCAATTTTTGACCTTTTTTATTTTTATTATTTAAAAAAAAAAGATGATGAAAAATAAAAATAAAATAAATGAAGGATGAATTAAAATTTGGGTTAAGGGTAACATGATTGGAAGTTTAAAGATTTAATTAAACTCTTGACTAGTTTAATTAATTAAATCAAGGGTTTAATTGGAGAATTGATTTAATTAAAATTTAGATTATTTTAATTAATGAAATCAACAATTTAATTGAAGAATTAATGAGTTTGATGACTTAATTAAACTTTGATTTAATCAAAAACCCAGGACTTAAATAAAATAAACCGAGAAAACCGGCTTTGTCTTTATCTTCAGGAGCAGCAGAGCACAGGTAATCTCCACTTTGCATTTTAATTCACTGCTATAGTAGCAAGTGAATTATAATTCGCTTGTTACTATAGCAAGTGAATTATAATTTATTGGGTAGCGCACGCCAAAAAAAAAGTGTTTTCCTTTTTTAACAAAAGAAAAACATTTTCTTTTGACAACGTTATTAATTTTAGGTGGACTGTAATTTATTTTATTTTGACTACTTTCCTTTGTTGTCGCCAAACATAGAAAAAGCAGGAAAGTGAATTCTAGAAATTCATTTTCCTGCAATCAAACACGGCCTAGTAACATTGACATTTTCAAACTAGACTATGTTTAGTGTTAGACCATGTTTTTCAATAATTTCAATTCTTTTCTTTCTTATTTTAGAGTGGTGCTGAATAATAATATATACTTGCTGAGGCCTGTAATATCTACATGCTTCCTTGATATGATACCATCTTGGCATCTTCTAGAAAAAAAACAACGAAATGCAGGAACCGTCGAGGAGTCTAGCTTCTAGGATCGACGACATGTCTTTTTCTTTTTTAAAAAAAAAAAAAATACAGGTTAGACATGTGACCTCAAGCCCTGTTAATGATGGGCTAGACATTGGGCCTAGTTTTTGCTTGCTTTTTCTTCTTCTTCGGTTTTTTTTTATTTACTCTTCAAAAAAGAAATTATTATATTTATTTATTCTTTAGTTTTGACATAATTTTAATTATTATTATTTAAAATTTAATAAAAAATATTTACTTATTATATATTTGATCTAATAATAGTAGTAGCAGTACCAATAGTAGTAAATTCTTAATAGAAATTCAATTGAAAAGGATTTTTTATTATTAAAATTTTAAATTGATTTTCAACATGATTTTATTATATTTACTATTTGTTTTAGCTTTTAATCACATAAATATAAATATACTATTTTAATGTGTTTTAGTTAAATTACTTTAACAATCAATATATATTTTAAAAAAATAAAAACAATTATTCTAGTTAAAAACATCATGGTTGCTAAAATAAAAAAGAGATATATCAATAGAAGATAATTTCAAGTTAAATAACAATGTAAAAATATTTTGCCAAGATCTATACATTTTTTATGTTTAAAATAATTTAAATCCCCAACAGGATAACGTAGACATGAAAACTAATGCTCCCCAACTATAAGGGATATATAGGGAGTGAAAAATATATGTTTAGGTATTAATCCACATCAATGAGAGGTCACCCTCTCCCTCATCCCCTTTCAACTCTCCTTTTACGCAAGGAGATTAATTCTTTTTTTTTTTTGGTGATTAGGAATTTTGTTAAATAAGTTTAAATAATTCAAGTGAGGAATTATCACCAGCCACAAAACGTGTGATGGGTTGGGTTTATTTAAGATTAATGGACATGGAAAAAACACAAGCAAACAACAAGAACAAGAACAGCATCTAGCAAGTAGGACTCCATGGAAGACCAGAGAAAGCTTGATGTGAAAACCTTGAAAAAGTTCCATCTTGGAGAACATGACACATGTTAACTTTCTATTTTCTTGCTTTAAGGTCGGTTAGATAACATATTTTAATCATAGTACTTGGCATCCTCACAATCACAAAAAAAATATATTTGTGGCACAACCCTAGGGTTTGGGTTTGGATTTGTTGTTGGCCATCATAAAAATAAAAAAAATTATTTGTTTTAGTTGATTATTTTTTCAAGATAAGAAAAATGAAGATAGTGAATATAAAAAGCTATGTTTTTTTTATTTTAAAAAAATTAAAAGATAATTTTTTTATTAATATAAATGTCTGGATCAACTTGCGTACATTTCGATTAATCCCATGAGCTCTAAAATTAATAGCCATATAAAATTCTAATGTTTGAGGATTTAAACTTTTAATTATTAAAAAATTAAAAGATAATTTTTTTATTAATATAAATGTCTGGATCAACTTGCGTACATTTCGATTAATCCCATGAGCTCTAAAATTAATAGCCATATAAAATTCTAATGTTTGAGGATTTAAACTTTTAATTATTAAAAAATAATTTTTAAAATCTGACAAGTTATTTTTTATTTTTAACCAATTCATAAAATAATAACCAAAAAAAATCTTTGATTATGCCAAAAATAAGTAGTTTTCCGTTTTCTCCATTTCTTTGATTTTGGAGTTTGGATGGCCTAAATAAGAACCTGAAGCTTTCACGTTTCAACCAGTCAATTGGACAAATACATGAACGCTTAAACAAAATGGTGGACATGGACATTCGATCCAATTACAGCTCTCCACGTACACCAGCAGTTATTTATGGTCTGAAAATAATTGGTACCATACGAAAAGAGGAAGGTTTAAGGGGGTTGATTTGGTCCCTCCATTCTCAATTTTGTATCAGTTAAGTCTCTTTACTTTTATGTGTCTTAATATTGTCCTACTTACTCTTTGTTTTGTTTTAGTTTCATCATGCATTAAATCATACCATTTTGTATGGATTTAAATCGTTGTTTTAGCCATGGTTGTGGCATATCATATGCTAAGTATTTACATAATAATCATACATTTATATTGTATGAAATATATTTGAAACTCAAATATCAAAATGAATATTGTAATTTTACATAATGATCATAAAATAGATGTTGTGAGTTTACATGATAATCATGCGATTGTGTCATATAAAATGTAGTAATACCATACGGGTCGGGTTCAGGATAAATTTGAAACTCAAATACCAGATTAGATGTTGCGAGTTTACGTCGTGGTTGCTTTTAATGGTGTGATTTAACGTTGCCATTGATAGAAGGACCAAATAACTACAAACAAAGAGCTGAAGATTGACACATCAAGATAAGTGAAAGTAAGGGACCAAATTGAGATAAAACTTAGTAGAAGGACCAAATGCCCCGTCGACCCAAGAGTAAAACTAGACAAATCAATTTGAGCCCTCTGTACATGCAAGGAACTTGCACATATGATGGTAGGTTCCCACCTCCAAGGAGGCTTTAATTCCTAGCCATGCAAAACCCTTCTTTAATAACAAAAAATGGACCTGGTAACCACTCAACAACAGAGATCATGGTTCATAAATTGCCTTCAAGCATCTCATAAAGCTTGTAAGTTGTAACTTGCTTAATCTTGTTTAGTACTCTTTTCAGTTTTAATCATTTCTAGTGGAGTCACAATTGTCTCTAGTTTTCAATCACAAAAATAGACCTTTTGGTGCATTGAATCGAACCCACCTCAAGTTTCTTTTCTCAGACTATTTTTCTCAACCACAAGTTTCTGAGCAAGGCGTAAAGCTGACAGAAACTTCTGATGGGAAGGATAGGACATTGAGAAAGGGGAAAATGGTGACTATTTTGTCGAGTAGTGGCATTCATGTCATATGCTAAAATTCTAGGACACAATTTCGCCTCCATGGAAATGAAGGTGAACATTATTACTATATAAATGGCCCTCTTCCATCTTTCTTTTTGTCCATTCCATTTTGAGAGAGATTCTGAAAATGTGTAGGGGTATTCATCAGGAGAGAGATAACCAAGGCGGTTCTTGTGGCGGAGAGGTGGTTTCATCTAAGGCAACCTCAAGATTGGTTTGCTGTGAGCTGTGTGGATCAAGGGCATCATTATATTGTCAAGCAGATGATGCACTTTTATGTCAAAAATGTGACAAATGGGTGCATGGAGCAAATTTCCTAGCTCAAAGGCATGTTAGATGCATGCTATGCAACACATGCCAAAATCTTACACAAAGATATCTCATAGGAGCTTCAACTGAGGTGTTGCTTCCAACTATCGTGAGTTGGAGAGAAAGAAGGCAGCGCAATTCTAATCTTGAAAAGAAGAGCTCTGGATCACTTAAAATGCCCTTTTTGTTTCTTTGATTCTGTTTCACCTTTTCTGTCCCTTTTTTTTTCCCTTTTTTTTTTTAGTTTTCTGGTGCTGTTCAAGGATTTTTTTTCTTGAGATTTATTGATGGAGAGAACACAAAACTGTCACTTGAAGGGTTTTGGGTGCATATGAGAATTGTTGCAAGTGGGTGATAAATTTGATCAGTCAATATTTCTGTTATATGCACCACCATATATATCAAGAAAATACAGAGACCATAGCAGCTGCTTGGATTCCTGGAAAAAGAAGAGAGGAGGAAAACAAAGACAGAAAAATGGGTGTTGACATAGAGGATACCCTGGAATCATTGTCTCCATGAATCCTCTGAAAGAGATCAAATTAAACCAGAAAATGTATTTTTTTTTCTCTGGAAATTTTCTAATTTTATCACCTCTTTTTTGTCCAAAGTAATGTTTTTCTGGTGTGTGTGCTTTTCTTTTTGGTTATAAATAGTGTGTAATCATTTAGATCAAAAGGTAAGGGAAAATCTCCCATGTAGCAAACTGTGTAAAAAGATTGATCTTTCAGAATAATAAAGATGAAGCTATGAAGATGGTGATATGCAAGTGATTTGCCTAATTACCTGCGAAGTTTTCATTACAGTAGTAATCTATTTTTCCTCAGCTTTTTAAAACAGGAAAACATCAACCGGAATTTTATAATTATTTGTGGTCATGAAGATGCTGAAACACCTGCCATTTTTGTTGGTTTGGAGAGGAATGGTCTCGACCATTGATTCACTCAAGAGAAGCAGACATGACAACAAAGAATGAACTGTTTACAATGATTCAAGTGGCATTTTCCTTGAAAATTCCAAGTTACAAAATGCATTAAGCAGAAGCAACATATTCTACCGGATGTTAATAGCAGCACTATCGACAAGAAATGGCATTACATCACAAAGGATAGATGATGAGTGGTAGCTATATCAGCACAGAGAGCACCATCTTATGTTGTCTAGGCAGGGGTCCAAGAGACAATATAATGTTGTAGCTACTAGCTAGTGTCTAAGAAAGGTCCACATTGCAGCCCGTAAACCATGAAAACTTGTCATCCCTGAGAAGATAGATACGATTTATCAAGGACTTCATACTTCATACACCAGGCTTGCTTTATTCATCTTTGCTTTCATATCATTTTAGTCATGGCTTGAGTCTAACAATGGTAAGAACCATCCCATTGCAGGTACTTTCTTGTAGAGTTCTGGATATGAACAAATAAGATAGCAAGGTGTTTTAAGCTAGGGGCTGCAAATGTGCAGCAAATTAGATACACGAGCAACAAGAGAAGTAGAAATGGACATTTATTATTCTGATAAATTGAGGTTCAGGTTTTATTTGAACCTGACAAATATATATAATTGGATCAAAATTTATTACATTGAATAGAGAAACTGGGAGATAATATGCATCTACAATGACCAAAATTGACTGCCAATAAGGGTGTTGCCCTACGGCAAGATGGTGGAGGTGGTGGGAAAAGGCTAGGAGGATCTCCGGTAGAAGAATCTTTGAGAAAAATGATGGTTGAAGCAATTCACTTGCTGCCAAGAAATGTGATCTGCTTGTCCAACTCAAACAATCCAGGGGTTTACTAGTGCTAAAGATCTGCCATTGCATTCAAAAAATAAATCAGCTTGATTGGAAACCAGAAGGAAAACAGATATCATACATGGAAAATTATGCATGAACATTAAGCAAGTGGAGAGTTCATTACCTTGTTATTTACTTTTCAGTATTCTCTTGTAAGGAAAGGGATAAAAGATTCGGTAATCTGTTTCAGAAGTTGCTTGACAGAAGAGGATCATAATCATATGCTTCCCCAGCTTTAACAAATCTACCTTTTACTCGTTTTCGAGTATCAGCCCTGGCTTTACGAGAGGCATATCTGATTTGCTTGCTGAAACTGCAAAAACATCACAATTGAGTGAAATCTCTTAGAGTTGAAAGTAGGCAGAATTTTTTGTAGTAAACACCACAAAAATTTGAGAAGCAGGAGTTCAAGCACATACGTTCGCGTCTTCTTCTTTTCATTGTATCTCATCTTAGCCTTGTCTCTTGCCTGTGGCGAGCTAGCATCCAAATGCGATTCCCATGGTGATTCACCAGTCAGAAATAGTGGTGATAATCCGCAATCTTGATAATCAGCTGCACTACTTTCACCAATTATGTTGGATAGTGGAAGAGACATGCTTGAATGAACTTGTCCAGAAACAGCAGGGAATCCTAGATTGAGGTTTCTGCTGCAACTGGGATTCGTAAATATGCTGCAGTTAGCATTACCACTTATGGTCTGCATTGCGCTAGCTGGCCCAGAAACACAAGATGATTGGAAAGCAACACATTCCAGCTGTCCCGATGATGACACCTAAAAAGGCACACACAAAGGTAGCAGTCAGCAACGATATTGGTCTGGTTTCAATACAAGTAGTCGCACGATGCTGCAAATTAACAATATCTGACTACCTCAGATTAGTCATGCGATATGGAAAGAATAACTAACAGACATACAATTGAAGATAGCTGTCGAAGAAAATTATAGAGAAAAAACCTCTATAGCATTCTCGATAGGGCCATTAGACCCGGTAACTGATGATAAGTTTTTCTCCATTAACATGCAATCTTTTCCTACTTCCCCAAACCGATATTTGCTTTGACTTTCTGAACAACTAAATATTTCGTCACTGTTGTCAAAGTCCAATGGTATATCGTCCAAGTTGAGACCTTCACAGAGATCTTCACCATCCGGAAGTCCAATATCCTTAAAGATGGAGCAACCCTGCTGCAGAATTGAAAAGATCTGATTTAGATTTCACTAGCTTTTCCTTAGAATTAAGCAGCTTACAAAACCTAGTGAAAAGGGATAGTAAATAGTAAAAACAGCCATAATAAAACCATCTATGATGCAGTTCGAATCAGCGAAAACTGTCGGTATGAAACGTTACCTTCGGCAGATTTGTCAGTTCTGGAAACATAGGCACCTGATCTCTACAACAAGGAATGTAATTTGGATTCGACATGATGATACTCGGAGGCCCCCTCCAAGGCTCAAGCTTGGAACAAGATTCTAGTTCATTCAACTTTCCAGTAAACAAACCGAATGACCCCTCATTGTCCCTTTGTTCCAAGCAACTACTAATGCAATTCTCATTTATTGACCCAGAATTGAGTGAATCCCATCCTGAATCAAAGCCTCCGGAAGAAGATCCCTCAAGAACCGGCGACCAAATCTTCGAAAACTCAGCCATGGAATAACACCCTGTATAACAATTAAGCGCCCGAAGCTGATGCCCCGAGCTTGAACATCCATTTGCACTGCAATCACATCCTTGACAAATAGACAACTTTTCATCTAAGCAACGCGCCACTGCAGGCAGTGAACTGCACTTATCACATAGCAGCGAACGCCGATGCCTCCGCGACAGAAAGTTAGCCGAATGCACGCATCCATCACAGTGCACGCACAGCTTTGCGGAGTCTGGTTTACAATAAACTACTGCCTTTTCCACTCCACAAAAATCACATACAGATTCCATGCTCCCTTCCCTCTTCTCCTGCAAACTAATTACCTAACACTAAAACTCGTGGCTGGAATTCGGCTTTTTTTGTTTCAACCCTGAAACCAGAGATGACAGGTTCCCTATTCTTTCACCATTTCTCAAAACAACAAGCAAGAACATCCAAAACAAACAAAATAATCGGTCGCCAAGTTCCAAATGAACAGTCATTAAGACTAATCTAATGTCATTATCAGAAACTAAATTAACATTATTATAATCATGCAACAACAACAATGAATATGGTGTGAAAGAAGGGCACTCACCAATAAAAAAACTGCAGAATTTCCGCCACTAGCTTAATTAAATCAATCCATTAACGAAGAAAAAAAAAGGTGATTAATGATGAACAAAAAAAAAAACTAATAGAGAAGAGAAGATGATCAAAGAAGAACACTAGCTAACCACATTGTTACTTGCTTTGTGACATGTTATGAGACAAGACAGCAGGTAGGTATGCCTGTTATTTTATTCACGTTTTGCCTAGGATTAGTGGGTGTTCGACACGTGTCAGCTCGTGGGCTTGGAGAGATGATTCTATGCTGACATGTACACGATTAATTAGGAGAGGGATAATTTTGGTATGGTCAGGCTTGTTAAGCGGGGTCCAGGATTGGAATGGCAAGATATTGTAAATAAGTGGGAGAATGGGGGTGGATTTGGTAACAAAATGGGTCACCAAGTGATTGACAAGTCAGCCCGCGAGATATTGGCGAGTTGTTTTGGGGTTGGGATAGACGACTACGTAAATCTATATGTCGAGATCATTGGTGCACCCTGGACAGGTGGCGTTACGGGTGATGAGCTTTTGATGTTGTGATTTGAGAATTCTGGTGCCGTGGAAATTGTGTCTTCCTCTCTCGGCTTTTTGGCCGGGTTCCAAATTTCAGGCTTGGTTATTAAACTGGATTCTCGATTTGATCGAGTTTTAATTCATTTATTTTTTATTAATTCTTCACTCAATCAATCTAATTAAAAATAAATAAGAAAAATGTATTCTTATTATCTTATAATTTACTTGTTTTTACAATATTTTAAAAAATAAATAAATAAAGGGATCAGGAAAATCTGGTTTGGATGATACCTTGCATTTTTTATTATATCATGATGGGAAAAAAATTAAATACAAAAATTCAAATTCATGTAAAATCATTTAATATAATTCTAAAAAATAATTCATTTAATTGATATCATTAACTGAAATGATATTCCTTTAAATTTTATATTAATCCTTTTATAGCCAACAATTTTTATAGAACAATATTACACAATCATCTTGTGCCCTTTCATGGCTTTTGCTCTCATCCCAGCTAGTCATGCAGTGTGCTTTGCAACATTGGTTCGAAAATTAAAGGACTGCTTTCAAGTGTTGTGGTGGTGAGTTCTTGATTTTCTTGATTTATTAAATTTCTTTTTCTTTACAATATGGTCTTAAAGTTTGGATTGGAAATTAATGTATACTAATTTAATTTGTGCAATCCTTTTACTTGTCATAAATATAAAAATTGATGCATGAGTAACATTCAGCAACCCAACCCAAAAACGATATAACAATTTTCTTTTGAATAATATGGATGATTTGAACCCGATTTTATTAATTTATTTATTTTTAACATAAAAGGAGAATTTGATTAGGTCAGGTGGATGATACCCAGCCCATATCACCATTTCTTGACCTGTTTCAATTAAAAACATGGGGAGGACCAGAGTTAGGTCTAGATGGAGGGAATTTCAAATGATCAGCTTCTAAGACTTGAAACGAGTCTAAAGAGCCTAGATGAGGAGGACCTGAGTTTGATCTAGATAGAGGGTATTTCAAATGATGAGCTTCTGAAACTCGAAGCGAGTAAAAAGAGGCTAGATGAGGAGGACCAGGGTTTGGTCCAGATGGAGGGTATTTTAACGGGTGAGCTTCTGAAACTCGAAGCGATTCTAAAGAAGCTACATGAGGAGGATCTGGGTTAGGTCCAGATAGAGGGTATTTTAAGGGGTTAGCTTCTGAGACTCGAAGCGAGTCTAAAGAGACTAGATGAGGAGGACCAGGGTTTGGTCCAGATGGAGGGTATTTCAATGGGCGAGCTTTTGAAACTCGAAGCGATTCTAAAGAAGCTACATGAGGAGGACATGGGTTAGGTCCAGATGGAGAGTATTTTAAGAGGTTAGCTTCTGAGACTCGAAGCAAGTCTAAAGAGACTAGATGAGGAGGACCAGGGTTTGGTTTAGATGGAGGGTATTTCAAAATGTCAGATTTTAAAACTCGAAGTGAATCTAAAAAGGCTACATGAGGAGGACCTGGGTTAGGTCCAGATGGAGGGTATTTCAAAGGCTTAGTTTTTGAGACATGAAGCAAGTCTAAAGAAACTAAATGATGAGGGATCATGCTGGTTCTAGACTCTTTCGCTTCATGAGCACTCGAGAAGATTAGAATGGTGAGAAAGATCGCCAAATGCTTGAGCATTTTCTCTTATGAAATTAAAAGGCATTCCTAGAAAGGATATTTGAATGTGTATTTATAGGCATAGTGTGCAATGAGTGAGAACATTTACAAATATTGCATGGGATAAATAGGATACCATATTAGGTATATGTGTAAAATCTTATCATATATATTTGGTAGGTTTTTTAACAGATATTTTGGTAGATTTCCTACCTCTGTTTCCACGTATCGACGGAGGAGATGTATCATCCTATAATTGTCCTTGTCATGGTAATTAAGATATATATGTATCATTTAAATTGCAAATAAATAACATTCCAAGTTATCATCCATTCCCTAAAAATGAAAACACGGTGTCTTATTTTCGAAAAACAATTGTCCAGCAATTTTTTTCAGATAAAAATCTTTAAACATCATGTATAAATAATTTCATGTTTGTTAGTAAACTCATAGATTTTAGTTTGAGAATAGATAATTCTTTATTTATTGTATATGAACATTAACTTCATGATTCTTTAAAGAACTCGTTTCCATTACATAAAATATAAATATGAAAACTATATTATATTATTCATGTTATAATATTTTTGTGTTAGAGTTAGCTTGTGCGTACCTTGATTCTTTCCACGAGCCTTGAAGTTAACGATCATATAAGTCTCCAGTGGTCATGAGATTTGTGAGACTCAAACTGATGACCTTTATGGGGCAAATTTAGGGTCAGACTAGTTGAGTTACACCTTTCATAATTTATTACAATGTTTTTTCAGATCGGTAAGATCAGAAATTCAAGGAATTATAGTAATTGAAGGGGGGGGGGAACTATATCTAAAAGTAGTTATACGACGAATTATACATGATAAATTGAGATTCCTCTTTACAATTAAAAAAGGGTGTCGACAAAACAATAAGAAAAATAATTTAAGCCAGCCCTAGCCTGTCATAAACTATATAATAAGAACAACTAATCCTATAGTATAAAATACAAAATATGTATTAACTCAATTTTCATTTTCAATAGTGACTAGTATTTATCAAAAAAAAAAAAGGGCACCCAAGAAAATAAAATTAAAATAGAATAACTCATGAAAATTTTTAGGAACCATTTGGTATCCAAATCATTTTTTAAAAAAATCGAAAACAAAAAATAAAACACTCAAGTGATACCAAACAGTCCTTAGCATAACAAAATAGTAGAACGTGGCGGGAAGCAGGTAAAAAGATCCATAGATTTTGGTGTGCTTTTGTGGGTACTTTTCACGTAAAGCAACGTAGCTTGTGACGAAAGTTGTTTCGCTACAGAAAAATGTTTTTGCTTTGCGTAGCAAGATGAGTTGAGGCTCCCATGTTTTGCGAACACAGCCAAACATGGCGTAGTGATTATAAAGTGTTTTTTAAGTGAAGTTTACTGAACTCTTAAAATACACAATGAGAATAATCCTCCATGACACGGATTAAATCTCAAGTCTTATGGTGGAGCTTCTTCTTTTGTACATACGGTTAAATAATCTAAATTCTTAGATGCTAATGTTTTTAATCATTTGTTTAATACCCAAATTAAAAGTTGAGTCTGTTTATTTTTTTAGACCAGAACTCTAGAATAATTTAATATTCAATATAAATTTAAATAAATTATAGATAAATAAAAAATTAATCTTCAAATAATTATTGATTGGCATGTTTTAAAAAAATTCAAAACCCTTTAAAACATGAGTTTATTTAATGGAAATATAAAAAGTTAAAATTAAATTCAAAAATCATCAAGTTTTTAAAGAGAATAGGAAGAGTGTGTTTGGCAGTGTGGTAGCGGTTGCTTTTCAAATAACTTTTCGTGCCAAAATACATGTCAATGATGTTTTTTTCATTTTTAAAAAATTATTTTTGATATCAACACATCAAAACATTCCAAAAAGTACAAACTGCACTCAATTTTAGTAAAAAAAAAATTCAAAATTTACCAAAACATAAATACAAACGCAGCCCCAAACGGGCTCGAAATTAACAAAGTGAAATTTAGGCCTAAACATATGTATGCTTTGAGCTCGGGCTTAGACATGAACATAAGTTTAAGTTTATTATAAAATAAATTTTTGAATTATAAAAAATTATTTTTTGCCAATCTAATCTGGACTTGGATTTGAGTTTATAATTTCTTAGTTTATGAAGAATTAATTCTTTTCAATTTATTATCTTGTCTAGTACAACCAATGAATGATAGAATCTGATTAATTTTTTTCTAAAAAAGTTTTTTCTATACCTGAACATTTTGGTGCTCTTATCCAACCTAATCTTATATAATGAATGATTATAACTAAACATATAAAGCCCATGTCTAATATTAATATAGTAGATTTTGGACGACACTTAAACATGGTGATGATGAAATATTAGCATGCTTTGTTTTCCCTCAAAATTAGAGGATTGATGAATATTATGTACCAAGAACTTAAAGATTTAAGAAAAAAATAAAATATTCATTTACCAATATATGTATCGGCATGTCCAAACAAATCCTTAATGTCAACTTGGCCTGGGAAATGAATCATAATTATCAGATTCAATCCGGAAATTGACCCAAAAAAATATAATTATTGAGTTAATTTAAATCAATTATTTTTATTAAAACTCAACATTTATTATTATTTTTAGCAAATCATTGACCAAATTAGATTTGGACTAGGTTTTGTTGGAATCAACTAAATCTCTAAAAACCTGATTGAGTCAATCAAATTTAATCAAATTAATATTATATTTAATTCAACTAAAAACTCAACTTGGGCTAAATTTCATATCCTAAATTTCTTAGATCAACCAATAAAGTTGAGTAAGGTTAAGTGTGTTTTTAAAAGTGTTTTTTTAATAAAAATATATCAAAATTATATATTTTTTCATAATTATTATATATATATATAATCATATTAAAACTATCTAAAATCATTTTAAAAAACATTAATTTTAAAATAAAAAGTAATTTTAAAATCACTTTAAAAAATAAAAGTTAGTGTCAAACTATATCTAAATAAAAATCTCCATCAACCACAGATAATTTTTTTTAAAATAATAGTTTTGATTATGGAACAGTCCATTGGTTGGTCTTTTTGTAAAAAAATAATTTTTATTTTTTTAAATTATTTTGATATACTAATATAAAAAAATAAAAATTATTATTTTAATATATTTATAAATAAATAAATAACAATTTAAAAATCATTACTGCCACAAATTAAAACGTTCTCGTTATTTCAGTTCTTTATAATCAGTTCTTTATAATGACCCAAAGCCGAACAAGCTCTCTCCCAACAAATAGAACAATAAATTCTCTCCTAGAAGAAAACATTTTTATTTTGTACACTAAAAAATCCCTCCAAACAAACAAAACAAAACAAATACATTTTTTCCCATCTCGTCGATCTCCATAATCACAAAGATCAAATCCAACATCAATCTGATTAACAATAATCACTATCTTCCTCTGTAAGTCGATCTCTCGATCTCCATTTCTTCCTTCTCTAATTCAGTTTAGATCCAAGTCTTCACCTTATTCTTAAGCTTCTCAGTTAATCTTTCCCTCTAATCACATTTTTAATCAATTAATCATCTCCCTCTCCCTCTCTGTCTCTCTGTGAAATTCTTGCGATCCAAAATTTTCACGTTAATCTTACCGTTACTGTTAATCACTCAATCCAGGTTAGTAAATTTTCCTTTTCTTTTCTATTTTAATTTTAGATCCGATTTCTGACTCTAATTTTAACTTAAGCTTCAATCACTGACAACGTCTGCTTCAGTAAATTAACTTCTTAACTAATTAATTAATTAATCTTGTTTTCTCTATGAAATTCTGCAATGTTGATTTCTTAACCTGCATTTATTTATTATTTCAGTTTCTATATATAATTTCACTTTTTTCTCTTATTTTTATACTTATTTGTATTGATATTTATTAAAAATTTAATTAAGATCCAATTTCACTTAATTCTAAGCATTAGATTTTGATGACTAAGTAACTGCATTATTGAATTAATTAATTTTTGTTTGCTTGTATTTTAGTAGATGAAATCTGTTGTGTGTGTGTGTGTATTGCAGGGTTGTAAAGTATCAGCAATTAAATCTATGTTTGGAGGACAAGTGGTACCGCCTAGCAATAGTCCGCACTTAAGGAAGTCTGGTAGCCGACCTGTCGTCTTTGATCTTGGTAGAATTAATATTAATAAAAGATTATTATTGGAATGCTCTTTTAGATATTAATGCTGAGTTTAATGTGTGTTTTTTTTAGAAAAAAAAAAAGAAGATTGTTGATTCAATAATTGTATTATGCAATACTTGCTAGATGGTGAACAGGGAAACACTGAAATGGAAGGTTTGTTACATTCGACAGAGACAAATGATTTGAAAATTCCTAGCTTACCGATTAGTACTGCAGCTATAATGCCGTCTCCGATATTATTATGGAGATTTAAGGTTTTTGTTCTTACTTATTTGGCCATCTGTTTTCTTTTTGTTATATTGAGGTGTTTGAAAATGCTAAATGAGGTTAATTGTTTTGGATAGGTACTGTTGTTTTTTCTCTGGGGTTTTTTTTGCTGCAAGGTCAGACTCATATTCTTCTATTTGTTTATGAGTGGTGTTTGTTACCTATGATTACAAGTTCATGTTTTGGTGTATGTTTGAATTTTGTAGATTGGATGGGATTCTGTTATGAGAATGAGTGTGAATTTGCGGGACCTTTTTCTTTACGAAGCTTTTTTGTATTACAATCCTCTTCTTCTTGTGGTCAGTTACCTTTGTTTTTATTGACATTAGAATATATTAATCTCGTTATTTCTACAGTGAGGAAATTTTTGTATGGTTTTTGTTTTGCAGACTATGATGGTGTGGCTTTGGGGAGTTAATTTGTGGGTTTTTGCACAGTCTACCATCAGCTATGCCAAGATTTTTGATCTGGACCAAAATCACCTTACCCACAGAGAAATATGGAAGGTTTTTATTTTAAAACTGATGCATTAGATCTGTCATAGCTTAGTGTTCCCCTTGCTGTGTTTTTTTATTTCCTTTTGGTATTGCTAGTCTTTTACATCTTAGGTTGGAACATATGTAGCCTGTTGTGATTAGTGATTTAGGTTCCAGTTACCTATTGGATATATGTTAAGCAAGCACTACATGATCAAAGTGCCTTTTGTGCCACATAATGTGATATTTGAGCAGCAAAATGTCCCGTTTAGAGGATGAGATAATTTTGTTTCCTTGTAGTTTGTCTTCCCCTTTTCTTTTCTCTTATCCAGAACTTGTTTTCTAGTCCATGTTTATTGCTTTCATGTGCACCTTTTGAGGTTAATTTGCCATTTTGTTCATTGCAGGTTGCCACATGGATGACCATCATTGTCCCAATTAGCATGACAGCATATCTTTACCTATATTCTCACGGAGAAGTATCATTGGCTGCATCACAACCAGTGTAATAGATGATCTTATATTTTGCTGACAATTTATTTCGTTCACTTAGTGATTTATTATGGGTTCTTTTTTCATTGCCTTCTTGCAATGATTTGTTTATGCTTCAAGAGGATTTCTGTTTTCTCCTACATGAATACTTAAGCGCACAAGTTTAGAATTTCAAATAGATGATGATATTCATTATTGAGAAAAAATATGAGATTCGTTTAATAGATTTATTAAGGTGATTATCGGTTTCCCGATGTCTATTTCATCTGTGTTGACCTTATTACTTTTAAGCTTGTCACTAAGTTGGAGAAGTTGCTATAGGAATTAGGAAGTACGAGTGTCATAAACAATTGAAAGTTTGTCAGTTTAGAAGATCTATATCAGTGTGGTCCTCTGGTAGTGGTATCTCCTACTCCTGCATGTCATCACATGCTGAACTATCCATGAGTCACTTATGTATAGAGAAAGAGATGAGTGTTTTAGCATGTTCTATTGTATTGCGAAACACAGTGAAGATTATATATCTGAACTTGTAAAATAGTTACTGCGCTGAAACAACAAACTACAAGAAGTCACTTATACATAGAGAAAGAGATGAGTTTGCTGAATTATAATGCCAAACATGTTGGTTTTTGAAGATTATATACGTGAACTAGGAAAATAGTTACTGGGCTGCAAAATTTGAACCTCAATTGAAAATTGTAAAGTAAAGCATACAGTAATTTGGTACACAAAAATAATGTTTGGATGACAAGAAAAATGATACTCTTGAATATAATATTCTGAATATCATGATTATATGACTGAAAAGTAAAGTCATTCCATCCTATACTGCCTTTTCAGAATTAAATCTTCATCTTTTTTTTTTATCACCACTGGTATTTATAATGGAAATACAATCAACTAACGTTCTCTATTATCACAGGTCTTCTTGTACTGTGCTGTTGCCTTGATTTTGATATTCCCCTTCGATATTTTTTACTTGTCATCCCGCTACTACTTGCTAAGGACTCTTTGGCGGATAGTTTTCCCTTTACAGGCAAGTTAAATTTTTTTTTGGGGCTTGTCTCATTAATTCTTGTTGCGGTTAATTCATGCCAATTATCAACCTTTTGATCTGTTGAATGGACTTCTAATATAAAAATCTAGACTTAAAAAGCTCCGTGACTAAGTATCAAATAATTTGGTGGCTTATACCTCATTGACAAAATCTAAGTGTTGTCTGATTTTTTTAATTTAATTGGTCTGAACTCAATGGATGCTTGTTAATAGTTTGTAGCAACTACTTTATTATACCAGAATTCCATTAGACTTGTAATTCCTACCCATCATAACCTCTCTTGGAGGAACCTAGAGCGAGCACTATTGGACAATTGACTCATTGGTCTGGGAGAGAAATGTACTGTGTAATTGCAGCTGCAGTTCAAATTGTCTTTATTTAAGTTTTTATATTTACACCCATTTTTTGTTTCCGCTGTTGTTACAGGCTATTACATTTTCTGACTTCTTCTTAGCTGATATTTTGACCTCCATGTCAAAGGTATGCTTTGTTTTCTCTTATTGTTGATGTGGCCTTCTGTGGTCAATTCCCAGATAAGAGAGTTTAGGACTTTATTTGAAAATGGTTGATGATTGCAGTTTTTAAAAGCCTTCTATTTAATGTGGGTTTATCTGCTATGTGCAAGGATTCCATATTGCTGGAGAATAAGCTTTGAACCAGCTGATAAAGTGTGTAATTGGATTGCACTATGGTATCTGTGTTAGGCTCATTATACTTGATGAATTCAATTTTTTTCCTTTCTGGAATAAAAAACGTGGTGATCATCAATGCATCATCCACTTTGTTAGGCTTGCACTTTCCTTTGTCATATTATTCCAAAGAAATATTGAAGAGAATATGATATATTTGTAACCAATATTTGTATTCAGAGTGACAGATGAGGAAATGGTTTCTTGATGCTTGTTGAATTCCTATACTTTCTTGATATTCTTATAAATACCAACTTTGTGCAGGTGTTCTCAGATCTGGAGCGCTCAGTTTGTCGTATGGTCCATCGCCAGGTTAGTGTATTGTTCCTTTTGCTAGTCTTGTTTGCTACCAGATTCAATTTAAAATGACGTCTTCATGGTTTTATGGAACCTTTTTTTTTTTTAATCTTACAGGACTTTGTGCATTTCTTTTAGCTCACATTTCAAGCTAATAATTTGAACTGCCTAGCCTAACCAGCAAATTTAACTTGCAGCAGTTTCTATCATCTTCAGTGTTATTATGAATGACACTTGCTGTATGAATCTGGTTTGCTACAAATGATGGTTCTATGAGGCTTATTGCAAGATATTTTGTGTGCAGGTTGCCACCATAGCATGGTTTGAAGCTGACTCTGTTTGCGGCAGCCACTCCATTGGGATCCCTATAATTCTAGTTTTGCCTTACATTTTCCGGTTATTTCAGTGTCTTCGACAATACAAGGATACTAAGGAGAAAACAGCTCTTTTTAATGGTGAATTTACTTTGAAATTTCCTTTCATTACCCTCCAATCTATGTGCTAGTTTATTATTTGGTATTCAGGCTAACAATTCTATATGGTATTATTTTTTCCTTCTTCTTTTGGACTTCATACAAGGCATGTTGTTTGGTGCAATACTGTATTAACTCTATTTACTTGCTGTTTCAGCTTTAAAATATTCAACCGCAGTACCAGTGATTTTTCTTTCAGCCCTTAAATACCATGTCCTCCCAGATAGTTGGACAAACTTCTATAGGCCACTGTGGCTTCTCTCAGGTGTCTTAAACTCATTATATTCGTTCTACTGGGATGTGACCAGGGATTGGGACTTGAGGTATGATGATTGCTATTGTACTGTTTCTCAATTACAATCTGAAAAGTTACTTGCGAGTGATCTTCAAATTAGATTACTCGAAAATGCCATTACCATTGGTCTCACTTATTGAGAATCAACTCACCTTGACGTTCTAAAACATCCCAGAGATCCAGTTTCTTTTTTGTGTTTTGAATTGTATTAATGGTTGGCTTCCTTGTATTCCTGGTGATTTTACTGGCTTTGCTTTGCATTCAAAACAGCATGTAGAAACTTTGAACTATGACACACCCTTTTCTACAGCTTGCCTTTTGTACTATTACTAATAAAAGAACAGGATTTCATGAACCCTTGACTTTGAAATTGGAGTTATAACTGTAGTTTCAGAGGATAATTGAAGGACAGTTATTTAACTTCTGGATTATTTTTTATTCTCTAATTTCTTACAAATGTTTTTACTGTACTAATGATGTTAATTCGTTTGTTTGTTTGGCATCATTTTGTAAATATGATCTGCTACTGAAACCATGTTTATTTCTAAGCTTTTTTACCTCATCAAAAATATTGACTGGTAGGCCTGATATTGAGTTTCCTTTTCTTTTGCCAGCTGCTTCACCCGAATTTTCAAATTTAACAAACCGAGTCTCTGTTCACACCTATTACATGGACGAAAATGGGTAAGAATTCTACAGCACTCCTATTCACAGCAGTCAGTTTAGGATTATGGTTGTCTTGCCGGGTTTAGTTAAACCGTCTCTGATACTTTTGGCCTGTTTGTTCAACACGTAGATCCAGTTATTTATAGGCAACAAGACAACCAATTTGCCCATTGACATCTCAGATTAACTGATTGACCATTTGTTTTCACCATAGTCTTCCTATTATCTTTCATTCTGTAAATAAAGCTCCAGGCCAAATTAGTCTGGGCTGACCCACTGATGGAGCGCCCCACCCTTTTTTTCCAAGTAGAATGGTGGCTGACCTAGCTGTTCTTGTTCTGTTATCTTACTGTGTAAATTTGGAGTTGCAGGTTTATTTTTGGGTGATAGGAAGCAATTTCATTCTGCGTTTGGCATGGACTTACAAGCTGTCTGCCCATCTTCGGCACAATTACCTTACAGTGTTCACAATCACTGCATTAGAGATGATTCGCCGATTCCAATGGGTTTTCTTCCGTGTCGAAAACGAATGGACTAAAATGAGTTCCAAGTTAAATCTTCAGCTTTCGGAGATCTCATCTGAGGAAGACAAATTACTTGCACCCAGCAACCATAATGTGTAGATAACAAATGCTTACTTCTTGCAAGCAGCATGATCTACAGTTTTAAACGGCAACCTTGTTTTTTGCTGGAAAAAGGTTTTTATCCATTCCACTCTTAGTCGTAGTCTATATATGATCGTTCAAATTTTTTGTTCAAAAAAGGAATAGGTTATTCAAAGATACACAATTTAGAAGTATATATCATTCATCAATTACTTTTGTCATTATAGCGCTAAGCTTTTCTATTTGATGGTGTTGATAGAAAAATGAGGCAACTCTTTCCAGTTCTCGGTTTCAAATCGGAAACCCTTCTGGTACAACATGGATTATGCTGTGTATAGCCAGCATTTCCTCGTACAACCAATGTTGTCGTCTATGAATTTCTGCTTGAGTTCTCGTAGGATAGAGTCATTGGGTGACTGAGCACTAACAGTGTTCTGAAGATTGCTTATTTGCCTTGGAAGGATCAGAATTACCTGTCAATTCCCAAATGATATTTGCTCCTCGATTTCAGGAAGGGGAGTCAAAATACTTTATAAGGTTGTGTTTTGTGAGCAGATGATCTTAAATTGGACAGAATGGGACTAAAATTGATGTCCTGTTTTATCGTTTATGCATGTGCCAAAAGATAGTATAGGTGAATTGTTTTATCCTTGGTTGTTAAACTTTAAAAATCATAGAACTTAGAAACTAATCTAATTTGGGTTTTTAATTTAACTAAATAAGATATCAATCTTGGTTAAATCTGGTTGATGTGATTTTTAATAACATGATTGACCCGGTTCAAACTATGTCATGTTTTTAATAAAAACATAAAAATAATTGACTCAGTGATTTGGTGATTGGTGGCATAAGTTTTTTTTCGGGTTAATTCCTGGAGTAGATATGACTAGCTAATTAACCTGCATCACTAAAAGAATTAGGGTATACTAAAAGAAACCTGCATCACTAAAAGAATTAGGGGCATAGGTTTTTTTTCAGGAACTTTTCAGGTTAGTTCCTAGATTAGAACTGACTAGCAAATTAACGTACAACATTAAAAGAATTAGGTATACTAAAGGTATTTTTTATGATGCTTTATTATTATATAAATAATGAAGTATCTTAATATATTTTCTTAATTGTTTGATATTATTATGGCGTAGGAGTTAACTCGATTAAGAAGTCGTGTTCTAGTTCAACCTAGAAAAATTATTATTGTTTTGAAATTTTAATATCTCAAATAAATAAAATTAAAAAATAATTCATGTGAATTTAGGTTATATATTTAGTAAATAATGAAGTTCAAAAAATTATTTTAAAATATTTTTTATTCACATTAAAAAGATATTATTTTATCCTTTTAAGTTGAAATATTTAAATAAAAAGTATTTTAAAAATATAATTTTTTGTGTGTGAATATAATATATATATATATATATTAATAGTTTTTTTTTTATTTTACATTAAAATATTTAATTTAAAAATATCAAAATAATAACAATAATAATAACATAGAGTAAATTGTTTATAAAAACTCAATTGAATTCGGTTTTTTATTATTAGAAAGTAGATAAATTTATTATATTTTTATGTTTTACACATTACTTTTATTTTTTTTAAAATAAAAACAATTTTCATTTGAAGCATTGTGAAGGCTTAGATAAATAAAAAATATATCGATAGAAAAAATAATGTTTATAAAAACAAAAATTCAAAAAAAATATTTTTTCTTGCTTAATTACAATGACAATTTTTTTTTTTTTCCGGAATCTGAAATTTTTTTTGCGTTTTTTTTTTAAAAAGAACCGTCCGCTTCGTAGCCCGAGATTCTGGTAAGCCGTCATTGCAGGTAGACAAAGGGGATTTGCTCGTGACAGTTTAACTTACTTGTGCTTTCTGTTTAAAGGCCAGGCAAGGTGAGCCACTTGTTTCATGAATCGTTATTGTCCATGTAAGGTCCATCTTCGTTCTCTGTCATCCACCTCGGGACCCCTTTACCCTACCACCCAATCCACACCAGCGACATCCCCACATCCCACCATTCATTCCTCAGATACCTCCATCTCTTCTACTTCATCAAATCCCATCACCTCGCACTGGACGTGTCGTCAACGTCCACGTGTCGTCAACCCCCCAACTCACAGACTAGATAAACCCCCCAAAAATGCTCCAACAACTCTCTTCAAATGTTGGGCTCTGGCGACCTCACCAGCAACCTCAGCGGGCAGTCAGAGCCGAGCCCGTCTGAGTCAACAACACCAAGAGTCCTAACCATATTATCTCATGTGATAGAGAAGCTGGTGGCTAGAAATGACAAGCTTGTGGATGACATGGATAAAAAGCTAGATGGGATGAGCTCTGGTTTGGCTAGGGTTGGGAAGAGCTTGAATGTGTTCCATGGTGTGAGGGCTCCTAACATAAGCATAGTAAAGTACTTGGAGAGACTTTACAAGTACACAAGCTGTAGCCTCGTGTTTTGTGGTCGGATATGTTTATATAGACAGGCTGACACATAAGCATCCCGACTCTCTTGTGATTTCACTGAATGTACATAGGCTGCTTGTTACAAGTGTCATGGTTGCTTCTAAGATGCTGGATGATGTGTGAGTATTCTCTCTTTCAATGTACTACATCTCTCTTGTTCTTGCGTGTTTGTTCTCTAAGCTTGATTCCTTGTTATATTCACTTCTTCTTTTTTCTTCTTGAAATAAAGGCCTGCCCGATAGATTTGATACTAACTTCTTTTAATTTCTAAATTCCATCTTACTATTTTCGAGATTCAAATTAAGAATTCGTTTTTAATCCAAATTTTTGTTAGAATGATTAAGAGTCTATTTTCATGATCAAACAATCAAGTATTTGAATATTATCATAACTTAACAAACTTAAAAACTTAAGTATTTAGGTTGAAAAGTTTGTCGTTGAAGGCTTTGATTTTCTTTCCTTTTCTTTTGTTTTTTTTAAGAAAAAGAAAAACTTTTGAATAATGTTGACTACAAATGATATTAGCTGAATTGATAATAATTCTCTTAAATGCTCAGTTTTTCGTTTATTTTTTTTTAAAATTGCTTATATAAATAGAGTTGGAAGAATCCGATCATTTCTACACCTATATTGGCACTTCCACAACTAGATTTATTACATTTACTAAATGCTGTGACAAAATTATTTGAAAATGATGAGTGCATTTGATAAGTCATGTAATCATGTCTGTTGTGTAAACTGCAATATTACAGGCACTATAACAACGCATTCTATGCACGGGTTGGAGGAGTGAGCAATGCAGAATTGAACAGGCTTGAAATGGAATTCCTTTTCCTCTTGGATTTTGGGGTTATGGTCAGTTCTCGAGTCTTTGAGAGCTATTGCTCGCACTTGGAGAAAGAGATGATGATAAATGGTGCGTCACAGAGAATTGAAAGGGCCATCGTCTCCAATGCTGTTGATGATGTTACAGAGTTATCAGTTGAAGACACTCAAAGTTCTTCACCCCCTCAAGGAATGGTCTGACCTGAGTTGCTATGTCTACATTTTCTTTTCCTTGGCTTAGTAATTCTTGTAACGTTGGGCACTTTATCATGAACTACGTTCTTGTTTCTTCAATTTCTGGTTCTTGACATGCTTGAAGCTCAAACAGCTGGTTCGGCCCTTGGTTCTGAGGTCAAAGATTCTCTGCCTTAATTTTCCTCCACCTCTCCATTGCTCAGATTTCGGATTATATGGCCCAACCAGAGAGCTATGTGTGGGAAAAGAAGAGAATAACTTGGGGCAAATTGCCTTCCTGACTTGATCTCCAAGGAGAGGATGAAGATTTCAAACCAGTCAATTTCAACTTTCAAAGCTTTGAATATCAAATATCCCAACCATACACATGCAAATGCTTAACAATTGGTAAGAAGTCAATTAATGGAATTTGCAGAATCTGGAGAATTCTATCAATTTGACTTAGCTTGCTGATACAGACACCTCCAGAAAAAGGAGCTTGCATGTTGTGATAAATCTATCCAATTTCTAGCTGATGTTTACCTCACATGATTGTGATGGGGTGTTTTCTTAAGGTGACAAGGGCAATAATACTCGAGGTTATGGAGCCATTTTGACTAAAATGTCCCTGTAACTTGGAATGATTAAAAGATGAAGCATGAAAAAGTATACAACCGATTGAATTATTCAGCACAACTAATATTATATGTAATTTAATTTTGTTTAGTGCATGTCTCTCGATTGAATAAATGAAAATTATTTTCATTGATCTCACTGAAGAACAAAGGGCCATGAGGCAAGGGAATCGCAAGTGAACACCTGAATATACTTTAACTGATAGATTATTGATATTGGAAGACCATAAAAAAAAGGATTCTTCTAATTTCGAATAGAATTCATAGGTGTAGGATCCTTTAACTGATAGATTAAAGAGAGATTTTGTTCTTTTGAGCAATTATTAATACGATACATAAAGGGACCTCTACTACAAACTACATCCTTAATCGTGAAATATTGACTGTTTGTCGAATCTACTACTCAAGATTCAGGAGTCCAAGAGTTTTATATAACGTTCTTGATTGATATCCATGTGTGAAATATCCAGTTGGGAGAGTTCAAATGTGGCCAGCCTTGTGCAACAAATTTCAAACAAACAAAGCTTTGAGCTTGAAATAGCGGTGGAATGCATGGCATGGCAGCCCTTCATCAGAAGACCGGCAACTAGGAAAGGTTGCCTGAAAAACGTTTAGCTGTAATCAGTTGGAACAGAAAGAACAAACTATTTTGACTTACAAATTATATTTTCAAGTTTTATGGGTCGATACATCATATGCATCCAAAGAACTGTTCCAAGGATGGAGAACTGAACACATTTGCAGCCGTCCGTTCAATTCTAGTTGGAGAAACATGAAGCTGATATTTGATAAATCTCTGCCACAAAAAAAAAAAAAAAGGAACTCAGATGGTGTTTAATAAAAAATATTTCAAAAACGAATTCAAAACGTGGCATTTGAAGGAAGCATACAGCTAACTGAAAAAGAATTTCAGGATTAGTGTCAATATGCCAATCTGGCTCTAGTTGTCGAACAAAAGATGACCGTCCAGTTTCTGTGCTACAAAAGAGAACCTGCAGATGCATTTTTCAGAAATTAAAAGATTCGGTAGGATTCTTGCAGCCAACATAACCATGCATGCTGTCTTAATATGCTATGAAAAATCATAAATAAGTTGAAATTCAACTTATATAAAGGAATGCCAGGAAACAGACACCTAATACATACCAGAAAAAATGTTATGATGTAATAGCCAGTACGAAACAACTGTATTGCACGTGTAACAATTCCACAAGAGGAAATTTCACTCATTAGCTACCATAGAAACCATATTATTCTGAAAGCATTTCTAATTACCTTGTCTTTCACCAAACCACCAGAAGTGAAAACTCCTGCATTTTCCAAAGCTGCAAGAATCTTTTGCTGCGGAAAATAGTTCACGATGTAATTCACGGCGGAAACCATTTATTCCATAAATAACTGACAATTGCAAAAGCAAAATAACATTGATCGAAGGCAAACACTGAGTTGGTCAACTAGTATGCATCCTCAAATTAGAAACTGTTATAACTTAATGAGATGAAAAAGAATGTGAATAATGTAATACAGAAGCATAGATCAGGTTAAAGTACATCTAACAGTCATAGAAGTAACAGGGGCATCTCATTTCTGGATAACATCTATATCATTAACAGGTACCTTAAAATTTCTTTGCAATTATTTTCCACCAAATCTAAAATTATATACAGTAATTTAGGACAAATAGAGCCAATAGGAAACTAAATATAGATCAATGATAAACCATTAAAAAAAAAGATTAAAGTTGAAGACTATCCAAATTGAATGTTTGAATCAACTCGAAGAAATATATAAATCAAATAAGATGGAGCAAAAACATACAGAACATTACAGAAAATAACTTCAACCATGCTGATATAGCCACACAGATAAGTTTAGGAGAACTAACCCAACTGAAACATCCAACTTCATTATAACTAAGTCAGAAATATTAAGTCTCATCAAATCTGTGTTAGAAAAATTTAGACTTAATGACAACCACATGCTAGTCACGTGTACAAGGGCATGTAAACTGTGCAAATAAAACCCTGCTCGCTAGTACCATGAAACACAATCAATCAACAAAAATAATGATGTTTTACAATAAATGAGAAATGATGATAAAATACTGTTCTCGAAGTTTTGTACGTACTTCGCTCTCATCATCAAGAACTCTTTCCATGAGATAAAGATCACAAAATTTTGTGATTTCTAACAGCACTTCCAGCACAGAGGACCTCACAGTTGCTTGGCTCACAATCTGAAGCTCCTCTGGACTGCTTTCCTCAAGGATTACTTCAAACAAACGACATGTGACCTACATGAAACAAGTCATCAAAGCATGAAACATTGAGGGATATGGCTTTTCTTTATTAGACAACTCAATTTGTCTTCTTGTTGCATTATAACTAGCAATCCTAAAACTTACAGCATGTATTAGAAGTAAACAATTGAAAACTGGACCAGAATTGAGAGAGAATCCATACAAAAAATTTACATGCATGGGCATTTATAGCAACAAAACATGTAATGAAAAGTTCAAGAAGCATGAAAAAATACTACTAACATTGAGGCAAATGGCATATAGATGCAAGGAACCAAACTCAAATACCTATAACAAAGTTGTTCATATAAGATCTAGGAATTTGCATTTTGGCTATGGCTCATAGCTGAAAAAGTCACAATTTATGTTTTGTTAAAGGAACTTCCTTTATATAGGAAATTAAAAATCCACCCGTGATCTAAATGAGAGGATACTTAACACAAATAAACAAAGTGCATGAATTAAACCTCGATGCATAGATGGACACAAAAAAACTTTCCAAAACAATTTTAATAAGATATGAAAACAAAAGAGCTAACAAAGGGAGAGCACAGTCATAATAATGCTTAGTGTTCTAAGATTGGATTTACCTTTCTTCCTTCGCTCAATTTTTGCCTAACAATTTGCGCCAAAGTTGGCTGAAAAGCAAAAGGAAAAGCATTAATAAGAATAAACAAAAGTCTACATAAAAAAAAAAAAAAACATAATTTAACAATCGGTTTCTTACTTTTACTGGTTGAAAGAACTCATCAACAACATTTTGCACTCTCAAATCCTCGGAAGATGAACAAACACTCCCAGAAGGTAGTGACACCGCGTTGGGTTGAGTAGTCACAACAGAACTACTAGTCGTAGAAGCTTGCCGTTTCGGTTGCCTTCTTTGAGGTCCACTATTTGACCTCAACAACCTCCATGTAAAGACTATCGCAACAGCAAGCCCCGCAACAGCCCCAACTGATCGTGAATCCTGATACCAAATATATCCCGTGTGAGTACTTCAATACCACAAATAAAACTATTCTTTTAATTTTCTAATTTCTTAAAATAAGAAATAATCTCTATGTTAATACACATTTGATGAAATTTCAATACTTCAAATAAAATTTTCACAATAACATCCTAAAATCTTCAACATTATCTCAAAAGGAAGAACAAATGAGAAAAAAAAAATCCCAACAAAAGAAAAAATAAAAAATAAAAATTAGAAACAATTGAACAAAAAAGAAAAAAAAATTAAATTCAACAAAATTCCACCCCTACAACAACCAAAAGCTTCAATCTTTACCATACTTAAACCAAGAATTAATTAAATTACCCTAAATCACACGCCATTAATTATCAATATTTTCAACAATCAAACCACATCCCACGATTTCAGTTACATTTACAAATACACTAAACCCTGAAAACCCAATAATCAGAAGAAAAAAATCCCAATCAGATCGCAGCAAAAAACTGGAAAAAAAAGAAAAAAAAGGGATTGAAAGACCAACCAGGGTATTAAAAGAGAAGAGATTTGAGATCTTGACGGTTAAATAAGCACTAAATCGCTTGATTAGCTGCAATAATTCGTCTTTTGATGTCTCCGTTGCCATTCCCAAACAAAATCGAACCTCTCAAAATCTACCAATAATATATGCAGAAGAAAGGGTATAGAGGGAGGTAAAAACGACGTGTCGTTTAGTAAAGCAGAGGATACGAAAAGGAAACGAAGCAGAAATATATATTTTTTTTTAACGATTATTGGGTTTCTTCTCTCTCAGGCTTGGCTGGCTTTCGCCGTGCTAAAGCTTCTGCTTTGCGTTAACGAGAAAGAGAGAGTCGATGCGTTTTGTTCTTGCTTTTTGTTTTTTTTCCTCAAAAAAAAAAAAAACACTTTGGGGTAGCTACAAATTAGTCCCCTAAAACTATAAAATTTACAACTTTATGCCCTAACTACATTGAATTGAATTCGAAGAAGAAAGCTTGCGATACGATATTTATCGTGAATGCATCAGTCAATTTAGGAGTAAATGATCAAAATGATGATTATGTAGTCGCTTGGTTGCTATATATATATATATATATAAAGGGACAGCACAAAAATTCAATTTAAAATAATTTTATAAATATATTTATTTTATATTTTAGTTTTTATTTCTTTAACAAAACATGTTTTATCTTTTATATTTTTGTTTTAAAACACTAACTAAACATAATTTTAATAACATAATAATTAAGATATTTGAGGTTATGTTTTAGTATAGTAACCGGTAATATTATTTTGTTATATATCTCAATTTGACTATCAAATAAGTTGATTTATCTAGAAATTTTATTATATAAAAAAATGAGTTTTTATTTGAAATTAAATATAAATAAAAGAAGTAAATAATAAAACATTCATCAAACAAAGTTTAAGAAAAAATATTTCATGTAAAAATGTAAAAAAACTATATGACAATTGATTGGCGTGTACATGCAAATAAAATCCGTAAATTTAAATAAGAATCCAATTGATAGTAAAGTTATTGCTGGTTGGGTGATGAAATCAAGAGAGTTTCTAGTTCAGGAACTGATATAAAAATAAAATTGGAGTTGGAGGACTGATTTGTAGTTAGCCAATGCTAGTTTTACTGGCTGTACTTTTTGAAGTGAAAGAGACGAGGTCTGACCGGATGTTCTAAATCTGATCTGGATGCTTACGTGGCTATATTTCACTAGCTGTTTGAAACAACTGCATGGACCTGGCGGCAGCCGCTTGTCCGTAGTAAAAAATCGGATAAGAACAATAAAATTCATGAAAAATAATAATCAATTACACAATAATAAAAAATGATAATATTTCTAAATTACAAGAAAATATGTTTAATATATGTATTGACTTTCTCTTAACTCCCTGGATTTAGACAAATTAATATTTATTTTAATGTTTTTTTTAATAATTTTAACATATTATATCAAACATAAGAATAAAAATTTAATAAATTTTAAAGTAAAATAATATTTTTAAAAATATCATACATTACAATATCAAATACACAACTAAATTTTACAATAGCGTATTAATTATTTATTACTCATGTACTCATTGAAAATCCATAAAATACTGGAAAAAAAAATTTCAATGAATTATTTTTGTTTGTAAGTCTATCGTAGCAAACATATCAACAAATGCTAATGTAAATATACATCGAAATAAATTTCTCTTAATAAAAGTATTAAATCTAGTAGTAATTAATCATTAAAAACTAATTAATATCTATGAAAAAAATAAAAAATTACTAAATAGATTCTCATCAAAAACCAACTATTTCCATGTTAGCAAGAGTGTCAAAATAATTATTTTAATCCAATAATTTAAATTGTTAGGTTGGGTTTCAAAATATAATTTATATTATTATCTAACATATTTCCTCGAAGTAAAAGTTTCTTGGATTTGAAACTTGCATAAATTTATATTATTTTATGTTTTAATTTTTATCAAATAAATAAAAATAATGAGATTTAAAATTATAATTATTTAGTTATTAAAACTATAATATTATATTAAAAAACCATTTTAATAGTGAAATTTTAAAATACTAACAAGTGCATCTGTGCCGAGCAGGTCCTTGCCATGATCAAATATTGATTTTGCTGACAAGTTTGAGGAAGAGCCCTTTCATGCATGAGAGTAACTTTTATCTATTGAGCATTGAGCCTTCAACGCCATGTCACTAAGGCCGGGTTTGTCCCCAGCTGCTCTTTGGCTGAGGAATTAACCTTTCTCCTAGCTAGCTATATATTATATAATTATATGAATTTAATTATCATTTTATCCAAGAAAAGCAATATTTAGCCTGGGAATCTGATATTGAATCAATACCTTGCGGAAACCCTTCCTCTAAGCAAAATCCAACCCTTATAAACCACAGCCCACAATTCAACCATAGCTTGCCTACGAATCCCGCATTCCAGGAATCATCTTCATCCCTAAGCAAACCTCCAAACCCTACCTGACCAGGGTTAATTACCTCTTGGAGCTCAATCTATATTAAGAGCCAACCAATCAGGAGGAGGCACTTCCCAAGCAACTAACATCTCCTGTCGCTTAAGAACGATAGAAACTCCATTCGTCTCCTTCAACCCCGTGCCCTAATCTCATCAACAAAGTGCAAAAAAATAATAATCACAGTAGTATTTTCCGGCCCATTGCATTATTACATAACTATAATTGCGAACAGACTAGGTTTTGTGATGTTTGAGAAGGGAAATAGGAATTATATTGATCAAGTGCAACTATGGCAGAGATTACTCTCCAGGAACCACTTAACACAATGCACTTATGATGATATAAATATGCGAACAAACACATATCCTGTGCGTCACTAGGCCACGAAAAGGCTCGCTTGAAGATGTCATGATCTGCTAAACCATCCCTTTGATCTTCAATGACTGTCACGATACTAACACGAGAAAGCAATTCCGATATGAGGGCTGCTGTCGAGGGCTGATCGGAGGTTAATCGGCTACGGGACATCAAGAATCCATGCTTGATGATTTTTTATCTTTCTAGTGGATAGTCCAGTCCTATAACAATCAAGTGGAGGAGCAAGTCATTAGGTAGGAAGACGTAATCTGAATTGGATCATAATTTGTCTCAAGAAGTTCATTGGATAACGTAGTTTGAATAATATTATCGTTTGACATCTTTATAGATAAGAGAAAATGGAGAAAAAATATCAAGAATTAATTATGGGGTAAGAAGAAGAGTTCTTAACATATCTAGGGTTTTTATGGTTAGACTACATTTGTGAAGTTAGGAATTGAGACTGATCATAGTAGGTTATATACCGGAGAAGAACAATGTAGCTTGGAACCTCCAAGAGTGATTTCCTATCCTACTAGCTTAGGTTTTATACTTTTCAGACACTAATAAGGATTTTCAATACACGGGTATAAACTTTAATGTCTGAAATTTGGGAAATTAAAGTTATTATCCACTGCTCTGTCAAAAATAGTCTTATAGCTAGGCTATTTTTGGTGCCACGCAAGGAAACAGCCGTGAGCCTATATATATTCAGGATCATTGACCTGTGGATTTAACTTGTAGCAGTGTTATTATCGCTCCAACTTTAATCTTTACAGAAAGCATAGTACTATATGGGAAATTAACATCTGTTGCAGTGTATTTTTTAAAAGTAAATATACATGACAGAAATTGTTGTGCTGCGGACGTTCAGAACGGAATGTGAAGACACACACACACACACCTGAATCCTGTAAGATGAGTGGTTTTAGATTATCTTTTTGAATCATACTGCTATGGTTTTTTTTTGTCTTGCATTTTCCTGTGATCTTATACATTATATAGGGTGCGCAGTCTTTTCCTTTTCTATTCGTTTATTTTGGCAATCTCTCTCTCTCTCTCTCTCTGGAAATTTATCATATATTGTGAGCAAAATCCTCTCTAGACGACTTTGTTTCGTGTGCTGATTTTTTCAATTTTGCACTCGTTGCAATATTTATTAAACTCAGTGCATATCAAGTTG
This sequence comes from Populus tremula, assembly GCA_964019445.1. NCBI lineage: Eukaryota > Viridiplantae > Streptophyta > Magnoliopsida > Malpighiales > Salicaceae > Populus > Populus tremula. The sequence goes on along the minus strand of CAXHTJ010000017.1, from coordinate 1,775,087 downwards.
TATCCGAACTGGTTTGAATATTAACTTGTTCAAACTCGGATGACCTATATATCAATCTACAAACTATTTGACTCAACCAAGTCTAAAAGAAACATGACAGGGTCAACTTTTACAGCTACGTTTGATACAGCGTTTTATCCATCACAGACCTGCATGAATCACTCTTTGTCCGAATGGACGTGGCTTCAAAATGGGGGTCACGTTTAAGTTTCGTTTTTTAGTTCTCGAAGGCATGCTTCATCTGCCCCTTCTTTACACAGGTGGTTATTTTTTTTTTTTCGAAGATTATGAGTATCTATTTAGATTTTTCCTTGACAGCAGGGCAGGAAAGGCCAGGCAGCAATCATCGTCTTCAAACCAACTCAAAAGGGAGAAGAGGTGTTTCATTTATTTATCACATATAGTTTACTCTCGTGTTGATTAATTTTACCAGCTAAAGAACAAATATTTTTTTAAAGTGGATTTCCTTGCCTGGTTATGTGGACCTTCCATTTAAAGACAGGCAAGCTTTACTAGCAGATTCAAAGCTTGCTTGTTTATGTGGTTAGGGTTACATTTTATCCCAATCACAGATTCAATCTTGTTTGATTAATAAAATAACCATGTAGTTTTACATGAATTCCACTAAAAACTATCTTGAACCCTAGTTAAGAAAACACTACAATTTATACCTATATTTAAACCTATTTATTTTTTCAAAACCGCAACCGTAAAAGCACATTAAGCCCCCCTAAGAAAATTTGAAGACAACAAAACTTTCGCAAATTATTCTGATCAAGATTTAGTCGAGGGCTCTCCTTTTTCATTACAAGCACAAGTGACATCTTCAGACACCGGCGACTGGCCTTCACAAATTCAGAAATATGGCCATGTTATGCATCTAGAAGCTAAATGACTATAGCATCTACTTCATTGTACAGTGGTAGGATGGCTATACGAGGCACGAGCAGGTGCCAGACCAGCCCGCACCAATGTCTCCCCCATGTGTACAAGGCATAAGGTGATGTAAGTAAAACTAGTATGGCCCCTACACCCCCATGTTAACACAATCAGAGCTGCCATAATAATAGCAATACTATTATCCAAGTCTTTAGGAACTAAAAACAGTGAGAGTTGTAAAGCCCAAAACTATACACATGAAGCTCACCGATCAATCCCGCACAGTATAGAGGTGGAATGCCATTATGGTATCAGACTATATCGATATCCACCATCTCCTCCTCTAGGCCTCCAACATCTACATTCTCATCTTCACCCTCATACTGCAAGTCCGGAGCAAGTCAGATAAATACCACATGTTAAAGTGCACGACAGATAATTCATGACAAATTCTATGAACATTTTTTTGACGATAAAAAATATTAGACAAGGGGAGATCAGATTCTGGATAGAGTTAAATCACTATCTGCGTATTCTTATTATATGTTGTGCCAATGTAACCATGTGCCTACAGTCAACCAGAAGGACAAGACCATCAAACCAACCTTTGAGTAGGTATTTCGGTGGATTGGAGGAGGTGGGGGGAGTGAAAATGGCAAGCTTCGGGCCTCATATGTAGCACCTCCTCTAACAATCCCCCGAGAAATATTTTCAACTGCTTCAACATTCTCCTCCATTTCAATTTCAACTAGGTCATCAATTGCACGAGCAGCCATGCTGGTTGATGGTACGTGAAGCACTAAGCACGAACCCTTGGTCTGTCCATTCAAACATGCATGAAGTTAAGTATTTCCTTAAATTAGTCCGCCATTCATTGCACTTGTAATTCATGAATAATGACAATGACTTGGTGACTCTCTTGTCCACATAAATAAAAAAATATATAAGTTGTTTTGAGTGTTCTAATTTCTAACAGTACAATAGTAACATAAATATTCCAATGAGAGGGGCAATCCCTACAACAATGCTTATAATGATAATTTGCAAGTTGATAGGAGCCAAGACCTGGCACATGCTGATACTGGTGCACTGTGGAACTGCCTTGCATAGTGTAAATTATGATATGTACAGGAAACGCAACCAACAACATTTTCCTTTCCCTTTTAATTCTCCTGGCTACATTTTCTCACTTGTTTGCTAGCTTTTACCATCTTCAAGTTACAAGCTAATCTCTGATTTTTACTGGAAAAGGCTCTCATGTCATGATTGACAAACATCAAAAGGAAAATAAAGAAAACCTAAAACAAAAGTGGGAAAGAAGAAATTACCTTATCCAAGGGAATACTGGTGGAAACACCTTTTCCTTTCTTTTGCTTGCCTTCACTTCCTATAGGAAAATGACTGTTACTTATTATTGTCCACCACCCCAAATTCCAGGTTGCTATTCAGCTGAACAGGGTGTGAATGAAATTGGGAAAGCTTACTCAGTCTTAGAGTCTCTGCCGGATGGCCACCATTGGTTAAATTGCCTAAGAATCCAGCAAGATGTCAGCACATACCTATAAAGTTGCACGTGATTTTGTGGCAGAAAAACAGTAATAATGACCAGATTAAAAAGGCCATTTCAAGTTAAGTTCCATTGTTATCAAAGTATTGGAAATAATTAATGGTAGCATACAGCAGTGTGATGGAAATATGGAATGACCATTTGCCCAAATAATGCAGCTATGGAACAACATGAAGAGGATAGATTAAAGATAAAAACTTTCACACTTATTGGTCTAGATTCAGCTGCTTGTTCCATGCCTTTATATTTGCTTCTTATTCTTCTTGACAAATGTTCAACTACATCTTCAATGACATATCCTTTTGTAATAGGGGGCTAATACTATGTGATACATAATGACGTCAGATCAGGGGACCAATCAAATTTGAAGGTTCCAAAAATTCCATTTACTATATAATATATAAAGACACCATATACCTTGTGTTGATTTTTCAGCGGTATACTGTTTACCACCCAAACTTTTCTCAATTGGAGAGGAATTATTCTGCTTTAGCATCTCATTCTGTGCGCTGATTGCACAATGACCATTTATCTCTCCATCATTGACAATTTTGATGCTTGAATCCTCTTCATTGCAATCAGTTGCAGTACCAGAAACAAGCTGATCTCCCAACTTCTTAAATCGAACTTCTGACCTATAAAGTTCCATGAATAAAGCAACTTATGAAAACCACCAACCACCAAAGAAAGATACAATGTGTCAAACAAACAAAAACACAGAAAGATCATGAGAAATGGTATCAAGAAAAATGCCTTTTAAGTTCATCTTGAGCCCGCACATAGTGCTTATATGCTTTGACAAACTTCTTGATGTTTGAAGTGATCCTGAATGGTCAGTAGCAAAGAGCAAATAGGTAAAACTAAAGAAGTGTGTCTTCCATCGAGTAGTAGAGAGATAACATAAGGATAGATAAAAATTGGTAAGCTATGATAATAAATATTAGCAATTACCTTTTGCATTCCTCTTTCTCTGCAGATAATTGAGCCTCAAGCTCCTGAATTCTAGAAGTAAGACTATCTGCTTCTTCAGTTTTCTTTTCCAGTAAGATCTTTAGAAAATACATATACCAAGTGTCAAAATGTCTTTACTTCTCTTGAAACTAAAAGGCAACAACATCAAATATAAGGGAAGAAAAAGATGTTGGCAGCAGACAAAAAAAGGATGCTTGAAGACATGTAGATTGACAAATCACTATATGAAAAATGATTCATGCTTCAATTCAACACTTCAAGCTGGCAACTCAAGCATTTATGGAAAAGGAATATGCATGTCCTCTAGGTTTTTAATTCCTATGTGGTAAGCAAGCTGATTTCAAATCAACTAATGTTGCAGTAAACTCTTCTTCCCATGTCAAACAGCTTTTCTCATTACCACTCTCCCAAAAGTTGAGTGAACTTGAAAAACATCCGGAATTTCAGTACAATATTTTTGCTTCTTAAGTTACATATTCAAATAATCCACAATGTTTGTCAATAGTCAACTAGCTTTCTTTTTGGAGAAAACCAAGAGAAGCAGAAAGGAAAACAAAAGCGAAAGCAAAAAGGAACCTAGAACAATTGTAATATTTGAAATACCAAAAGAAGTTTCTTGGGATACATGTTAGAGTTATGCAGTCAGAAGAAAGTACTTTTAACATTATCATAATGCAACATGCATTCCAAAGACCACATGATGGATAGCATAAAAATTGAAGCTGGTCAAACTTTAATAGATCTTATTCACGAAACATACTAACAGAATTCATAATCATAGATCAACATTTCATTTATTTCAGCCACTATAAACTACTTGAGAAAAAAATTTCCACGAAGGAATGCACACCTCAAACCACTGCAATAGATGATAACATGAAACAACAAGAGAAAACATAATAAGTTCCCGTCAATAAACAGCAAACTTGACAGGTTAAAGAAATAAAAGAATTAAACAATGACAAGAAAATTATTTGTATGCAGAATAGCAAAAAAAAATCTAGAAACCGAAGAGCAGCACTCACCATTAATTCAGATTTGTGGTGCTCAAGCTTGTTGATGTTTGACTGCATTTCTTTTAGCTGCACATAGTTCCAAAATTAAAAAATAAATGAAAATGGAATTTCCCTCATAAAAATATTCAAACAGATCAAGCTCTTTTAACCTCAGATGATGCACTTTTTCTTTCTTTAACTTGGTCATCTGCCCTATCTGAGACTTTCAGACTCCCAGAGAAATCACTTTGGCCATCATACTGCTGTTTCTTCCTACGTTTTCTGTCACTTTAAAAGGAGCAAAATTAATTATTTTTTGGAAGCCAAATATGTAGTGTGGGCATGAAAACAGAACAGCACATAAAAATTTAGTTTGTGTGCCATTATGTATTCCATATGTGTTTATAGAATCAGCAAAGATATTTCTAAAAGCACTGCCATATTTGTTTCCTCAAACCTTTTTAACACAAACAGTTTTCAATAACTCACCAAACATGCCACATTTTAACTGTAGCCACTAGATTGGAGTGTACAATGAACTACAGTCCGTTACATATTAAACTTAGAAGCCACACCATCTAATGGCATAGATGGACCATGTAGAAGTGTTAATTAACACAACTTCCAAGCTGTAGATTGAAAAGGTTTCACAACCAGATCATTCATACCATGAAATGGATAAAAATATCTTAAGTATTCTTGCCAAGTCAATCAACCATTATCAAGAAAGATATGGACTCTTCAATATGAAATCCACACTGGCTGGGCTTCAGTAATACTAGAAAGTACAGTGACAAACTTCTGTTTGAAATTTCAAAGTTTTATGAAGTCTCTTGAACACTTCAATGGAGATGTAGGTATGCTCTCTCTTGAAGTTCCAAAGGATACAAAAAATTATACTACACCAGTCAAGAACATAAAAGCTTAAGTAAACATAAGCCAATAGCACAGCCATAAACCCAAAAGGGAAGATATATCTTCAGAGAGGCAACACCTATGGAACCTTTAATAAATTAGAACCAGTAAAAGGTGGAATTGTGTTGACTCACTTGCTTTTCTCAAGAGACCTGGAAGGGCTGGATCCTGAAACAAATGCAGCCAACAAGAAAGGAAAAATCAGGGGACAATTGTAGTCATATGACAAAAGAAACTGAGTTGATAACTACATATGTGTTCGGATTAAAAAAAAAGATAACTGCATAAAATATTCTAGCTATCCTGTAATAATTTATGTTAACACATTCATAATTTAAAGTACTACTCTACTCATCCATAGCCCAGAGATAAAAGAGGGGATAAAAATACAACTGTATGAAGAGAAGATGTGGACAAGTTACAAGGACACAATTACTGACCACGGAATGAGTCTCGTCTGTTTGCATCTTTTCCTGGGGAATACTGGTGCTTAGGAGAAAGCCTTTGATCAAGTTTATCCCTCAAGTCACCACCTCGATAGTCCCGCGTACCTACAATAAGGAAGGGAATAAATTCCAGTACAGCAGGTTAGTATCTTCTACGTTTCGGTTAAAGCAACCGGAGGACCTGTAAATCATAACGATCCCAAGCTTACCATCATAAGGAACAAAATTAGCAAGAGCAATGAATAGTACTAATGCTTGCTTGCCAATTCCAAAGGGGATAAGATACTATCCCAATGTATTATGAATTGACAAAGAAGGTTACCATATAACACCAGGAAGAGAACCCTTCAAATATAGAAGTCGCATTGGATAAGACTAGACAATATATTCTGACTTCTTAATGAGGAATAAGGAATACAATATAAGCTGAATAATACAGATTGCTCTCCGGTGCCATATTAAGAAATAATGAGAATCTATTGAATACAACCAGTCAATATGTCCTGACTTCTTGATTAGCAATAAGAAATATGATGTCTCCATGGTAAAATCTTGTGGTATAATGTTTGCACGATAAATAAGACAAGTCAGTATACTCTGTCTTCTTGATGACAATAAGCAAAATAATAGAATCCGAATAATATAGATTTGTTGCCAGCACCATAATACAGGAGAAAGTCAACGAATATACCATCAGCAAGAAGAATTGGTTTCTTCATGAAATAACACCCGCAAAACAATGCATACTTTCTCCGGTAGAAATCGCTTGAAAAGATATTCAAGGAGACATAATAGATAATGAGCTCCACCAGGATATAGACTACTGAATGCACTAGAGATAAGACTTGAGAACTCCGACAATGTTGCTTGCTATGTCCATATAATCACAGGCTATAAATTTCCAACGAGGCTAATATCAATCCTTCACCAAATTATTTGCCATTTTGCAGATACAGTATAGTATGATGAACAAGAATAAAGATCCCGAGACAAAAAAAATACTGGAACCAGCTCTAAGATTAACCAATGAGCAATATCCATTCTGAAGGAAGCCAATAGTAGCTGACACTAACGAAACACATTCTCCAGATGCCATTTTGATGCATCTCCAAATCACTACCTGATACTGCTGATCAAATGAAATAAAAATCTGCTGAAAGACATTTTGATTACGTCTCCAAATCACTCATCAATAAAATCCAAATCGAAGAATTCTCCTCATTTGTATTCCCTACTTCACATTTACCGCACTGCTTTTTCTCTGAACTCATGCATAATCACTTGGAAAACAAGTATTCATCATAAATTGTCACTCATAACAATAATAAACTAAAACATTTTCAAAAACACAAAATTAAACAAATGAATATTAAATAAAAAGTAAAATTTACTACACCCATTCACAAAATAATCTATCAACAACTATGTTCACAATACCCAACCAAACTTTAAAAAAAAAAAATGAATAATACAAAAAAAAGAAGCAATCTCATCAAAAACATTTCACACAAATTTGATTAATTACAGTAAATAATAATAATAAGAAGAAGAAGAATAAGAATAAGAATAAGAATAAGAATAAGAATAATTGAAACCTAGTATAGAACACATTACAGCCAGTAATAATGCAAAGAAAAACTAAACAACAAAACGATTAAAAATTATACAAAATAGCAGTAAATAGGGTTACACAGCGAGAAAAAACGGAACGAAGAGCAAAGATACCATAACGAGAAGGCATGGATTGACGAAGCTCGGCGTTTCCATGAGCAAAAGAGCAATTTTGACGATGACAGCGGCCTTTTCGGTATAATACGCATATCTTCGTCTTGAAGAGCTTCCTTTCCGCCATTTTTATATATTAACTATGAGAAAAACAATTTGCAAAGAGAAAGCTTTTGAGAGAGAAAGTGATTCGCCTGAAGGTTACTGCAGGCGTAGAAACTAGAAAGCGAAAGGTATTGTGAGGAATAGAAGGATGAACTACGTTAATATGCCTAAGGTTTGAAAGGCTTATCAATTTAGTCCCTATAATCGTTTTTTAGTCCCTAATTACTAAGTTGTTCAAAATCGTTGTGGTTTCTTTTTAAAAACAAATTAGAAAAGGCATTTGGTTGGATTGTTGTGTTTATTTATTTAGAAAAGCTAACTGTTCTTCCAATTATTTTTTATGATAATTTAATTATTTTTCTAACCATCGTTTATGTCTAAACCAAATTTTACAACCTCGCTTACTAATATACAAACTTAAAAACACTTTTTTTAATTTAGAACTTTCAAAATCAACTTTGGTAAAGGGAATTACTTTATTTTCTCAAAACAAAGAGAATTAACATACAAATTCATTATACAATTATGGACTAAATTATAATTTATCAATCAAAAAAATATAAATAAAACAAGCTAATCAACCTGACCCACCAAAGCCCTATAATTCACAGCACTGCCGTTGTCAGCGTCCGTATAAACACCTCACAACGATGAAGGCTCGATATGTAAAGCGGTTGACTCGCTCACTACTCACCCAACTAAACTCACCACAATCGCACCGGTTCTTCTCGAGCACTACAAAAACTAAATCTCCTCTTCGCCGCCACCAAACCACCCTCATTTCCACTCGACCCACCTACTCGCCCCCCAAATTCCTCCAAATTACCACATTTGCCACAAAAAACGATAGCATATTTGATGCTGCTGACGAACTTAGGGAGGACGATAATAAACACGACGTCGCGTCGGAGAGGAAGGAGCCACCAAATGATTTTTCTAGAAATGTAGTGGTTCTCACGTGCGAGTCGAAAGCTGAGGGTGGCAAGTGTATGGTTTATTTAGTTGGCACTGCTCATGTTTCTCAGGTGAAAGCAGAAAGTCCATGTTTTTTTTGTGTTTTCTGGTTCTGGTTGCTTGAGAAAGGGAAATTCTTGGTTTAAGAGGGCTTAACTTTAGTAATTTCTGCAAAACTAAATTGGCATTTAGAAGCTTGCATTTTATTTGGTTTTCGTTTTATTTTCTGTTCGATTGCTAGGAAAGTGAAGGAAAATGCTGGAATTATTAAAATTTAAAGCCTTTTGTGTTCTGGGATGCTTGAGAAAAATGAAATTCTTTTCTTTAGTGAGTATAAAATGGCAGGATTTATAAATTTATCAAATTTGTGCCAGAATTGAAAATTTTATAAATTGCTTACCTTGATTTTTCTGTTGGGTTGTGAGTTGTAGGCATCATGCAGGAAGTAGAAGCTGTAATCCGTCAGTGAAACCACAGGTGCTTTTGCAATTTATTTTTGTTTTTGAAATTTCAATAACATTTGTATTCCAAATATTAATGCAAAGGTCATTGTTTAGAAGGTTAGCTGCCTGAATTTAAATTTTTTTATGGCTTTTACTTGTCCCATGAAGATTCGCAACTTCGTTGATTACAGGTTGTATTTCTGGAATTGTGTGCAAGTAGAGTCGGTCTGCTTACCATTCGGAACTTAAAGGTCTGTCCCTGGAAAGTTTCTTGCTTTCTTTCTGTCATTTATGTTCTATACCCTTCAATTTTCCACTTTCTGGTGTCTTTACTTTTGGTTGTTAAGGTACCAACAATGAAGGAAATGATAGAAAAGTGGAAGAAAACACAAAATGCGCCTCAAATTTTTCTTAGCTGGTTCTATGCCACCGTAAGTATCTAAGATGAATTTCTTATTCATGCTTTTCAATGAAAACTAGATTATTGTACATTGAGAATGTTATAAGTTAATTTTTGCATCAAGATTATTTGATCAACTGCTGTTTTTCTTTTTATGTAAGGTTGGCGAAAAGCTTGGAGTTGTTCCTGGTTCTGAGTTCCAGGTAGCATATGAAGAAGCAAGAAAATGTGAGGCCAAGGTGGTACTTGGTGATCGCCCTGCACAGGTGAGATCCTTTTGCTGTCTTGCCAGTTGGAAATACTTAACCTATGCTATGTTTCTTCTGACACTGTTATGCTGGATTCCCTATTAATTAGCTTAACCCATGTTGTCCTTCCCACTTCTTGCTTGGGAGCATGTGGATTACTTTGCTATTACTGCAATAGAAGTTCATGGTTGTGTTTATGAATATAGCAGTATTCATTTGATTGCCATTCACTTATAGTTTTCTCATAAGGGAAATTTAGTGGTATAGCTTCCTTTAGGCTGATTTTGAGACTGAAAAAATTTGTAGCCATGTCTTTGAATGCCAATCATGAGGTTTAATTTCATGGTTTGCCTAATTGGTCACTTGGTTGCTTTGTACAACCACACTAGTTTCTGACGGGGGACAATAAAATTTGAAGAAAAGAAAAGGAGAGGAAGAAGGTGCTGGGAAGAAGAAGAGAAGGGAAGGGAAAGGCAGGAGGAGGAGAAATCCACAGATATTTCATAATTCATCATTAACTGTCCATAATGTGAAAAAACACATAAATAGTAAAACACTAATAAACCCAACACCAATAATTGGGCTTATAACCCTCTAAACAAAATGACCATCAATATAATATAAATTTAGCCCAATAATAAACCCAAATAAAATCTAATAATTTTGGGGTTAGGCTATCCTCCATCATCTTCGACCTTACACGTGTGTGAACCGTGTCTCGAGTCTAGTGTCCCCACTAATTTCTTTATCCATTTGGTTTGCATTCTTTAGTCCAAAATGACCATCAATATAATATTATGCCAATATCCCTATAGACTAGCATTTATTTTGCTAGCAATAATGTTTCAAGTCTATTATCAAATACAAATGGATGGTCTAACCACCATGAAGGCTTACTGAGAGATTCGATGCATGGGATGCATGTTATGTCTTTTTGTGCTATGTACTGGCTTCTCTCATAGTCTGGCTAGCATTTCATTGTGCTAATCTATGGGCAACACTTCCACATCCAGACATATTGCCATCCATCTAAAGTATCTATTACTCTGTATTTTGGACCTAGACATTTCGAGTGGATAAATTTATTGGATTTGTCAATCTCTGTTGCTGGACTGCTTCTTCAACTTTGATTCTTGAATGAATTACTGTGTAAAAGCAATAAACTCGCATTTTCATTTTTATCAAGTCTGTCCATTTTAGCAATTTTTGTGAGCTTCTTTAATTAATTTTCTCCACTTCTCTTTTGATGCCACTCTTTTTCATTTTTCTTACTGCTGTCACTAACTAATCTGACTTTGGTGGTGTCAACTGAAACAGATTACTTTCAGGAGGACACAAGGTAAGTTGCCTTTTTGGCATAAAGTAAAATTCTTGTGTGCTGTATTTGTTCAAACATTATTTTCATCAAGCTCTAAGAGTATTGACACAATGGTAAAATCTCTAAGCTCTCTTTTCCTTCACTTTTTTCGGCCAATTCTTTTTTTATCCTTTATCTGCTGAAATTATTGAAGATTTCTAAACGTGGTTGACAGTCAATTTGTTCCCTTATTTTCAGATAAAAGACTTGGATGATGCTAAGAAGGTTACTATTTCAACTAAAAAACTAAGCAAGCAGTACCCCACTGTAATGGAAACCCTTGTGGACGAACGAGATCAGTTAATATTTTTTTCCCGTCATTTACTTTTGTAATCTGGTACTTTTCTGTTGTTGCCTTCCATAAAAAGGGTGAAGCAGTGTCCATTAAGAAATCGTGTTTTTTTTTTTTTGTTTCTCTCTGCTTGATGTTGATTGCATGAGTTTACAAAAGGAATAGAGTTGCTGGAAATATTTTGCAACTTCCAGTGCCCGAGTCTCTTTGGAGGAGCGTGTTTATAATTGATGTCAAAGCTACATACTCTTGGTACAAGAGTTTTTGTAAAAACTCACCTTGAACTCATACTCATTGCATCTCTATTCATGGACAGGAGAGTAGTTAATCTGAAATCTCTAATCTGTGATTAACTTGTTTAAAGCTAAGGGGTACGAGCTCTCTACAAAGTTCTTTTTGAATGAATTTATTCATATCTATTTGGCTAACTTGCAGGTACATGTCATCGATCCTGCTAAGAATCGCTAAAGAACATACTGCCGTTGTAGCAGTCATCGGAAAAGGGCATTTGCAAGGAATTAAGAAGTATTGGGAGCGACCTATTGAGGTTGGTTAAGAATATTTCTCGAGTGATGTACTTGTTTGCTGTTAGTCCATCAATGATAGAAATCTGACACATTATACCCTTAGTTTATATTTAATGGAATCATAAGAACAACCAGATTAGCATCCACCTTGTTTACCATTAGTTCTTCCTTCCCGCTGTTGCAGTTGAAGGATCTTCTTGAACTTCCTCCTCAGAAACCACCCTTTTCAGCTCTGAAGGTTTTTGCAGTTGCTGGTATGGCCATTGGTTCAGCATTTATCTTTCAAGCACGAAATAGCTAACCAGAGTTTCGATTTGTATCAAATGAATTCAGGAACAGGATGCACAGTTTTTTGAGGAGATTTTTCTGTCCATGCTTTTATATAGTTCTGAATTCTCCAATTAACTCGTGATTTTTTTGACAAACTAATGAATACAAAGTTGGAATGGATTTTTTTGTCAGAAAATGCATTAAGAGAATTTTTATGTTAAATTATTTTTTTTATGTTTTTAGATCATTCCATATGATAATGTTAAAAATAAATCTGAAAAAATAAGAAGTATTATTTTAATACATTTAAAAAAAAATCATTTAAAAAGTAATTGTTATCACAATTACAAATAAAAATACTACTTGTACTTAAAATGCAAATTAACTCAATAATTAAAAGATATTTTATGTTCTTTAATTATTTATGAATTTAAATTTTAAAATTAAAAAAATTTTATTTCTTCGAATATTCACCAAGGTAATATAAAAGTTTATATAAATTGTAATTTGTCCCAGTTAAGTTTTATTTTGAATATATTTTATCGAATTGTTTTTTTCTTAAATGAAATATAGTTTTATTTTAGTTTAAAAAATCAATTAAATTGTCAATACAAATTATTTGTTTGAATAGAAAAAAAAAAGATGAAAACATGAAAAAAGAAAAAAAAATATCAAAGGAATTAACACTTCACTGTTGTTTAGCATCCAAAGTCCAAACAAGTCAGCCACGTAAAACTGGACCCACCGAAGCCCTATAAAGACAGGTATCACCACGTCATGTTAACCAAAACCACCGAGTCAGCGTCCATATAAAGTCTCCACCACCATAAAAACCCGATTAATGAATTGCTTGACTCGCTCACAACTCTCCCTCCTTAACTCACCCGATTCACACCGATTTTTCACTACCATCACCACGAAACTCCCTCTCCGCCCCCCCAAACCACCTTCAAATTCTCTCACTCAATCTACTCACGCCGAAAGTTCCCCCAAATTATCACCTTTGCTACCAAAAAACCCACCAATCCTACAATTGCCGACCCGAACCGGAATCCTATGGATCCGAACCCTTCTAAAGAGGATTTTGTTCACATCGAAAGCCCTAGCAATAACGATAATCATTTAAGCGAAAGCATAGTTGATGTTGCTAATGAACTTAGCGAGGATGATAACAAAAACGACGTCGTGATGGGGAGGAAGGAGCTACCAGAGGAACTTTCACGAAGCGTTATGGTTCTCACGTGCGAGTCGAAAGCTGAAGGTGGCACTTGTGTCGTGCATTTAGTTGGTACTGCTCATGTTTCTCAGGTGAAAAATTGAAATTCTGTGTTTTTTTTTGTGTGTGTTTGGCTGAGAAAATGAAGGAAATTGCGAGAAATTTGGAAAGATTGGGACCTTTTTTCCTGTGCAGAATGCTTATTTTTGTTGAATTTTGGCAGAAATAAAGTAGTGGAAATGTGAATTACTTGGTTTTAATTTATGTTTTTCTGTGTGGTTGCTTAGAAAGTGAAGGAAAATGTGAGAAACTTTTGTGTTTTGCGTTAGCATGGGATACTGGAGATTGAGAAAGAGAAAATTCTTTGCTTTATTAGTGAGCATAAGATGTCTAATTGGTAAATTTTGGCAAATAATTAAACTTGTATTGTACAGTGTGAATTAATTAGTTTGATTTATTAGATTTTCTGTTGGGCTGCTGACAAAATGAAGTTAAAATGGCTAGTGAATATTACGCTAGGATTGAATAATGTGTACAATTTCTTTGTGTTGTTTTCTTTTTCCAGTCTCCATATAAACTTTTTGTGTTTTTGGATGGAGAAAGTGAAGGAAAAAAAGCACGGAACTTATTGATATTGAAACTTGTCGTGTTAGTATTTGATTCCTTAGATCGAGAAAAAGAAAAATCTTTTTCTTAATCGAGTATAAAACGAGTGATTAGTGAACTTTTGCAAAATTAAGTAGTATTGAAACGAGCAAAATATTTGGTTTTGATTTGAATTTTCTGTTTGTCTCGGAGCAAATGAAAGAAAAGTGAGGGAAGTATTGGTTCTGTAACTTTTTGGAGCTTTTGTGTTAATATTGGATACCTGAGAAAGAAGAAAAAAATTATGTGCTCAAGTGAGTACAAACTCTTTAATTTTGTAAGTTTTAGCAAAACTAAACTAGCATTGAAAAATGTATAATAATTAATTATGGTTTAAATCTTATGCTTGGTTGCTGAGAAAGTGAAGGGAAATAGAAAAATTGTTGAAGTTTGCTTAAGTGTAAAGGAAATTCTTTGCTTAAGTGAGCCTAAAAAGGCTACTTTTGTATTTTCTGCAAAACTAAACTGGCATTGAAGAATGTGTATTTTATTTGGTTTTGATTTCATTTTTCTGTTTTATTGCTGAGAAAGTGAAGGAAAAAGTTGAAATTCCTAATTTTAAAACTTTTTGTTGTTTTGGGATGCTTGACTAAAGGTAAATCTTTGCTCAAGTGAGTATCAAATGGCTAATCTTGTAAATTTTTGCAAAATCAAGCAAGAATTGAAAAATATGTAAATTTTTATGTTGATATTTTTGCTGGGTTGCGAATTGTAGGAATCATGCCGGGAAGTACAAGCTGTAGTCAGTTACTTGAAACCGCAGGTGCTTTTTCCCTTTTTGTGAAACTTCAATAACATTTTGATTCCAAATATTAATGCAAAGGTCTATTTTTAGAAGGTTAGCTGCCTGCATTTAGATTGTTTTTATATGTTTTACTTGTCCCATGAAGTCTCCTCAAAGTGAAGCTAGCATTTGTTGATTACAGGTTGTATTTCTGGAATTGT